>JANRGV010000062.1:1458663-1522009 GCA_024734035.1 Alethe castanea | reverse complement strand
ACAATAAACCCACTCCATGTGTAAAAGGAGTATTACCTTCCACTTCATGGAGAGAAGACCCCTGTGAATAGTGAATTGCGCCTGCCGGCAGCGGCACAACGGGCACGGACGGACGGACGGACGGACGGACGGACTGACTGACTGACTAACTGACGGCCGCCGGCGCCGCACGGCAGCGGGGGGGGAAGGAAGGACAGCGAGCGGCCGTCGGTACCGCACAGACACCGCGGGAAAGGGAAGGAGCTCTCGCACCGCACCGGCACCGCACCGGGGAAAGGGAAGAAGCGGCCGCCGCCAACAGCGCACGGGCGGCGGGGCAAGGCGAGCGAGCGGCCGCCGGCAGCGCAGCGCAGCGCAGCGGAGCGCGGGCAGCAGCGGACGGGAGAGCGGCCGGCGCCGCCCGGCACCGCAGGTAGGAGCGGGCAGCGCTGGCGGCTCCGTGCCCGCCGCCCCCCGGGTCCCCGGCAGGTGAGGGGTGTCCCCCACGCCTCGCTGTGACCGAAAAATTACTTTTCCGCCCCAAAGCGTGCGGCGGGCGGGCAGTGCCGCTGCCCGCGCCTCGTCCGGCGCTGCTGCCGGTGAGCGCTGGGGTGTTTTAAACTCCATTGACTGGTTATTTCCGCCCCTCTCTCCCAGCTGGATAAAATCCCCGGGCTGGGAAGCGCGGCCAAGCCTCACCCTCTCCTTGCGGGAGCGAGCGGGCAAATCCCGGCCGCTTCTCCCAGGTAGGGGCTGGGTGGGCTCTCCGAGCAGGACCCGCTCCCGACCCGCTCCCGTGGGTGCTGCAGCCTCTCCCAGCAAAGGAGCCTGCTAAAAGCATTCCTGCTTCATTTGTTTTTCCTTTCTTTCAAGGTTCACGATGTTGACAGCTATGTTCTTGGCTGCGCTCATTCTTATTACAGTACATTCGCAGGAAACTGAGGAAACCATAACGTACACGGTAAGGTTTAATAGACTTGGAGATAACTACTGCTTTGCGGGGATTCTTTGCTAAACGACCCTTAAGAAAAAGCGAATTTCTTGCCAATGTATAGCATGTGCTACAGAGGTCGCTGAGTTCGAATGTTAACCATAAAGTAAGCTGTTCCTGCACTTAAACAGTGTTTAAAAGTTCGAGTTGACAAGATTAAGCCAAATACATTACAACTGCTTGTTTGGTGAAGTTTATCTATGTACTCAGTTTGAGGGACTGAACAAAATTAGGTGGTTTTAATATTTGTTTTAATCCGTTTTCATAAAGCCAGGGTCCCTAGGACCTTGACTTGAAATATATGGAGTTTGACAAATAATTAGGTCAAACATTCTTTTGTGTTTTCTTATGGATGTTTCAAGCTGTTTTTAACAAAATGTAAGTACTTCCAAATTTGGGGCTCTTAATGAAGCATCTGAATCCTGCAGTGATCATGGGACTGTTCTTTTCTGAGCTGGTTTTAAGCAGTGGTTTTGCATGGCTTGATAAAATTGTTCAAGAATACTGGAAATAGGTCCTGCTTGCAAGCAAGTGACAGGCTAAGAGATTTAAAGGGCTTTTTGTCAGGCTTTTTCTTTTCAATCTGCTTGTGTTCAGTGCTTGGCTTGCATAATGCCTGTCATGGAAGGAGTGGCAATTACCCCGGCTCGGGCTGGGGAAAAACCCACATTTTCACATCTGATTACAGTTGTGATTCCTGCAACTTGCTTCATATGGGTGGACCTCTGGATATGTGCACATACATCAGCCCAATGCCACACAAGCAGAAAATTCTGCACACATGCAAAAAGTTAGAGAACCACAGCCAAAGCCCGGGATTGTGTCCTATACAAGTAATCCCACTGAAGTCAGTGGGATGGCTCAGGCAAGTAAATACTGCAGAGTTGGACCTTCTTGTAGAAGTCAGGGCTTAAAGAAGCCTCAAGTGAGCATCAGGAAGTCAGTAATAAAATACTTTAACACTGGGCTTTAGAAGCATTAGGGTTTTGAAGGCTGGGAGTAGTTTTATTTAGAGGCTTCTGTGATTTACTTTTTTTTTTTTCCCTAAGTTCCTATATCTAAAGTGGAAACTGAAGATGTAACTACCTTTTGAAAATCTGGACTAAACAGGCATCCCACCCTCCTCCTTTCCCACTGTTGTTATATGAGGGGGGGTTAATTATGTAGCATTTCACATAATACTGATTATACCAGCTGAACATTTCTAGCAAGCCTAGGTGACTTGGGCACCTATGCTCTATTTTCAAGGAGGTCTCAGCCTTCAGGTACTTCACTGATCCTGGTCATGTAAAATGAAACAAAAAAAAACCCAGCTTTGGGAGATTTTGCTCTTGGGATGCTACTGTTTCTCATGCACACATTGCATCCATGGAGGGCCAAATCCTTTGCTATTGTAAAAGCCTTTGGCTGCAGTAATAGATGGACTTGGCTCCTTGCAGTTAAACAGACAGTACTTCTGTTGTGCATTAACAGGAATTGGGTGATTCAGTAAATGCATGAATTAGCTGTTTTCCTTTGGGTTTGCCTTTTCAGGGCTACAGTAACTTTGGAGTTGTCAACTCAGCATGTAGTCAATCCTTTAGAGAGTGTCCACTTACCCCTTGGGGAGAAAAACCCTTCCAAGCTACAACTTGCTGCCACATTTGACAAATCACTGGTGTCACCTGCAAGAGAGCAAAATATTTTCAATTCTCCTGCTGAGTCAGAGTCCGTCAGTAACAAGTCCTTCAAAATAATTTGAGGATGGGACCTGCAGCAAGTGGATCTTCTTGGCATCAGAAAGCCAAGTTTGTTACTTGCAAGTCCCTCAGCAGCAGAGGAGTTGCAATAAGATTTAGCTTGCTTGACTGTGACTAATTACATTAGTCAACTCCATTCTTTTTTGTATGGGGCCATTAAAGTAATACCCTGAGCAGCCCAAGATGCACCTACACAGCACAGCCTGCTTGATTCAATGATATTTAAATATTTTAAATGTTTCTGCTGCAGTTGGTAGCACCATGATACTTTGCTAATCAGTCTCTGTAACTGTGACCTGCAATTAAAATGACTGCCCTCTGGATAATTTAATGTTTTTGGGCAGAGGAGCAATGAAGATGCAGAGCAGGCTATTTAAAATCTTTCCTGAACTTGCTGGTGTGCATTGATATGAATAGTTGCTGAGTATAGCCTTGTTTGAATTTTGCAAAGCTTTGTATAAATAACTAGTCCTGCTATTATAAACTCCAACCATTTATTGTGTGTCTCACGCTATAAATTGTCCTTCCTAGACTGCAGTTCCTGGAGTCATATGATTAAAAAGCGTGTGAATGAATTTCCAGCTGTCATGGGATCCTTCCCCATTGCTAGAGTGCTAATGGGAGAGAGGATGAAGTCCAGGGGCACAGGGTCCTCTTAGTCCCTCTGGCAAACAGGGCCTGGGAAAGAAAGAGGTTCACCTGTTGGAAGGCAGGCAATGAGATCCAAATTCAGAAAAACTTGTTGCTTTCATTAAGAAGGTTTTCATTCTGGTCAGCTTGGCCACACCAAGGAGAGATGGTACAACACAAGGCATAGGAAAAAGGCAAGGAGAAAGCAAGGTTTTCTCACTTTGCTCCCCAGCCTGCTCACAACAAACAATACCTTGAGAACTTCCTGAGACAGAGGAGCTCTCTGTGTATTGTAGAGTCATAGAGCATTCCAAGTGGGAAGGGATCCACAAGTTCTGCTGCCCCTGCACAGCAGTGCTGTACAAATTGCCATTTCTCCAACCTACCAAGGTACTGTATTTCCCTTTGTGTCACACTTTGAGCTCACTGAATACACCCAACTGTTTTTTCCAAAACTAAGAATCCCCAGTAACCAAATTTATTTCTTTTTTTCTCCACAGCAATGCACAGATGGCTATGAATGGGATCCTGTTAGGCAACGGTGCAAAGGTACAGTAAATAATTTTCAAAGACAGACTTGCCACTGGTATTCTTTAAGTATTCTCACTGCACACCCCTGTTTTGGACACGGAGGTGTGCGTGCATGTCTCGTCGTGTTTTTGTGTTAATGGCTGTTGCAGAAGGTTCGACTGTTAAAAGCATGACTTGTGTTGTTGCTAACCACAGATATTGATGAATGTGAAATAGTCCCAGATGCATGTAAAGGTGGGATGAAATGTGTTAACCACTATGGAGGATACCTCTGTCTACCCAGAACAGCGCAAATTATTGTAAATGAGCGAGAAGAAGCAGCAGCAGAATCCACAAGTGGTCGAAACAGCGTCATTCGCCGGACCCCGGCCGACCCCCAGCGCGCCCCTCCCAACCCAACCCACCAAATCCAGTGTGCAGCTGGGTATGAGCAAAGTGACCACAACGTGTGCCAAGGTAAGCCAGCGCCCGCCTCGGGGACAGCCTGCAGCCCTTGCACGCGCTGCAAGGGGCTGCTGCTCCACTGACACCTTCAAAGATACTGAAATAAAATACAGAAATGTCACTGCTCTTGTTCAAGGCATCAGAATGTGCAGTTTGTTGCAGCCTTGCAGTCTGTTCCATCTATTTTGGGCTAATGTGTTGAATTCATTCCGTTGACTGTAGCTCCTTAAAAAAGTCTTTAAACAACCCTAGTGAAGCATTTTGTGTTGTATTAAGTATGTCCAGGAAATAAAGTGCTCTGAAAAGAGTGGGCAATGCAGCAAGGCATAAACAATTTGGAAAGGTTTGCAGAAGTCTGTATTTCTCAGTAAGTGAATGCTGAATGAACAAAAAATAACCACAGGATGAACTTTAGCTTAGAGCAGGCTGCAGTGCAGAAGGCTCCTGTATTTTTATTGTGGATAAGGAATATTCCTCCAGCTGTAGCTGAACAGCCTGTGCTCTTCTGATCTCTGTGGAAGTAGCCCTAGGCAGACCCTGCCAGTTTACTTCCAGCCCTAGCCTGGCCACTCTTGGGAACTATGGCAATGAAGAGCTTTCATCTGAGTGTACATGCACCACACACAGTGCCAAAAATTCTCAGGGCATTAGCAATGGTAATTGTATGCATTCAGGAACCAGCCTTACAAGCACTACTGTAAACTAAGACTGTTTCATTTATTATTTTATATAAATAGTTTACTCGTCTACTTGCTGAAGTAACAAATGTTTCGGCCATTGTTTTGTTTTCTTTCATAGAAATATATTCTACCCCTTGCTCACAAACTTGCTTTTCAAGCACATTGGAGGGACACCCGTGCAAAGAGAGGGCAAAACTTGACCCCAATGGTTCATCTTTTCCACTTTGTGGCCTGTAACTGTATAATCACATAAAATAGTACTTTAGGGACTGTAATCAGGGCAGGCTGTAATACACAGTGGTAGTTTCCTTCTCCCTGGTATTCATGTACACAGGACATTATTTATCACTAGTAAGTAAATTCCCTGTCATTCTGGAGCACAGTAATCATCATGGAGGCTGGAGGAGTTATTTTTGTAGGCAAAGCCTCAGAGTTGCATTTCTGGCTTATCTGCTCATGTCCAACATTTCTGTCACTTTGATCCAAAAATGTCAAGTACAGAACCTACCACAGCAGGTCAGATCTCCTTAACCCTGGACATTCACTGGGGGTCATCAAGGGAAAATCAATGCTAAGGGTGGAAAATTGGCCTTTTCCTTAGTTTAACTTGGCAAAACAGCAGCAGAAGCAGAATTGCTGGGCTGGGCCTGGCACTCCCTCCTTCAGGTGATGCTGCTGGCACTACTCTTCACTGGTGAGCTATAATAAACTGTTCCAACTTCAGCACATACCATTTTTATTTGATAAAAATTGCAGGTCATGCTAGAAAGTTTCAAAACACGACCATCCCTTTTGCTATGCTGGCTTCAGAAACAAAATTTAGGATACAATAAGGCAGTTTGACAGCATTTAGTACCCATAGTTTGTGTCCCAAATAAAGGTTGCAGGTTAGGTTTAACTTAGAGACTGACAGCTGGTGGGGGTTTCTGTTTTGTTGAGGAGAAAGTGGTAGTGATACATTACTATTAATTTTCTTTCTGGTCTGGCTTCCTGGAACTTGCAACTAAATATTTATATTCAATTCCCAAAACTTTGGTTAATTTATAACAACAACTAAGTGTTGGTACGGGACCAGAAGTTTTAACCAGCAGGCACAAAAACTATGGTGAAATCTTGGGCCTGACTGAATCAAGCTACTCATTTCCTCATGCCAAAATTTCAATCTAAATGCAGAAAGCATGGAAATATTAGTGTTTAAAAGCTGAAATGCATTGTACTGAATGCATTCCAGCTGGAAGGATAGTGGACAGTGTGCTTGAAATGAAGGATAAAAGAGTTTTGGAGCACTTAAAGCATGCCTTCAACTTCATGATCTTCATGCTTTTCACTGCTGAAAATATCTTATAAAAGATAATCTCAATCAGCAATGGTCCCGCTGCGGATTTATTTAATTATGGTTAAAAGACTTTGCTATGATAACTGCTCGAGGCTCCTAGGGAGTGTAACTTACAGATATAGTCACACTTAAGCTTGTTTTATTGTTTAGTAAATCAAATATGAAGTCCAGCTCCTTCTAATTGTTTGCAGATGTATGACATTTTCCTTCCAGTCCAGCAGCACTAAGTATTTTATAACCAATGTGCAAGTGTGGAGACCTCTGTTTCAAACAATAACATGCTCTGAGGAGCTGAATTACTGACATCATGCTGCAGTGTGAGGGGCCTTCTGTTTTAACACAAATGTCCACTCCCTTTTTAAGTGTGGAATAGTGGGGGAGTGACAGGCCAAACACACTCCTGTGGTTCCTGTGCTGGGAATAAATGCCCATAAAGGACACTGGTGAGCAGAAACATGTTCTGTTGTGCACACATTGATGGTAGCAAACATTTCCCGGGCCATTCTTAAGGTACTCTTTATGAGCAGAGATGCCAGGAACCCCCAGACTGAAGCAAGGATGAGGGAGGTTATTCTGGAGGAAGAACTCTGATGTGGAAATAGTTGTGCTTCAATCTAAACACTTGAACTGTACTTTAAATTCTGAGTTTATGATCTTACCTAATCCCCTCCCTTCCCATTCCACTTAGTTCCCACTTCACTGTCACTCCTAAATTTGGTCCCTAAGGGAGATTCCTGTATGTGGCACCTGGTCACACTTTCAGGAAGCCACTTGGATGTTCAGCCCTGCCATTATGAGGGTATCACTGTAATGGAGGAAAAAAAATAAAGAGTAAGAAATGATTTGAAGTAAAAATCTGAGTTAACTCATGTTCCCTGACATGTTTTTCCTGGTAAAAACCATAAATAACTGTACTCTGTGCCTGCAAACAGAAATGAGTTGTATTTTACTTTGTTGTTAGGCTCTCTGTGATTTGAGTCTGCTCCTATTGAATTCAAAAGAAAATCACCCAATTAATTCAATTTTGTCAAATCTGGTCTGCAAGAAAGTACTGGCTTCTCCTAGATTGTTAATGACACTTGAATGAAAAAAGGGACCAAAAAAGGTACCAAATAACCTGTAAACTTCAGAAGGGAAAAGAACTTATTTTCCTTAATTCCTATCATGCTGGCAATACAAGCAATAAAGTAAGGAAATATTTTTCCTCCTCAGCTAGATTAGGTTTTGTTATTTCTCCAGCCTGATGTAACCCTTTGTGCTGCTGCACTATCACATACAGCAGGGACACAGATTGCAATACAAGAGATCAGTGTTTGCTTATGAGGGAGAAAGACATTTTTCCAGAGCTCTGCCCAGACTTGGTGGACATGGGTTGCTTTTTTCCTCCTCTGTGGAAGGGGTGGGGGGGGAGTGGAGAAAAGAATTTGTTTTCTGTGCTGCGGTTATTTTTCCTCCTGCAAAATCATTTTAGGTATCTTTGCTCTGGTTGTTTTGTTTTGTTTTCTGGTACTTTTCAAAGTAACTTATCATACTCAAGCTATGCTTTTAACTGAAGAAGTTCATTGTGAATAAGTCAAATAAGGCTAAATTTTGCACCTGTAGAATCCTTTTTGTTGTCCTGTTAAGGAGGGAGGGACAAGGGGGAGAAGTTCATGATGTTTTCCATAGAAAAATCACTTGATAATTCATATATTTGCCTGTGTCAGGGATGTGCAGCTGGCCCACAAAGGGCATAAAAGGTGTGTGAGTGCAGGTGCACTGGGCTGCCCTCAGCAGAGCCTGGCTGTGCTCTGGCAGGAGGCTCCTCCCTGGCATTTTGGCTGGGGGCACTGCAGCTCCTAATGAGCTCCACTCACTGTGCTTTGATTCCTGAGCTCCTGGAACGTGCAGCCACATCCAGCCCAGCTGAAACTCCACCTGAAATGCACCCCAGGGGTGCCTCTAATGTGCCACAACCACTAACGAGCACTCAGCCTTCAGGGCCAGACTCCAGGGAGCCTCAAAGTGCACGGCCTGGGATTCTGGAGCCTCTGCACCGAGCTGGGATCTACTCCTATGGGCTCAGCCCATTTTCTAATACAGACATAGCCTCAAATACTGCTATAGAAGTTCCTTAGCCATGGAAATGGTTTTGAGAGCTTTTTGTAAAATATTGTACCGTGCCAAGTTTTCCCCCTTCCTGTAAGTAAGGAGTACTTTTAAAAATGCTTCAGGGCTACTTGTAAAATAGCCTGAGGTGTGACAGGTTTAGTTCCAGAGTTGTTCCTCTCAGGGCAAGACTATGCAGTGACAGGACAAGGGGGAATGGGTTTAAATTGGAAGAAAGTAGATTTAGATCAGGTATTAGGAAAAAATTCTTTACTGTGGTGGTGGTGAGGCCCTGGCATAGGGAAGCTGTGGCTGCCTCATCCCTGGAAGTGTCCAGGGCCAGGTTGGATGGGGCTTGGAGCAACCTGTGGTAGTGGGAGGTGTCCCTGCCCATGGCAGTGGTGGAATGAGATGATCCTCAAGGTCCCCTTCCAACCTAAACTATTTTATGACACTGTGAACAGCACTAGGCCTGTTGAGTTTGATAGGGTGAGGACAGAGCCTATGCAGGAAAAAGAAGGCCTGGTTATGTGGTTTAGGATGGCAGTAGCTCAAAGTGCTCCCTCAGGCCATGTGTTTGTGCAGCACTCCAGCAAGTGGGGAACACTTGTTGCCAGCTGTAGCCACCCTAAGAGACTGACCTGGTTCCCTGTGCCACTTCAATACTCAACACTGGGACAAGCCACAGGAATTCTGCAGGTCTAAGAGGATCCACACAAGGACACAAGCTGACACTTGCACAGCTCCTTGTTCATAGCTTCCAATTAACTCCTTGTACATTTGGATACATCGCACAGAGATCATCTTTCATCGGCCCATCCAGAACTAACTGCTCAAGATGTTAATCTGTGAAACTGCTGCAAAGCAGCATCTCTTTTGTGGCCCTGAGGGTCCAGAGGGGCGTTCACAAAAACCCATCTTGCTCTGAGGGCCTGGTTTTGGGCATTTTTGAAATCTGGCCACTCTGAATCATCTTCCCATCTGTGCTATTTACACAGCTGTGGGTGTCAAGTCAAGACCTTGGAGAGATATCCTCTGTTCTGTCTGACCATTTTACTGTGAACATCCATCACAAGCATAAATACTAGCAGCTGCTTTCCTTTCCTGAGTTAGTTGCTGCTTTCCCATTGTCCTGATCCCTGCAGGAATACTCTCAGTGTGATGCAGCTAATGATTCCTCCCATTTGCTCATCATGCTAAGAGTGCTAGAGGCAAGCAAGCTTCCCCGAGTTGTATTTACCTTAGCTTCCTGAACTGGGATTATGCAGGCAAGCACTGGGCTTCGAGTTTAAGTAAACTCATTAGCAGTTCTCATGGCTTCTTGCAGCAGAAGAATGGGCTCACACAGTAGTCACCTCGGCTGTCATCCTTGTGGGCTGCATTTGTTGATTTTGAAGCCTGTTGCCTTAGTAGCTCGGAGGAGGCTCATGTTTTGACAGACAAAACACAGCAAATGGATTCAGAAGGCACATGGCCTGAAGAAAGTCCAAACCCCAGCCATCTGTCCTCCTTCAGAATTCCTCTCTCTAAGCCGGAGGTCTTTTCCACCATGCAATCAGGAATAACACCAGATAGCAAAGGGGAAGAATGTGCTTATGCCTGATCCTGACTTGGCATCCCAGAGTACTTGGCACCCCATTAAACAGCTCAGAGCACTTCTTTCTCTCTTGGAGGAATTCCCTGTACCTGTTGCAGATGCTCAGATCTGAGCATCTCCCAAGGCAGGAAAAAATCCCACCAGGACTGAGGGCTGTCACCTGCTGCACTCAGCAGCACCAGAGGGCACGAAAAGGGCTGTGCTCCCTCTGCTCCCTGTGCCAAAACCTGCTCCCAAAGGAATCTACTCCACAGAATCACAGTGATACAGGCACTCCAGCAGTGCCAGGGCAGCTGCTTTCAGCACCTCCCTCAGGTAATTTTACAGTGACACTGGGATGTCCTCACTGTGCTTGCTCTGGGCAGTTGTTTCCTCCCAGTCCCCTGCACTGCCACTCCTCAGCCTCCTGAGAAAGGCTCTGTGTCACATCTTCCTCTCCCTTTTTTGCTCAGTATCATTTTCTCTCAACCACCACTTTTTTCCTCCATTTTCAAACCTGAGTCCTACTTCAGATTAATTAGTGTATAAAGGAAATGCTTTTACCTGCATTTTATTTTCACTCTTGCAGTCTGGGTTACTGAGTCACCTTTGCTAGAACGTTTCTAAAGGATCTCAGCATTGCAGACATGTTTTTCAAAGGTCCAAAATTTTTCTTGAGCATCTGCAGTGTGGGACACTAATTTAGGAAGCTAGAAAACTTGTTCAAGAGCTGAAATTTGAAACTTATTTTCCTCATTTTATTCTCTTTCCAAGTGATATCTCCCTTCCCATGCTGGCCAGGGAAGATGATAGCTGCTGTCTCTGTGTGCCAAAAGAGCCCTACAGGAAGAACAAAGCCTCCTGCAAAGGCAGCAGAGGCCTCTTGGGTTCTCCCTGCACCACCCAGGGATGCCTGTGTTGCTGTCCTGTCCTTTGCTAGGGAATCCCATCTGCTGCCCCACAGCCAAGCACAGTCTCCAGCCCTGTGGGAATTCATTCAGAGTGCTGCTCAGGCTTGCTGGTTTGCCATTTTCCCACTGTCAGAGACAGCAGGAGTGTTACAGGACTCCCTTCTAGCAAGATATTTTTGGTCTGCTAGAAACCACAAGGAGAGTGTAATTTTTGAGCTCATCTACCAGGTTGCATCTTCAACATTCCACATTTTTTGTGGTGTAGTCAATTCCTGCTGTGCAGCACTTGGTCATGGCAACCCCTTTGTGCTGTGTCTCCCACTGTTAACTGGGATTAATGTAAGCTGAGCTTGACCACCCCCTTTCATTACAATTACATTCTTTTTTTCCCCTCTGTGATGCCTTTTGAGCTGCTTTTTCTGGGCTATCATCATTTATGCATGGTGTAGAATAAGTCAGACTAAATTTAAGCCTCCTTTGGGCTGAAGGGTTCTTATCAAAGGGAGTTTTGCCACATACCTGTTAAAGTTTAGATGCTTCTATCCACTGAACTGGGCTTGTAAGATCTCTGTTCTCTGTGTGACAGGAGTACCTGGAGTAGGTAATCAGACATACAAAGTTCATGGGTAAAAAGTAAGAAATTTCACAGAGAAATATCTGTTTCACCTTTGATTTGCTAAGTTTTGTTTTCATAGCAGTCAGAAAGCAACAGTTTTGGAGAGAAAGTTATTTGCCATAATACAACAGACAAAAAAATGTAACCTGAAAAAAACCCTATACTAAATACACAAGAATGCTGCTTGTACCTTCTTTCATCTACCTTTTAACTTTACTAAAAATACAAGAGGGATTTGCAAATTACAGAGCTCTGAAGTATTTCAGCACACACATAGTTATTATAAAATACTTTTAATGCTCATTCCCATTTGTGTCTCATTTGTTAATCTGAAATCATCTTAAAGGTTGGTCCTGTTGTAAGCAGAGTGGAGAAATGTCTCATTTTTGTTAGGTATAATTATATGATCAAAGCTGAAAAAAGTGACTAAGAAAACATTTGTTACCCATACTTTTATAAGCTACAGTGCTGAGAAAAATTCTTGAGGCTCAGAAATGAATTAGACCTTTTCTGGTAAAATAAGAGCTTGGGATATAATTAAGTATTTTTAAAATTAGATACTCAGTAGCCCCTTGTCTGTTGCTATTACTGAAAGGCTTAAATAAATAACTTTAAAGGAAAATTCTTGAAGGGAATGATAAGAGGTTCAGTGTGTGAAGGGATGTTTACTTTAGGAAACTCCAAATCTGCCTTTATTAACTCCTGATTTTAAAAATCCATGCCTTTGAGTGGACATATTAATTAATTAATTAAGCCTGTTTTGATCAGCTCTGAGAAGAAGATATTGCTGAGCCTTCCTTTACAAGCTGAACTGAACCTGAAGGGAACTCCTGGTCTGGTGCATGAGCTGCTGTGAGGTGATTTAAGCAAATCTGACCTTGCACTTGAGCATGTTCAGCCTGTGCCTGCACAGATGTTCCATGGGGATCCCTGAGCACAGGCAGAGCTTGCTCCAGGGTTTTTATGTGCATCTGCCTGCATGGGTGGGATTGCTGTGAACAGCTAACTGAGCAGAACGTGTGCAATCAAACCAATCCCACTATCAGATGGAACCCAAACTCTGACAAGGCACATTGCTCTGCAAAACTGGGCATTACACCAAGAGTTAAGTTCAGGTTTCAATTTTAATTTAAATTCACCAGAGCTATAGAAATTCAAGGACGGGGGGGGGGAAGCATCTTATGGGATATAAACCCCCATAATTTCAGAAAATCAGTAATTTGGACAATCAGTTCCTGAACATCTTGAAGCATTATAAATTTAGAAAGAAATCCTTATCAGCACTGTAACAGCTGCCTGTTGTCAGGAGTACTTAGAATAGGGAAATGCAAGGGTTTTTGACAGGTAACAATGTTCTGTGTGGTTTTAAAGAGGTTGCCAATAAGGTAACATTTAATAACAGTCCTGCACAGAGCAAAGGAATCAAACATGGCAAAGTGAGCAGAAATTTAAGCGTGGTTTTAGCTGACATGACCTATCTTATAAAAACAGAAACCAGGAGAAACAATCTCTCTCTTGTCTAAACTAACTCTGGAGTGAATTTTGAGTATCTGGGATACAGAGTAGGTGGAATTAAATACACTTTTAGAAGCAACAAATACTTGCTTGTAGGTTTTAAAGTACTTTCTTCATAAATGAATTTGCTCTCAAGGGACTTTCTTATCAGGAGCCAGTTCTCTACAGAACTCTGAGCTGATAAAAGTGACCTGGGTAAAACAAGGACTTGTGTGTCACGCCTGCAGTGAGTTAAAGCAGGAATACAGGAATATTTCACAAGGCAGTGAGCACAGACTCACATCAGAAATAAGCAGTGCTTTGGAGCAGCCCCTGCTCTGCCCCTGCAGGCTGTGGATGACACCTGACTTCATTCCTCCCAGAAGTTGTTGGAGACTAAATCAGGAAAGAGTGCACAATCCAAAAGTCATTCCCACTTCCCAAGGGGAAAGAAAAAATGTGTTCTTCTCTGACATCATCCTGCCTGTATGTACTCTGCATCCAGACCTTCCTCAGTCTTATCTGGCTTCACTTGAAGCATCAGGACAGATTTTCTTTCCCACTCTTTCCTTATGTGTTACTGGAGAAGAAAACAATTTGAGGATGGTTGCAATGCCCAAAGATATTACTGACATTTCCAGCACTTTTTCCCTGGAGCAGAAAGCACTATACAAGCAGATAAAAATGATAGAATTAACACTTCTGGTGTTCGCAGGAGCAGAACTTTACAACTTGAATTAACTTGAGGTAGAAGAGAGTTAGAACCACACTCCTGATAGCATTTGTGCAGGAAAAGTTGGGTGCAGGAATAAAGCCCACCCATTTTCCCCATTGTAAACACTGACCATTATTTAAACAATCCAGAAACTATATTCACAGCTTTTAATCTATTAATCAGCATGTGAAAAAGGATGATTTTGGGGAAGGGGAAACTTTTCTCTGTGTGTTCCAAGACAAAGTATTTCTCTGTTAGAAACTGTGTCTCTCTATGCCTATAAAAAGAAAAATTCCCCATTTCTAGACAAGATATTTTTATGAAAAGGTTGCTTCATTATGTATTTAAATCAAAACATTCTCTCCATTCTGGTTACACTCAGAGTTCAGTATCCACTGTGAGGAGAATCTCTTCCTTACTATGTATGCAGATTTACAAGGCTCCAGGCACCTTTGAAATAAATTGAAAGCACAGCCATGTAATAGAGCCAAACCCCAAAACCAGCCAAGGGGATCCACCCAGCAACACCCTCGAACACCCTCAGCACAGCTTTAGAGAGCTGGTCTTGATCTTGTCTCTGCTTTCTCCACCCTCCTGAAAGCTTCCTGGGGGATTCCCCAGCTCCAGAGCTGTGCAGGGGCTGTTTGGGATGCAGGAATACTTCACTTGCTTGGTTTCCTTCCCTCTCAAACTGATCAGGAGCAGGGCAGCTGGTTGCAGAGCCTGGGACAGGGGGACACTGAAAAACAGGAGCAGCAGGAGAAAGCAGCAGCTTGGGGATGAAGAGAGGTTTTAACAGCAGATAAAAGCATAGCAAAAGCACACAGAAATAATCAAGGCAGGTTTGTAGCTGCTTTTTTCCCACTGTGAAATTCACAGTTTGAGTATTTGTGGTGCTGGAAGGTGACATGATTGGAGAAGCCCCCAAAAGGAAAAACTTCCCAAAACCTGTGCCATGGGATAGGAGTGAGGCCAACAGTTCAGGAACTTGGTCAAACAAAAGTCTGGATATTTTATACAAAGAGAGCAGAAATTAAAAAGCAGCAACTTTTGAAAAGGTTAACAAACCTAATTTATGCTTAGGGCAATCCTCAATTCGTAAGGAATGTCAGGATGGGGTTGATTGTTGAAGAACAGATTGGTGATGTCTGTACTTTCCTGAGGTGTCTCCCCCTGCCCAATTTGAGGAAGCAGAGTCTCTGTGTTTTCTTGGTGGCTGTTACTGTGGCTTGAGCACAAAGCCAATTCCCCAAAGCTCTGGTTAATCAGTCTGGTGGACTGATGTCCAGTCCCATAATGGAACCACTCCTGGCCCTACAGGCTGCAGAAGGTTCATCCTCTTTTGGGAGAGCACAGATCAGTGTAGTTTTGTTTAAAAATTAAAACCATTTGGAAATTCAGACAAAAGTTTCTGTAATTCTGACAAAGTGTAAATAATCTGACTGTTAGCTGTCCAATGCAATTTTTATATCAAAAAGAAATCAGGTATTGATATCAGAACATCATCATCATAGGAATCAGGGTTTGTTTCTGTGGGGTAGATCATGCAGCACTGAAATTCAGTGACACTAAGTACTGGCACAGCTTCCAGGGCCCTCCAAGGCACTATTCTCCTGGACAACATGTGCATGGAGAAGGAACTGTCCTGTTCTAAACAGTGCTGTGGGGCACACACTTCCCTACCTTTAGGGCTGGACTCCATGATCCCTTTCAACCCGGGATGTTCTGTGATGTGTGACCAAACCAGCACATCACACCCCTCAATTCCTGTGTTCAGTGGTGCATCTGGGACAAGAGCAGCAGCAGGAGCAGCTTGTATCATTCCTTGCATTTGATTCTTTGGTTTACTGTCTGTCACGTCCAAGCCAGCCAAAAAGTGGCCTCAGCACATTGTGGCTGGTGGAGGCTGAGGGAGCCCCGGGGGCTCCATTCACATGCCTCAAGTGTGACCAAGCAGGGGCTGAGGAGCCACTGCACAGCCTGCTCCTCGGGGTGGGGTCCCACTCCTGCTGCAGCCCGAGCAGCGAGCTGGGAGCAAGGCAGGACAGAGACCAGAGGGAGCGGCTGGGATTCTCACACGCTCCACGGCCACCGCGGGCTTCAGCCAGCAAGAACAACCCCAGGAGGGTCAGAACAGGAAAAACAGCGAGAAGGCAGCACAAGAGCAAGGAAGGGTTTGAGGTTTGGCTGCAGCACTGAGAGCAGGCCAGCCCTGGGAGCTGCCTGGATGGAGCCCATCCCCGCGGAACGCACCAGCACACACGCACTCGCTTCACGGCCCAGAGCCCCAGAGCTGCCTCTGTCACACAAAGCCAGCTTCAAGACAGCATTACTGTCCCTTTGGGATGCACTTGGGATGGGCTGCACAGACAACAGCCCTTAAAAACTGCAGTGATAATATGCAGGTTTTTCCATTCCTATCATTTGTCCTTAATTTGAGAAATTAAATGCTTATGTCCCATTGTTAACTATTCTTAGCACTAATTTCACAAGTTAGCCCACTGGTGACCAACTGGTTTCCTTACAGTCCTTCTCTTTAATTCACAGCTGGGCTGAATTTATTTAGTTTGGTGCCTAGGATTAAAAAAAGAAGTTGTGTGACAGCATCCACAATCAGAATTTTAATCAGAAACCTCACTGCACTCAATTCCTGCCTGAAGAAAAGTCAGAGGAAAGAAAGGTGGTAGAGTTCTCCATTCTGGTTTATAGCTTAGAGTACATTTACAGCAGCCCAGAATAATTCAGGTGAGAAGTGGCCTTGGGAGGTCTCCAGCACAACATCCTGCTCAGCTCTGAGATCAGACCTGAGAGATTTATCCAGTCAGGGCTTGAAAAACCCCATGGAAAGAGAGCACAGAATTTCTCTGGGCACCTGTTCCACACCTTGACTTCCCTAATGGCAAAAAAGGTTTTCCCTATATCCAGAATCCCTCCTTACAATTCACAGACAAAAGAGATGTGCTAACAATGCAGGCTTGGAGGGAAATGAGTTTGTTTTCTTACAAATGCGTAGGTGAGGAAGTGTTCTCCTAAGAGGAGAGAACAATTCCAGGCAGCCCTAGGTTTGAATGAAAACATTTTCAGAATGTCATTCCCAACCTCCCACTGCCCAACTCCTGCTACAAGTGTATCTCTGCAGCTTTTTTATTTGCAGTTAAAAACAAACCAAAAAAATTAACACTAGCAATGTGTATCCATAAACAAGGAAAGAAGTGAAGTTTGACTGATCTGTGGCTGCGCTTACTTGAACTCTGAATAACTGCAGATATTTTCATAACCAGTGCCCACCAAGCTTCTCAAAGTACTGAGAGAGCACCAAGGCTGATTTTAACAAACAAAACCCCTGTTTGTGATTTGAAGTGTCACATTAAGACACCTTCAGCTGCACTCCAGCATTTAAAGCACACACTCAGATCCCAGTATTTTCCCTGACACCTTTGCACGTGCCTTGGTTTACCCCACTGCTCGCTGCTGGCCTAAATCAGCCCTTCACCTTGTTGCTAGGAGCTTTTATTTTAAAACCCCCCACTATAAAACTTGCCAGAGCAAGCCTGCAATACCAGGCACAGGCTGATCCTGCTCATGGGTGGGTTAGGAAATGCTTGAGAGTATGGGAGGGAGTAGCCTTGATCTGGAGGAATTGGCTGTTTACTCAGCTTGCACTTGCATTGCCGGGACACTTTTCAGATCCCTCTGCAGAATATCCCAGCTTGTCTCATAATGCTGCCCCTTTTAGATAGCCTTCAATTCTTGTTTCTCTTTAATTCCTGACTCTCCATTCCTCTTTCCTGTACTTAAACTCTTGGCAAGGAGGGCCAAAACCTGACTGAAAACAGCAGTTCACACTGTGCTCCTGGATAAATTACGGTACAATTAGCAACGTCACTTTCAAAATGTTAATGAAATAAAGCTGCTCCTTTAGGAAACCAGATACTCTACAGCTGATGATTTATGGTGACTCCAAACAGGACTGTGAATTTGCAGTGCCAGATGAGGCCATGCTGTCACTTTTACTCACTAAATACTTCGTGCCACTTGTCTAGGGAATGAGGCCTGGCTTGGTTACAAGAACCATCTCCTCAGTATCTTCTCTGTAAAATCTTATCCCTCCTGGAAGTTGAACTTCCAGCTTGTTGATGATCTGCAAACCAGATCCATTCTGTCCCTTCTGAGGAGCAGATGGATGCAGGGGCTGCTTTGGGACAGCATGACACGTAACTGTGCTTCCACAGAGATCTTTCCAGGAACCTCTCAGATTCCTTTTCTGGCTCAAGGGGCCTTGCTCTCCACCATTGGACATTTTGGGCAAGCACACGTACATGCAATAAGTGTGAAGCCTTGTGGGGTAAATAAAAATTCCTGCACAAACAAGGGCAATAATAAATCAAGCCCCAGAGTTTTAAGACAATATGAAGAATTAACCTATTTGCTGAACTTTCTGTAGATAAGAAATCATTGTTCTTTGCTTTGAAAAGATTTTTGTTTTTAATATGTATTTTGCCTTACTTATCTATTATACTTTGCTTCCTTTTTATTTTCCTTTCATTGAAAACAAGACCTGACTCCTTAAAAACTGTTTGGACTTGATCCTAAAACACACTGAACACTTCCCAGTCCAGAAAATAACAGGGTACTAGAACCTTCATGGCTTGGATTTCATTTGTCAGAGGTGTTTTTGAATCTCTGAAGTCCCTTCAGAAGACCCTGTGGTTATTTAACTGAGATGTTATTTATTTTCTTTTGTGCTGATTTTTTTGCCTGTCCATGAAATCTCCAAAGCAAACTAACAGTGTGTTAGATCCTAAGTAAATTTAGATACAGATCTCACTACAGAGGGTGTTCAATTAACTGCTAGAAACCAATTTTGTCATTAGCCTTCCACTAACGCATATTGTGTTTTGCATATTTATTGGTAGCATCTGATTAATTAAACCCAGCCTCTAAATCAAGGCAGTTGGTTAAATGCCATCTATGAAATTTTTCAAGCAACTGAAGTTCACATGTTTTCAAGTCTGCTAAAAAACTTACCCTCCTCTTCAGCAGTCCCTGTCTGGAAACCTTATCTCTTGAAAAAACTTTAAAAAAATCTCTGCAACCCATAACTTTCATTACCTGGTTCTTGCTGTCCTCTGAAATGCCCCCTCTCTCCTCTCTGTGTGCTGTTTGAACATGGTCCTGGGTTTTGCTTCAGGGTTTGGAGCAGCACAAGGGAATCCTTCTCCACAGCCAAAGCTTCTGAAACCCAAGAGCACAGAGAAATCCAGGTTACATCTCCCAAATCTACACAATGAATTTGAGTTTGATTAGCTTGGGGAAAGGCTTAATGTTGCACACATTGGTTTGGGTTATTCCAGCTAACAACTGTAATTGCATAAATAATAGGATTGGTAAATGACTTTTAAAAATTACTTTAAAACACTTTAGCTTTATAATTTGAAGTTATTCCTCCCCTTTATCCTATAGGTAAGAAATGAATGTGCTAGTAGATATTTATTCTTTCTCCACTATAAACAGATCACCTTGCTAATACTCAGCTGCATCTCTCCTTGCTTCACCTCTTCATTCTGTTCTTTGCTCTTGGCATTAATTACTTGGATATAATTAGCCTCCCCTAGATTCATCTTCTGCCAGTTCACCTCTTGCTTCATCAGTTCCTGGAAGACAGCACTTCCATGAGGAAAGAGCCACCAGTGCATTTTGTTGCCATGCAGAGCTCAGTGAGGATGGCATGGACTCACCCTGACCTGCTCCCCTGCAAAGCCAAGTGGACAATCAGTGCACTGGAATTAAATCCATCTGGAAGGCTTTGAGGCAGCAAGAGAAGCAAGAGAACCCTAAGTGTGATGGACAGCTTTTTCCAATAGCTTTGATGAAAGTCTAAATTGAGAAATCTCTTCTCCCATCCTGCAAGAATTTATGAGCAGAATTTCTTTTGACCAGCCACCACTGGCCTGTGTTCAGCAGCATCTGAGGCCCTCATGTTTTCCTGTGGATCCTGCCCAGCCATGAACCTCTGCAGTGGATTTTAATCACACATTCATGGCTGCCTGCTCGAAGCTCCAACCAGCCAGGCAGTGCCAAACAATGTACTGACAATGTCCTGGGCATCCCTCAGATGTGCCAGGATGCAGACAGGCATCCCTGGCACTTGGCTCATACATTCCATTTGCAAGAGCAGAAAGATCTGGGATCTCATGCTTTTAAAGTGGGAAATGGAACACAGAGAGAACCAAGCAAAGAACCTTTGAGAGAAAAAGAAAAAAATGGATGGAAAAGGTCCTCAATGCTTTTTCAGGAAGGATGGCTACAAGAAAGACAGAGAGGAAGTTTTTGCAATTTATTTTTTTGCATTATAGAGGTTTACATTTGATATTAGGAAAAAGAATCTTGGCTGTGAGGGTGGTGAGGCCCTGGCACAGATTGCCTAGAGAACTTGTGGCTGCCCCATCCCTGGAAGTGTTCCAGGCCAGGTTGCACAGGGCTTGGAGCAACCTGGGATAGTGGAAGGTATCCCTGCCCAGGACATAGGGTTGGAATTGGATGAGCTTTAACCCTCCTTCCAACCCAGACCATTCTATGATTGTAAAGCTTCCCCACTCATCTTCCCTCCTGGGGCCAGAAGCAAGAGAAACCTCCCAAGCCACAAAGCATTAAAAAACTTGTCCAGTGAATCTGTCAGGGCCTGTTCCTTCCCTTCCCCCCGGTAGCTGCAAAGCCAATTCCTTTTATTCCTGCCGTTCTCCGGAGGCAAAAGGCTGGGTTTGGACAGGCATCAGTGCTAATGATGGTCCCACAGATGTCCTCCCTGTGTCCTGGGCTCCATGCTGCTGGAGCTTTCCAGGCCTGACAGCGATCCAGGACTCTCCTGAGCTGGAGCAATGGCCCAGACCAATGTTCCCTCCTTGGAGGGCTTCATTTCTCCCTGTCCTTGGCTCACGGAGCATCAACACGTTCTGGGGAGCGCCCGCACTCGGTCACAACCACAAATGGCTTCCAAAGCAACAATTTACTTTAATTTGGTTCTGAAGTGCTCTTTCAGGAATTTCATGGGCTTGCAGGGAGTAGCAGGGATTGTTGGAGGAGCTGCTTCCCCTCTCACAACCACCTTGCAAAAGCTGCTTTTCTCACCGGGCTGTGTCCTGACAAAGCCTGGTTGTCTCCCCGTGCTCCCTCACCTGTGTTCTGCACATTTGAAGATCATCTGGAGACTTGCACAGGGCTGCATCTATTTTAGAGTGTTTTTATTGGCAGCTGGTGTATACTACCATGCACCCACGTGAACAAAATTACAGAGCCCAGACAACTTTTGTACAGAATTCCTTTGGCCACACTTTCTCTGTGGGTTTCATTTGGCAGAAGTGATATCAAGCAGAAGTCTTTGCCTCAGCTTCTGATGTAAACTAAAATACACCTTATAAATAGAAAACACAGGCATTAGGAGCAGTGCCTTTGGGCAATCAGCCACCTTTGGGCTATGGGAAAAATTCAGTTAGATATGATTCATAAATATAATGAATAGGGTGCCATAAACTCGCCTTGCTCTTCACAAACAAAGACACATTCTCTGCTTTGAAAAAATCAGAACGGCAGAACCCAGAGGAACAAGGAAAGAAGAACAGGAGAAGAGTGGGAGATTTAAGGGGGAGAAGGAAAAATGAGGCTTCAGTTGTCAGTGGAAAGTACAATTTTGAAGCCCACCAAACAATGTGTGGATCAGAACTCCACTGCATCCCTCCACGCCCCGCTCCTGCTGAGCTGCAGCTTTGCTTCACAGAACTCACCGTGAAAGACATCTCAAAAAGCAGCCAGTTTGTTCTTCAGGCTCTGGTTGAGCTGAAGGCTCCTATTGATTACAGCTGGAGCTGGATCAAGCTGGGGCTGCCTGCGTTCTGCTGGCAGCCTCTGGTTTGTAAATACCTTTCATCTCATCCAGCAGTGATGATGATGTGCTGGGATGATGTGGCAGCAATTATTTATCTGCTGCCTTGGGTTTTCTCCTCCACGCTTGCCAAGAGCCCTGAAGTCAGGCCATAGAGAGGGATGCTGACATCTTTACATTTCCATTAAATCTTCCTGCTTCTTCTGAAGGAACTCTAACAGCTCTATTGCCATTTCAGCAGTCATTTCTTTCCTCACTCTCACACTGATAGATTTGGAAGCGCTGGATTTATCCCATCAGATTTAGCGAGTTTCAACTTGTCACAAACACCCTTGGTGTCTGATAGCACTCCCCAAAGGAAAACCCCCTCCAAGCCTCCCTCTTCCCAGGTTTCTGAGCATCCTGTCTCTATCCAAAGATGAGGCAGGAAAAGCAGGCCTTGGTTACTCTCTGAATGGATTTACACACTTGCTTAATACCATGTAAATACTGACAAATAAAGCATGGATCTTGTCAAACTTAAGAACTTAGCAAATAAGGAGCATTAGAAACAGCAAATAGAGCTGAAGTGTCTACTGCCAAGTCAGTGAGAGATCCCACGTCCTGCCTGGCAATCACTCTAAATACATCCTTTCTCCCACTTCATGTGACCTTTCCAGGTCAGCAATGTTGTGTGTTAGTTTAATATTTTAAAACTGGAACTTTACTGGTATTTGGCCTACTTTTTGCTATTTATTTTCTAAACAAATGATAGCCACTCCCTTCTCAAACTAACCTTTTAAGCTTTGCCAGGAGTCTGTGAAGATCACAAGGTATTAAAAAAAAAAAAAAAAGAAAAAGAAAAATGAAAAAGAAAAAAATCACATGCTCAGGCAAACAAAGCAGGTTGCTGCACTTCCCCCTCCTGCCAGCCCTGCAGCTGGATGTTCAGGATGCTTCAGGAGTTCTCCACTTACTCTAGGAAACACTGCTGAAATCTCATTTTCAGTGAAAAGTGCCAGGATTATGGTAGCACAGCATCTATTCTGAGGCAAACCCATGTAACTTCCCAGCCAAACACCAGGGGGAAAAAAAAGAAAAAAAAAAAAAAAAAGGAAGGAGCAAAGCTGTCCCAATTGCTACTTCTACTTGATTGCTTAAAGGCAGCTGGGAAGGCAGATCCTCAGCCTGAGAGCAGAGCACATCCCAATTTTAAGGCAAAGGAAATTTGGAAGAAAAAATAGCTCTCTCTTCCCAAGGAAACTTCTGGTTTTTAGAATGTTCATTTTTATTTATTACTGACTCATTGAAAGAACAAAGAATTTTTTGGTGTCTTCTTTTTTTTTTCTTTTTTTTTTTTTTGTTCCCAAACACAGAAAAAAAAATGTGGCTAAACCCCAGAAAAATACTAGAGTGGGGCCAAAAATAATAATAATTTTCAGTTTTCAGAATTTTTTTGTCAGGTTTTTGAAAGTACAACAAATACTTCCCAAGCACTGCTCTAACTTACAAACTTCAGTGGACTGCACACCCTCAGCTTATTTCAGTTACCCCTCTTGTCCATCTCCCCTTTTCCACAACCTCCCCTGGGCTCCTGTCTTGCTTTTCCCATGTTCATTTTTCTTTCTTCATTAGTATCCATACTGCTATTTCTTTTTTCTTTTTATTTTATTTTACCTTTAAAGGATTGATTTCTCTCCCCCTGCTCTGCCCCCCTTTTGATCCTGCCTGGCTTCACCTCTTGTATCTATTCTCTTGCAAACAAAGAATTTTTAAAACTTCCAACTCAATTTTAAGCCCTCTTCATGTGAAGAATTACATGGAAAATTGAATTTTCCACTTAAGTTCTAAGGAGGAGGCAGTTAATAAGAATTCTTAGGGCAAAACAGACAAACAAGAATTTATCAGATCCAGTTCTTGGTGGTTTTGTAAGACCAGAACTAACTCTGCTTGGTTTTGGCATAATCAAATTTATATTGCCACAGAAACCTTAACTGCTGCACATCCTCTCACTTCACTTGAACTGTGCAACCTGAACATTGTGTTTTTCTATCCCAGCTCTTCCAGTCCCCTCCCATCCCTAGAGTATATTTTGGATGAAATCAACTGATGTGTCTTTTTTTTAAGTACTATTTCCATCATTTGCTTTTATTCTTCTATCATTCAAAAGTTGTAGAAGGCATGAAAGTGAGAATTTCTTTTAACCATTTCTATTTCACAGCCCAGTTCCTGCCCATAACAGTTGAAATATGTTTTAGATACATTTCTTCAAAAAGGCATCTCTAGGTACATCCACATGCTAAAAGGATCCCATAACCACACAGGAAAAATTCAGACCTAACTAATGCCTTCAGAGGCATTTCTGAAGCTGGAACAGCATCAGGAATCTGCTTATTTACGTGGGCAGCTGTGGAGATTGCAGCATGTTGGTACTGCCAACAGATAGGATGATTAGTGCTAAAAACAATATCATCATTTAGATAAGCCCTCTCCTTCAGAGAGCTGCTATTGAACTCAGCCTGAACTGCAATGTTCTCAGCTTGGAAACTGGAATTCCTAAAAAGGCTCATTCAGCCTGCAAAAGCTGCAGGGGAAGGAGATGCTATGGATAAAATTGCTCTCATATAAAATATTCTAAGTCACTGGTCCTACAAGTGAAGTTCCTTCTAAAGGTCCCTTGTTTCTTGTGTCCACTACCAAAAAACCCCCAAAATCAGGTTCCTGTGCTTCTGCCTGGGACTAAACCAGTAGAAGACGTGCCAACATACAAGATAAGCAACATTTTTTTGCAGAAGCTGTTGCCTGAGTTGTCTCAGAACAAAAGTTGATTTTTGAAGTGTGCCCTGAACTCACTTTTTGGGTAGATATTTATATTTCCCTTTGCAGGGATCCAGCAGCTGCCAGTGTAGTGTTGTGAAAAGGCTTGCAAAGCTTTAATGAGCTTCAGCTTCCTAATTAAAAACCACAGTGAGCTTTCAGGCCTTCATTTCCCCAATATTACAGGTTGTAGCAGTGATATTTTGTTCAGTCAAGCCTAGCAAAAGGAAAATGCTTATGAGGTTTCCAAGGAGAGAAATAAACAAAATGGAAATGAAGAGGGAACTTGGAACTTTTAAGTGTACGTAATTAAGAAAAAAATACATCCTTCAGATAATTCTGGAAAGTATTAGGAGATATTCATAATTCATAAGCAGTTGTTTGGTTTTCTTTCAAGCAAGGGGGCAGCTTTACATCAAACACTGACTAGCTTTTCCATTAACTTAAGTAAACAAACCAGTATGCTTCAAGTTAAGTGATCATCCTTTTTTTTTTTTTTTTAACTTTTTTAATAACTGTGTGAATTAGAAATAAGAACAAGACATTTACTTTCAAATAGGAAATTAGCTTGCATGCTATTTCTTCATGTTAAAAATACTTTGGAACACTCACAAAAACAATGTTAAGCTGAATTTATGGAGATGTTCCATATCAGTTTTGAAGATGATATGCCAGATGTCGGGGAGAACTCTTTCATCTGCAATAATGGAATAGTTTAATCCACCCTTGTTGTTTTTGAGCACAGTCCAAGTGTATTGGTCATCATGGGTGGGTGATCCTCACTTGGGCAGGCATGAACCAAAAAGCACAAGTTGTTAGACCTCTAGCATAAAATCACAAGAAAGCAACAGCAGGAAATACTCTACTGAAAGTAAAAATAAGCTATTGCAAAATGCAAATCAGAAAGTTCACCATTATGGCAACTCATGTTTTGAAGCACTCAGACTCAGAGATGCATTGCTCTCAATTAGTGGATGGTAATGACTCCATTAATGGCTCCAGTAAAAAAATAAAGCCAGTCATACAGATTTTAAATTAATCTAGGTCCATCAAAAGCATGGAATACTTTTCTTTTTTTGATGAGTGGGAAGACTAATAGTTAACAATGTGGTCTTCTAATGGGGGACTCAAGTGTTCTTCCCTTTGAGAAACTTGAAACACAAGGATGAATGATTGTCCATGTTCTTATTTTAACAATATACATTGAAGCAACATTGGATAGAAAATCCTTTGGGGAATAGTTTGTGGCCTTGTATCAGGCTAAGACCATATCAGCCATACCACTCTCACTTGCAGTGATCATCTTAATTCCTGTATTACCTGACCAATGGTTCATGTGTCACATTCATTTAATTTGCTGTGGCTGGATAATGAGGTGTATCCACCTAATTCCAAAGGGTCTTGGAATTAGGAGCCATATCCTGTGTGCAATGCACTTTTCAGAGTGCTTAGTGTGTGCTGGAGAGGGAAGGAACATCTCACAGGGAGGGAAAGAGCAGGAGAAAGGAAGAAATGTATTTTCAAATGCTTCAATTTGAAGCTTCATTCATTTTTTCCTCCCTTCTCAGCTGCCTGCCCCTCACAAGCATGTGGGAGAGGTTCTAGTGCTGAAAGCTATGGCTCACTCCTTTATTGAGCTCTTCTGTGGGATAAGTCAATTTGCTTTGGACATACCAGAGACAACAGATAATTGTGACAGAAAACTGCAGGGCAGGCTCACTTACAACAGCTTGGTAACTCTGCTCTGTTAATAGAAAGATGCTTTTCCTGTACCTTCCTGTTCCTGGAATCACCGTGCTTGGGTAGCTTGCCCAAATCCACAGAGGTCACTCACACTTTTGCAGTCCAAATACACATTTCAATTTGCATTCAATTCTCTTTTTGCATATTTACCACATCAATGCTTTGCTTTGCTTCTCTTGTGTTGTGCCACGACAACCAGGAGCAGTAAAGAGATGAATCCACAAGGAACTTGCTTTGATGCACTCTCAAACTGCAGAGGGGAAATGTTTCAGCTCACCAAAGGAGTCGTGCCGTTTTTCAGGAAAATCTCATTAATTTAAACATTCTACCTCACCTATTTGCTTAAATGTGGGTCTTGGCTCTCACATCTCTTTTTCCTGTGCAAACAAGTATTTGTGCAGGTTACCTTCGCTCAACTGTGAAAACTTGTTACCAGGGCAATCAGGCCAATATACCTCACATGAAAGGGCAAAGGAAAATTTGAAAGGGAAAAACCAGCAAAAAAGGGGGAGGTTTTGGGCTGCTGCAGAGCTGTGCAGAATTAGAGAGGGTCTGTCATGATACAATGCATAGGGACAGCACTGGGAGGGAAGCTCTCTGCATTAGCAGGTTTTGCCACTCCAGGAATGGGACATTTCTCCAGATACTTCATCTCCTGCTGCCTCCTGCCCTGATGTTATGTAACAGGTTTGGTGCTGGGCTCTACCACCACAAAGCACAACCTCCCAACACCAATGAGTTAAAAGCTGTCTGGGCATCCAGCCCAGATGAATAACCTCGCAAATGTTGAAGGAAGTAGCAAGGGAAATAGAAAAGCCTTTGACAGAAATTGTTGATAGCTTGCTAAGGCTGGGGAGGGAACCAGGGAATTTGGAGGTTGCTAATGTTGTTCCTATGTGTAAGAAAGGATCAGGGAGGATCCAGGAAACGACATAGCAGTGAGCTTGGCTCCAGTTGCAAGAACAATATAAGAAACATAAATAAGGGACAGAATACTTTATTTGGTAAAATAAATCGAGCCCATACTCATGGATGAACGACAGAGGTGTAATTTCTCCAAGTATGTTATCTTCAGGTGGTTCTTTGTGAAAGAGGCCAGTATAAAACCTCTTATAGACAGAATAGAAGTTAATGAAGTGGGCAGAAGGGGAAAGTTTAGACAGAACCCTGAGGTTAAGTAAATTGTCAGTGATGCTGCAGCACCGTGCAGATCACTGTGTGTCTGATATCAGACTGTCTGGTGCCATTGCTGACGTGGGAGCTCATGTTTGCTCTTCAGATGAATCCATTAGAAAAATAGACCAAGTCATTTTCTGGCCTCACTCACACCAAGAACTCAAAAAATTTAAACCCATTAAGTAAAATATTTATGGTTTACATTCAAAACATATCGAGAACAGGTTTGCTGCGGTCCATGACAAGTGCAACACTGACATTGGTGGGACAATCATGGATCTGGATTTCTATGAACCATTCAGCTGCTCCACCAGTGCTCCTCAGTGGGGACAGAAATAAGAATTTCAATCCCATAAAATATTTTAAGAGCTTTTTTTTCTTTTTTTAATGTGGTGGAATATTAAGATTGCTATGGACCAGGATAGACAAAAGCAATTTGAAACATTTTGTTTGGACAGAGGAGGATGCACACAGAGAGCAAGAAGTTGCTGTAATACATTGCAATATTTTGAGAGCCAGTGAGCAGCAAGAAGCTGAACACTTCAGTCACAGGAGCAAGACACACTTGAGTTAGTTAAGAAAACATTTCTCCAGCTCTGAGCACAACATACAGGTATGTGCTGGGAAGGAGGAGAAAAGCCTCAAGTGGCTAAAATAAGATGAAGGTGGATGTGGATAGCACTTTTTTCTCTAAAAGTCCAAAGCCCTGGTGAAGTGATCTCCTGGTTTTATGTGCTGCTTCTAACGATATGAAGCAAATTGCAGAGATTAAGCTGTTGCATAAGTGAGCGAGCAGCATGAGTCAGGGGGTTTGGGAAAAGTGAGTCACAGCAGGAAGGGAACGGAGCCAGGGCTGTAGCTCAGAAAGAGAGACTAGCAAGAAAATGGTAAGGATCTAGATAAGAGCCTGAGAGAATGGAGTACAGGAGAGAAGCAGAGAAACTGCCTCTAAAGGAGGGAGCCATACGTGAGGGTTAGAGAAAGCTATAGCTAAAATCAGGTCAGGCAAAATTTTTGTACACAACTGCTGCTTGAAATACAGAGCAGGCTGCCAAAGTCAGCAGTGGAGGGACAGAATTGTGTAAATCACTTCAAGAGGCAGTGCGGGCACATTTTTGGAAAATGAGGGAATCACTGGGTATAGCCATTAGTGAGGCTTGTGGAATTAAAACTATGAAATGCAAGTTGATTTATATGTTGAAGGAATACAGGAGCAAGCTCTGCTGCCCTCCATGGTTCTCACACTGTGGCTGTAGCACCCTGCAAACCCCAGATACTTGCCTGTGCAACTCAGAGCATTCTCTTAACTTGCAGAGAGCTAGGGATAGCAAAGTCTTCCCATAGGAACCTTCTAGAACAGCCCTGGAAATTGCTGCAAAAGCCAGTGTTTACATCAGGGTGTCACTGGGGTCTGAAGGCCCTGTTTACCACAGCACAGTGGAGGATTTCCATCTACATTTCTGGAAGAGCAGTGGAGCTCACATATCATTTAATTGAGATATGGAGTCCTTAATTGTTGTGTTTCTGCCCCACTTCTCCTTAGACTCTGACCTTGATTTTAAATTAAGGATTTTATACAGCAGGTTGATGGAGGTACACACCACCCAAGCCATTGTGGGCACAGCAAGGTTTGACCAAGCACAAGCCTGCAGGGAAAACAGAGTGAGATTAAAGACTCTGTCAAGTCATGATGCTTAATGGATCTGAATTCAAAGTGTTCAGAGAACCTGAACTCTGTGCTTTGCAAATCCTCAACCTCAGACCTGTCACATCCTTATTCTGGATGTAACACTTAGAAGCAACAGACAGAAAATGAAGTACTCAACCCAAACCCATTTTACAAATATTTTTTCTAACCAAAGTACAAATAAATCCCTTGATGAGTTTGACTTTGGCCTACTGAAAGACTACATCATTTACCTGAGTTCAGTTATTACAATGATCAAAACTCTGAAGGTAACCCAGCTCCATTTTCAAGTAAGATTGATCTGCAAAAGGATTGTTAAAGACACCCAGACCATTTCAAAGGAATTTTCCACCCACACAGGATGTAACTGTCTGAGAATAAAAATCTGAGCAGCATCATTGATCAGACCCAGAGATACAGAGAGTTTAAGAACTAATCTATATTTCACAGGTTGCATGAATCAATAATCAAACACCATTCAGGTTTTTTAGCTACCTAATACAAACTTACAACCTTTGTTTATGTGTAGTGAACAGCACAAGCTTTAGATATGTTAGCTGAGATTAGAAAATATAAAGAAAAAAAAAAAAGAGATATTTTTCATTACTAGTTACTGGTGTAATTTACATGGCTTACCTGGACAAACCAATGCTTGTACAACATCTAGAAATGAAATTTAAACAAAGCTAAGGAGGAGTGATTTGGGAGTGTTTTCTTATCAGGCAAGATATTTGCTTAGGGCAGAAGCCTGAGCTATGGAACAAGCTGCTGAAACAGTTCTGGAGATGAACTTTATCATGATGACACTAAATTTGGAAAAGAGGATGTAGAGGCAAGATGCTCAAGAATGAGCTTGTAAAAGCCCCATATTTTCTTTCTAGATCTGTTTCTTATACTGCACTCATCACTGTGGTATCTTGAGTGCTTTCCAGTAGTGCATTAAGCAACATGACAAACATCTGTCACATGTTTGTTCTCTCACCCTCTCCCCAGAGGGACAAGTGTGTGCAGTGGAGAGCCTTGTTTTAATTTTTTTTTAATTATTATAAATACACATGCACGTAACACATTATTAAACATTCATGCTGGAGAGGAAAGGTCAGATAAATTTATCTTGCTCTCAGGATTAGAGCTGGTGAACTCTGTGATGGTCCTGTATCACACCCTTGCCCCAGATTGCAGTGGCTTCTCAGAGACCAAATCATGGCCATGAGTGTCTGCACCAGGCAGAAACCAAAAATTTGGATTCCCAATGCCTCATTTACTGTTCACACTTAAGCCCAGGGATTGTGTCAAGAAACATCAAATGGAATGAAGTGGTAGAAATTAGGGAAGAATATGTGCTTTGTGTAACTCCCATCTCATTCCCATATGTGATACAGACGAAAAGCAGGATTTGATGGAACCTCAAAATTGCTGTCAGGTCACTGAGAGGGCACTGTGAGAGACATGGTAAATCTAGGAATCTCATGGATTGGAAAACTGGAAAAATAAGTTCTTAAAGATATAGGAGTGAATGATTTCCATACGGGGGAACATAACTGAGAAAACAATCGGGAAACTTGAGTTTGGTCAGACCCTGAAGAACTGCAGATAGAAAATCTACCCACTCAAGAGCCACAAACACGTGGTGGGAATCCCAAATCCATCCCCAGCCCCCAGTGTGGGATGCTGCCATTTCCCATAGGCAGAGCAGTAGGTGTGCATTGGTAAATTAATAAACTGCTCTGCCACATGCCAAGGAAACTCCAGTGCTGCTGTTGCTTCCTTCTGATGGCTCCCACACCTCTATTTCTCCAGTAACTCTCTGGACAGCTAGCAAACAGGCTATTTCTGTAATGGCCAGTGATCTGGGTCACACTGAGTGCCAAGAGCTGGAGCCTCCTCTCTGGCCTCTGGCTGATGCTGCAGCATCACTGCTAACTCCTTCCCATACTCCACGAGGGCTGGGCTGGGACTGCACCAGCACAATCCACGTGTGGCACTGCCTTCAGCACAGAAATCTTCACTCCCTTCCTCACCCCTGGGTCAGTCACAGCAGTAGGACACCTCTGTGACTACTGCAACACTGGAGATGCCAGCACTGCAACCCTTCCAGGTGCCTGTTGTTCTCCTCCTGCTGTATTTGTATTTCCCTCAAACACCAGCCCTGCTCTGCCAGCACTGATTTCCCTGCACAGCTGGGAGCAGACCCCCTCCAAGCATGGCAGCCTTACCACCCTCCCCTAGGGAAAGCAGGAGGCTGCTCTCCTGCCCACCCTCACTTCCCACCTTTTACAAACCCAGAACATCAAAACTCTCCAAGGGTTTCCACATGGGGAAGCAATAATTGGGAATAATTGTTTTTCTGTCCAGCTGAACTTACCATCAGGAACAGCCAAAGACCATAAGTAAATCGATGAATCATTTTAGCTGGAGTAGCTTATTAGTCAATGCATTTTAACTAATCCATCTTAAAAGGCAACTGATGTTCACTCATATATGAAGCTCCTAAAGATCAAATAAGCTTTCTTTGTTCCAGCACAGTCTACAACAAAAAGGACTGGAATTGTGCAAGTATTTTATTCCCAGCTTTTGTAGGAACCAGGAGTACAAAGCTCATGAGATCCCTGCAAAGACTTGCCTTCAGCTGCCCCATGTTGGGGTGGCAGGAGGCAGCCAGTTGGAGTCCCCAAAAGTCTTCACACCTGGGAATGTGCTTTCCAGTGCCAGGACACAAGAGTGAGCTCAGCAAATCCTGCACCAGCTCAGCAGCCTCAGCCCTGACACTGTGCAGAAATGCAAAGAGCAGCCTAACATAAAAGGGCTTCAGCTTCCCTGTCATATAAAGGGAAGATGTATGCAAAACATTTGGACATTTGGGGAAAGGGTAAATGGTGAGAATTAATTCAAACTGTTGATGGTTTATTTTTTATTGAATCTTGTGGTCGAAATTGTTTTCGTTTGTTATGAGAAAGAATCCATCATTTTTTCCAAAGCACCACCCAGAATCTGCCACTGGTGATGTTCTAACATCCCCAGTGCCTATACAATTAGAGAGAGGTCAGCTGAGATTTGTAAACTAGAGATCATAAGTTTTAAGGAATTTGTTTATTCAGCCTAGAGTCTCCAAATTGTGCACGATGCCAAAATTTAAAAGTCATCTCACTGTACTGTGTCATGTTACAATAAAAAGCTCTCCAACGTTTTGGATGTTCAGATGAGAAAGCAAATTGTAATTCATTTGTCAGCACATGCAGTTTAATTATAATTAAGTACCTCCAGCAGTCATAATGAGCAGGCAGAATGAAAATGCTGTTTTTATACTTGTATAAACCTGCACTGAGTACAAACTAAAAGCTGCCTGAATTACTCTGAAAAGTATCGGGCTAGAACTTGCAGTTTGAGCTGTACTGTGCTAATACAAACATACATAAACTGTTTCCAGAGACTCCAACAGATTGACTGAATTAGGGGAATTTTCATGGGAATGACAAGAGGCAGATCTCTTCCTGATGAGAAGGCCACCACATACCAAGTTCTGAGTCCCTGTCCAAAGCATGGAGCACGGGAACCATGCAAGAGCTCAGCAGAGTCCTTTTAGTACCAGCAAAACAACATATTTCTAACTCCTCTCCTTCTTGAGAACGAGCTGAACTACATTTGCTGAAATTTTCTGGAGTAATTCAGCATGAAACATTCAACCAGCGTGGGAAAAAAACCAAAGCAAAACAAAACAGGCAAACCATTCAAATATGATGAAGCTGCAAGAGGTTTATAGAAAATTCTAGACTGACAAGTACAAAATATTAATGGCATTTGACAAACAAATGTTTAAAATAACCATATCTGAAAATATCTACAAGAATTCAAACATGACCAGATTGTGATAGCTGTAAGTGTTGGGAGGACATCTTGGGAGTGCATTTGAACTTTTCTGCCTGCACTTAGAGGTAGCTTGAAGATGTGTAAAGCATTTCCACAGGCTAAATACTTTAAGTACATTTAATGACTAACATTGCACTTGTTTTCTTTTTTTACAAAGACATAGATGAGTGTGCAACTGGAACCCACAGTTGTAGAGCTGACCAAGTGTGTGTCAATTTAAGAGGGTCCTTCAGCTGCCAGTGCCCTCCAGGCTACCAGAAGCGAGGGGAGCAGTGTGTTGGTGAGTGCTGCTTTCCATTCCCTGGTTTTCCTTCATTATCTACAGTTGCAAACTTCATGTTGGTCACAAAGCAGACGGGTATGTGTGGTGTGAAACAGCTGTCTCCCTTTGGAATGCAACGGAATAGTCACTTTACCACAGCAATTCATCACTAAAACATGGGATGAGGACTATGTTAAGGGTAATCAACACTTGGAGTTCACGAGCTGAGTTTTGCTAATAGTTCCCATTGTGTGATTGTTTGTGTTGGGGCATTGCCCAGAGTCCCAGATATTGCCACGATGGCAGCAGAGCACATCTCTCCCCAGAGATCCAACTCCAGGTCCGTGGGACACAGCACTCCCTCCCCAGCCCTGCTCCAGGACTCAGCTTTGTGAGCACAAATGAAAGAGAAGGAAACTCTGAATGCAGGTGTAGGAAGCTGCAGCCCCTAAAACCCCCCGGGCTTTATTCTCCGTGCCAGAATAAGCTGCTGGCACCTTTGGGAGCCCTGCAAGCACAGCATGGAATTAAATCCAAGTGCAGGGCAAACCCTGCATCTCTCCTATCCCATCCTCAGGTGGGGACAGCATGCCAAAGTGCCATCACGCTGCTCCTTCAGCCTGCATTTCACACCCCTTTAATCATCATCGATGGACAAATTGCTTCTAGAGGCACTCCAGCCTTAAGCCTTGGGTTTGTCAGATAATAAAAAGAGCCCTGAAGGAAGGAAGTCACATCTACACAGGAGGAGGTGATATTCAAGACAGTCTCTTTAAGACACTGCTCTGGTTTAATGCAGCTTAGGAGAAAAGGGGTTGGGGTTTTTTCCTCAACAGAACTCAAAGTTTTCCTCTCTCAGGGATCCTGCATTCCAAGGTGTATAAGAATGCAACAATTTTTGTTCTTAATCTCTTCAGAAAGCCTTGCTAAGGCCATAGGTAAGAAACTGAGGAGATTTTAGTACACACCTAGAATAACTTCAATTTCTGGGCATGGCTCTTTCTTCAGGATTCCAATCCAAAGGCTGTAGAAATAAACCCAAAAATTCTTGTCTCTTTCCTAAGAGATGTAGATCAGGCCCTGAACTGTCAAATTGGTATAAACACAGGTGTATCTGATTTTTCTCAGTTCTCTGTGCAGGAGTAGGATGACTAATTTGGAATGCAGATAGAGGAATATCTTTGGAAGGTCATGCATGGATTTCTTTTAATATCTGGGGTTTATTTGGATTTTTTACGTAGCAGGTAAATTACATTACTGCCATGCAACAGCACTTGTGATATCAAGACCCATGGTCCAAAATGAAAGTCTCACTGGAAACAGGACAGAACTGAGAAGAAATGAGAGTCATGGACCCTTACACCTAAATGTGAACACATTTATGCATCTAAATCTATCCATGGAGATGTCTGCAAAGGGAAATTTCCCTTCTCCTATTTAGGTCAAAACCAAGAATAACACCTGTGTTACATATTACATACTGACCTAAATTACAAGTACATCCCAACAGTTAGTACTGTCAGCATTTCAGAATAAAGCCTGTCTTTGGGGATTTTATAACAGCTTAGCCAGAAAATGTTCTTGGGGCCAGATCTTGATAGAGGTTCTCCATATGGGAGGAAATGTTTCTCAAATTTGAAAGAAATTTTTCCAGACTATTTTGGCTTGAAGGTAGAGGGAGAGAAAAAAAAAAAGACATTTTTAACAATTGGTTGATTTTTATCTAAATTCACTAGCAATTTCTGACTTTTTCCCAATTTTTTAAAAATTTGCCTGTTCATATATTGCCAAATGAGTATTTTCTGAAATGCATGACTGCAGAAAGAATGAATTGTTTTCCAGCATCCCTTCAAACAGATTTGGCCCAATTGATCAGATGAATCTCAGCCCTTAGATCTGCCCAGAGCTGATGTGCCTGATCCCACAAGGAAAATTCCCACTGAATAGGAGCCAGATCCTGAAAGCATTTATGTGTATGAATGTACCAAAGCATTGCTCATAAGGATAATCCCGTTTTTTTTAAAGTTACTTATAAGAGCTTAGTCCTGTAAAAGTCAAGGATGGAAATCTACTGTGCCTCCTTAATTTATTCCATTTCCACTTCCAAATTTCTCTCTGCAACAAGAATCACAGTGACAATTGCTACTGTATGGATAGCCAGGAATTATCCAGCATAAGCCTTTTCATTCAGAATCATCCAAAACACTCCACTAAATTCAGCCCTAAATTTGACAAAGAAAGAGTTAACTTCTAAAGATTATTTTTTCACTTGATATTAAAACAAACACTTTCCTCATTATAAAAAAAAAGTCTTGGCCTCTTTTTAAACACATCTATGGTGGAAACAGCTGGAGGTAGGAAACTCAAGATCTGGCATGGATGTGGGAAGTGCCTTTCTTTGTTCCAGTGAATACTGGTGTGATTTGTGTGAGTGTTGATCCTTTGAAATGTCCCATTGTGTACAAGCCTGGAGCACGGCCGTGGATTTCTTCACCAAGCTCCAGCAGGCCACGGCTCAAGGCAGCCACTGCACACACACACATGATGATGGGATAATAAAACATGTTTTCCAGGCAAAAGGCTGCAAAGGGCTCTCAGAGCCCGGGATGCACAGACAGCTGGGGGGTATCCAGGGGAATGGCAGCAATGGGAAACCCCTGGGGAGCAAGGCAGCGTCTGGGGACCCCTGTGGAAGGACAGCCACCTGTTTCCTCTTCAGGCCCATTAATCCCCTATCCTTGCCATTCCCCTGGACTTGCACAGAAAATCTGGACTGCTCCTAATGGAGCTGAAAAGATTTAGGATGTGCCAGGAGTGCTGCATGTGAGTTCTTGGGAAAACGAGCTCCAAGGCACATGGGCTGTGTTGGTCAGCACCATGTCGGATCCTGAGGGATCAGGGAAAGCTGAACAAAACACCGAGTTTTACCTGCACAAAATAAACCAGACCAAGCACTACCGCAGGGCTGAGTCAATAAAATAAAGCTGGAAAGCACAGTGAAGACAGGGAGTATAAAATAGTTACAAACGGAGCATATTGTTCCAAACGCAAGAAGAGTTAAAGTGTATCTTGCAATACCCACAGAAGCATTCCCAGCTCACATAAGCTTTCCTGCTGCTTTTAATCAACGCGATTAACTGTGGTGGGGCAGGAGGGAGCAGCAGGGAAGCGCTGCGCTGCCGGGTGAACTAACCGGTGTGTTTTGGTGCCGCAGACATCGACGAGTGCACCCTGCCCCCGTACTGCCACCACCGCTGCGTCAACACCCCCGGCTCCTACTACTGCCAGTGCAACGCGGGCTTCCAGCTGGCATCCAACAACCACACCTGCGTGGGTAAGGAGCGTTCTGCCCTCCCCGGACACACGGACACACGGACAGACACCCCGCTGCCGTCAGCAAACCGAAATCAAAGCAGCGGCAGCCACAGCGCCCTGCACTGACAGGCTCCTCTGCCAGTGATCCCAGAGTTACAGGAGGGCTGGAGAAAAATTTACAGCTCCCTTGAACGCTTGGTATTTCATTCCGAGGAACATCTAAAGCCTTATATTCAGTGTTTTCATCCTACACTTAATTATTCTTGCAGTTCTGCTTTATTATTATAAGCTATTATATTCAGTATTATTATGCTTTCCAGGTATTATTCTCAGTTCACACAACAAAAGCCAGAACTGGGAATCCAGGGAATCAATGCCATACCTCTGCAACTAAGGGTAATTAGCCTCAGCACATGGTAAACAAAGTCTTTAGGGCACATTTGAATTTCTAGAAGTTAAAAATTGAAACAAAGGTCACTATGAGTGACCTTTCAGCTGTGATGCCCCTAGAAATAAAACACTAAGGGAAGGTGCACAGTGAAACTTTAAGACTGATGTCAAGTTTGAAATCATAACACCTGTTCTAGAAGGATGAGAGTAATAACAAATAATTAATAATTACTTATTAATAATAGAGTACTAATTATTCTATGAGAGTAATAATAAAATATAACTCTCTTAGCAAGCACAGAGAGAATGGCTATAAAATCAGGGAGTGAAGGGTATGGTCAGTTCTTCACAGATGTAATTTGTGTATATAAAATCCATATTGTGTACATAGAAAAATCAGGCTGGGTTTTCCAGCTTCCACCATCCCTTCCAAGCACTGCCAAACCTCAGCAGGACCCTGGCACACTGCGCAGCTCTGAACTGAGGCAGGAATTGCTTGGTTCTCACCAAATCATGGGATTTTTAAAATTGCCCGTGGACACCAGAACCCCATTACAAAAGTCACTTATTTGTCCCTTCCCATGGCTCAGATGGAAGGTGGATTCTCTCAGCATTTCAAACACCCCTTCCCTGGCTTTCCAGCCCCATCATGCACCTTTCTAGCAGGTGAAGGGGAGGAAAGCTTAAGAAGAAGATTTAGAAATTAGTGGTTGCTGCATCAAGACAAACTCTCACATCTGCCACAGCAACCCTTGACAGCTGTAGCATTACATTTGTGTCACAAGTTCTGCCTGGATTGAAAATGGGTCAATATTTCTTGGACAATGAACAGAACTGGGGCTTTGGCCACCTAATTTATTCCTCCTGGTAGTATTGGAGGAGGAATGATGCACATCCTTTGCACTGCTGCCAGAAATGAACTCAGAGGAAGAAAAAGACTTTGTGATGAGTTTTCCCCTATTATCATTCATTTTCAGGACCAGGAGGTTCATTATGCAGAGAATTCATATCCTCTTCATTGGTTTCATTTTTCTGAGGGCCTCATCTGTGTCAGTTTTTAGGTGTATCTGTAAATTTATAGTGTTGCTGACATTTATAAGCCACGAGCTCAGGTTTTTTTCCCAAGCACAGCTCCCCACTCATGGAGATATCTGATAAACACAAACATGAATGGAAAACATGCAGGAGGGAAACACTAAAATCTACAGACTGACAGGAGCAGCAGTTAATCAACAATCTGTGCCAAACAAGGGCTATAGATTCCAGAGGTGATTAGGCTTATATAAACTTCCCATTAAAAATTGCCTCTCCTCTCATACCAGCATCCTCAAAATGTTCTTGGGATGGGCAACAGCATGGAAAATGTAGCACAGAAAAATACCTTCCCCCAATATGGTCTAGGCCTTAGAGCTCTGCAGAACTCCACTGGCCTCAAAGGCTCATGTTATAATTGCAATGGAATTTAAAAGAACAAATTTTCAGAGTAATAAATAGCCCAAATAAATCTTAACCACTGCATGCTGAGAGGTCTTATCAGTATGTGTTCCTTATATCAATTATTTATAGAGACTTGGCATTTCATACCTGAAAAAAAGGCGCTGGAACGTGGAGTTTAATAGCCACATTAAACATTTTTGGGAGAATTCATCACACATTAGAATAACTCTCATTCCTGGAAAAATACTGGTTTTTATGTGGAATGTGAAGCACAGATCTAACACTGCTCCAGTGACTGCAGCTCCACATTGATAGAGCCAACTGAGCTTCTGCTGAGCACCAGGCCCAGCCTAAGGACTAATCCACCAAGCCTAATTACCACCTACACAAGATAAATATCTAATTTTTCCTTTCAGACATAAACGAATGTGATGCCAACAACCCATGTGCACAGCAGTGCTACAATATCCTGGGTTCTTTCATCTGCCAGTGTAATCCAGGCTTTGAGCTAAGCAGTGACAGAATCAACTGTGAAGGTGAGACCTTGTTTTTTTTTTTTGTCTTGGAAAAACAATGGTTTTTTTGTTTGTTTTTGTGTCCCTGGAAGTATTACTGTGAACTAAGGGACAGAATTGAAGGCAGTCTGAGGGTAGAGTTTGTAGTCAAAAGCCTTCAGATATTTATTTTTTGTGGTACAAAGGGGGCTAATTCACACCTGAGTAGCTGCACTGCTTTCAGGTACAGGTAGGAACGGGTCTCTCTCTAGCAAGTACAGAACAGGACAGAGGTCGCTGCACTTCAGATCCCAAGTGGGAAGACAGAGCTTTCTGAACCCTGATTGCACAAACTCCCTGCAATTGTGGGTGGTCTAACGCTGATGACCATTAAATGAATTGGAAAGGAATGCACACCAAAAACAAGGGCAATTCTGTGTGGTGTTAGGCTCTTCTGAAAACAAAACCTCCAATTCCTGATTTTAAGGGAGCGACAAGTGTGCTGTTGAGGTGCTTTGCAGCCTGTGTGCACAAACAGCATTTCTCCTGCTGGTTGTACAGTCAACACTTCATCTCCTCTGCCAGAGGCTCCAAGGGGGTGCCCTAATCTCCTTTTGGACACACGATGAGCTCACCCTTAGAGCCCATATCCTTTTACCAGCCGTGGAGCCAGAGAGGTCCCTGCTTCAGCACTGCCCTCCCCAAGGAGCTGGAAGAGCTGTTACAGATGCTCCCCCTGCTAAGCCAAGCTGCTTAAGCTAATCCCATTTGAACAGAACAGGGAACAGCAAGTATGCAGCCTCCAAGGACATCCCTGAGCCCAGCCCAAGAGCTGGGCTCAGCTCAGAGCTGTGTGCTTGCCAAGCCAAGCCCTGCTCTTGATGGGTTTAAATTCACCTCCCGTTGGTGGCATACACTGTTCAGCTCTGTTTCACACCAGGCTTCCCTCACCGGGAGTGATGGAGACACAATGATAAAAAAAAGCAGGAGAATGGTATCCACTGATTATTATTAGAAGGCAAAAAAAGACCTTTCCCTCTTTCCCAGAGAGCTACTCCACGAGTGTAGGGCACAAGTACAAAGGCAACATTTTTGCCTTACTAACTAATCTCACAGCTGTGGGCTTTTTCCTCAAAGTCATCACATTTTGGAATACTGCAAGCATACACAATTTCAAGAGTTATTTTCCCAAACCTGTTCTGAAGTCTAGTTTAGCTTCTTCTTCCTCAAATCCAAAATTCTTTTGGATGATTACTAACAAAATTCCAGTAGAGCTCACTCTTCCATTCTCAAGGTATCAAGCAGCACATTTCAGGGTTTGGGTAATTATTTTTAGATTTTTTTTTTTCCCCTCAGGCATTTAGCTATTATATTTAATTCTGTAGCAAGGTAAATTTTCAAAGGCAGTAACACAAAGCTCTTTTGCTCTCTGCAGACACTGATGAATGCAGAACCTCCAGTTACCTCTGTCAGTACCAGTGTGTCAACGAGCCAGGGAAGTTCTCCTGTGTGTGCCCCGAAGGATACCAGGTAGTGGGAGGCAGGACATGCCAAGGTAGGTGCCGTCCCCTTGGCAGGCTCAGCCCTGTTATTTACACCACTTCAGGCAAGGCTCAGGGTGATCTAGCTAAATGGTTGTACTGCATGACAGGATTACTGTGCTGATAGCAGAATATACGTTGATAAAGCACTTGATGATTCATTAAATATCTTCTAATCTCATTTGGATCCTTCAGCTCAAACTGAGTCCTTTGGATTCCTAGGACAAAACTTCAGTTTTTGTAACCCACAGGTAAAACTTGTCTTGGATGTCAAAGTAGTGGCTCTAAATTTGAGATAAACATCCCTGAATAAATCCAGGTCATTTTTTACAGATATGAAACATGGCTTTGTATCATGTTTCTTTTCAAAGAGATTCCTAAATCCAGTCACAGTAGAAATTCAAGATCTATTTCTTCTGATAACAACAGGAAAAAAAATGCAAGCCTTCAGCAGCTTAGATAATTCATGTGTAGAAAAATAAGTGTTTTGGCCAAGTGCCATCAAATGCCAGGATTTTCAAGTTTGTGGTTTTTTTTTCCTCAGCAGTGCTAAAAGTCTCTGTATCTTATTAGAGAATATTGCAGAACAACATATTAAGTGCAAGAACTATTGCTTCTGTAATGCAGAACCTGATTTAACAGTGGCTATTTTTAGAAATAAAGAGGTGTGATGATTAGGGGCAGAAAAAATGAGGAAATAACTCTTCTTTATCAGTATTTTGTCTTACAAAATCCTGATTAACTTCTTTCCCTTCTGAAGAACAGCAGCTGACACTGAGCATTGCAGGATAGTTGATTTAAGCATCTCAAAACCTGTTTGTGCCTTCCAAGAGATGGCATTTGGATAATGCCTTTCTGTGCCTGTGTGAAAGTTAGGAGATCATGTGGGTAGACAGTGAGGCTCTGCCACTGACAGCAAATGGAGCATTAACACAGTGCAAGGCTCACAGTCCCCACCTCCCTGCAGGGTTCTTTTCCCAGGCAAAAAAAGCTCTACTTTGCACAATAAATGAGCCTTCATATTCCTTCTCAAACTATTTTAGTCAAAGGGTAGCCATTAATGAAGCACTTGAGACCATAAACCCAGCTTATAACAACTGAGAAGCTGCAAAAGGCAGGTAATCACAATTTTTCCTTGAGACCTTTTTCCTCTGTCTCCAGGACACCTTCTGCTGTAAAATCATTCTTAGCTAATTATAAACTTGACAGGATTTCCACAGTTGAATTATATCTGATTAATGTGCATCTCCAGTCAGCTAAAAACTTAGTCTTGCTTAACACCCAACAAGCAAGTTTATTCCACTTCTGTGGAGAGAAACTCCTTATAGCTGGGTCCCAGGAAACAAGACAGATGGATTTCAACAGACAAGCAGGTCTTTTCATAGTACCTTTGTGGCAAGTCCTTTTCCATCTGCTTTGACACAGCCCCTCCTTCCTTTTCAGATATAAATGAGTGTGAGACCACCAACGAATGCAGAGAGGATGAAATCTGCTGGAATTACCACGGAGGGTTCCGCTGTTACCCCAGAAACCCTTGTCAAGAGCCCTACGTCCTTACCTCGGAGAAGTAAGGGGGAAATGACATCTTGTGTTTTCAGGCTCATCCTCAGGAGGAGCCGGGATGGAATGAGCCAGAGAATTGCCCTTTAACGCCTCTGCCTGTGCTCTCCCCCTGTGTGGCAGCCGCTGCGTGTGCCCCGTGTCCAACGCCATCTGCCGGGAGCTGCCCTACTCGGTGGTGTACAAGTACATGAGCATCCGCTCCGACAGGACCGTGCCCTCCGACATCTTCCAGATCCAGGCCACCACCATCTACCCCAATACCATCAACACCTTCAGGATCAAGTCTGGCAACGAGAACGGGGAGTTCTACCTGAGGGTGAGTACTGGGGGCACTCCCACCCTGCCTTGGAGCAACCCCAAGTGTCCCCACACGGCTTCCACAACACCCCAACCTTCAGCAGCTTTTTGGTGCTTGGTTTCCAGTTTTCAACAAGCTTTTTATTCCTACCTGAACACCCTAAACTCTGACTCCTACTGTTTATTTTGACTCAGGAATAGGTAGCAATCCTGGCACACCCACATCAGATTCACACAAAACTCCCTGCCTACCCCTCTCTGTACTGACACCTCAGATCAATCTATTTAAGACACGTTTATGGAAAGACTCCTTGTACAATTGCCTTAATTACATTTCTCATTTTGCAAGAGAAGAAATCAATACCAGCTTTCTAGAAATCTGTGGCCCATCCCAAGCTAAGCTCAGGCCAACTTACAATGGTTTTATGTTGAGACATAATTAAACTTTATTTCCCATGGTAAAATCCAAGGAAGTTCAAAATACTTGGAATAGCAGTATTTCCTGTTAGTAGGACACATGCAACTAGATACACCTGAATGGGAGTGTCTAGAACATCTGCTTTTTAAGGGGTTTTTGGGGAAGAAAGCTCGTTTTCCTGAACCCTTATAACAGTTACAAATTCCTGGGAAATCCTTTTTCCTTTATATTGGGCTTTACACTCAGTAAAACAGATTCAGCACAAAAATCTTCTATCAGAAATACAGTAATTGGGAGGCTTTAATGTTTCATTATTTTCTTCAAATCAGGAGATGAAGGTCTTTTGATAGTACATCCCACAAATGTGCCAAGCTATGGTACTGCCATTTACACCATGTTTACCCAAGGTGGGAACAGGGAGCTACTCATCCATTTATCATTTGTTATGACATAACAAATCCAGGGGAAAGCACTGGATTACAGGTTACACATCAAAACACCCTAACTACCCCCAAAATACAAACAGCTATTTGCTTAAAATAAAAACAAGATCACTGCAGGTCCCACTTGGGTTAGACCCCAGTGTGGCCCTTAGAGTAACAATTCCCATCTCCTGTTGCCACCCAACAAGAAAACACGGGCCTTAAATAAGGAAGCACGTGTTTATTCCTGCCAGGGGATGGAGGTAAACAAAAGCTTACTTGGAAGTTATTGCTACTGTTGTAGTTAAATGCTGAGCTGGCTCCTGGATGCAGCAGATGGATTGGATTCATCTGTGCACCCAACTCACGTGACATGGGGAGAAAATATTTGTAGTAGGCAAAGGGAGAGATGGAGCTGACTCTTTTATCATCATCTGGAAAAGACAAAGCTGTTTGACAAACCAGCAGCATCACCCTAGATCGGGAAAAGAGCTTTGAAGCAGAAAGAGATAGGGACAGCAACAGGCACATACCAGCAGCAAAAATTCCCAGCACTTACAAGGACAGCACAACTTCTGGAGAGAGCCACACAGTTTTGAGTTTCCCTCCACTGACAAACCGCTCCAGTGTGAAAGACGTGAGGGCTGTTGTTTTACTTATTCTCTATTTCAAAAGCTGGTAGACGGGGCTAAAACCAAGACCACCCTGGGATAGACCACCACTTGCCACAAGCTCTGGGGCAGTCAGCGTAGCCAGGAGCAGGTTTCATCCCTGTGGGCGCAGCCAGGTGTGAGATCAGCCAGGGCCCTCTGGCAGCGCTGCGAGCCCCGTGCGCGGGGCTGAGCGGGGGCAGCGCGGCGCGGAGCCCCGCGGGCTGCGCTGAGCCGCGCTCTGCTCTGCCGCTCTCCTTGCAGCAAACGAGCGCCGTGAGCGCCATGCTGGTGCTGGTGAAGTCGCTGTCGGGCCCCAGGGAGCACATCGTGGACCTGGAGATGCTGACGGTGAACAGCCTGAACTACCGCACGAGCTCGGTGCTGAGGCTAACCATCATCGTGGGCCCCTACGCCTTCTAGTGCCCGCAGGGACCGCCCGCACCGCGGCAGCCAAAGATCAGCAGCGCAAAGAAAGCACTTACCGGTTTTATTTATAGATTTTGCTCTCTTTTTTAAAAGGTTTTGTTTAGTAAGTTGATATCTCTTATTCACACGTTACACCTGTAATTCCAAATTAGTAGATGTGTTCCATAGTATAACATGGGCATTGTCACTTTGTGTATAAAGATTTAAATCTTTTTTTATTACCTTCCTTGGACTAGATACACATTATGCTTTTATATGAGAACTGTATGTTCATACTATCCCGTACAACTTCACACACCCTTCCTAGCCAAATAGGTCATGCAATTTAAAAGTGATCTTCTGTTTTGTTTTTATTTTAAATTCTAATGCAGCTACACTGAATCTCAAAAAAGAAAAAAATTATGTAGTACGAACAATACACAAAGTAATGGTTATCTGATAAGCTAAAGTATCTTTCTTATTTTAAGTAATTTGTAACAAAAGTAACAGTAAATAAAAATCTATTTCTGTAGACATTTATGTGCTATCACAGTTGGTTTTTCTAATCTGAGTTGGAGGTAAACTGGCATTGTGAGAAATGCTTTGCAGCAGGTTTTTGTATGCAGATTGTGTTAACCATACCATGGAATAACATTATGCTCTCTCCAGGAAAAATAGACCATAGGAAGAAAATGTCTCCAACAAAGAAAGAAACTCCAAATAGGAAATCACCAGGCAGGGCACAAATGTCCATGAGAACACTGTTGGTAGTTACTGCTCAGAGGGATGCAGCATTTTCAGACTGAAGTTACCATACTATTTTTCCAGAAATATTATGTTGTATACTAAGAATTGAGTGCATTTTCTTATTAAGTTATATCATTTCAGGCACTCGGTCCTGTTCTTGCTCTTACAACTCAGATGTATCATGTACAGTGTTCATAAAATTTATTTCTAATTCAAAACTAATAACATCTTTTGTAATATGTAAAATCTTATTTCTTGTTTAAAGCGTAGTAGTTAATCCTTTGATGTACAAAATTTTTAATAAAGATCTCTTCCCATATTGTATTTGGTCTCTTTGGAGGTCGTTGGTTACTGCTGCTGTTATTGTCACGTACTGTGGGAGTTGGCAAAGTCTGAACGCTCAGAGGGATCCAGATCTCAGCCCGTACAGGATGAGCTCTTGGAAGACTGAAAACAATTCCTTTGTAGAAGGACAAGGCTGCTGCCTACTGAGATTTAGTTTTACTGACAGCACAAGTTCACTGCAGAACAAAACTCAGAACAGGCCACAAGCACTGCGGTTGAGGGTGACACATCCCCCCTGCTCGGGCAGACTGCAGAGCAGGACCCCATTATCCAATGATCATTCCTTCAGGAAGTCATTTGTGGCTTTAAACAAACACTGCATCTGCCAAAAGGCTGGGAGCACGTGGCTGCAGCACAGGCCAGAAAATCAAACCGTGCTGGTGCTGGGTCACGTTCTCTTTGCCTGGGGCCCACCGCAGCGGGGTGAGACCCCCGGCTCACCGGGACTAACCCAGCTGCTCCACAGTGGCATTTAACCGGGCTTTGCCATGGGGAAAGCTCTCTGCTACACAGCTCTGGCTTGTAGGGAGCTCCTTCCTCTCCCCAGAGAGATTCCTCCCCGTTCATCACTACAAATCCACTCGGTCTGAAAGGCAACTCCTCGTTCCACACAAGCACTGAGCACGATGCCCCCACCTCCCACTCCTCCATGCAATTCCCGTGGCAGACAGCACGTGCTCAGCTCTACATACCTATTAATTAACTTTTCCTCTCTGTGTAGGCTGTGCTGCTGCTCAGGCACCCCCCTCCACCCCCAACATCAGCACTCTTCTTTTACACCAACTTTTAACTTCCAAATTGTGCAATTCTGCATTGCCCACTCCAAGAAAATCAGTTTTGGTGCTTTTAAGTTTAAAATGGGCAGCTCTCTGTTGAGAGGCACCCAGAGAAGGTTAAAGTGGCTTTGCCTCCTTGAGACCCCAGACTTGAAGGGCACCAGGCTGGAGCAAATTAAGGAACCACAAATCACCCCTGAAGTCCCCAGGCTGCCAGGCTCTGCCCCAAGGATTTATTCTACCAGTTTCACCAACAGCCCTTTTAAGCCTTCCTTTTAAATCCCTGCCCATCTGACAGTAACCCAAAATTGATCATAACATATAAAAATATTTATACACCAGGCAGTTGGGCCTCACACACGTGCCCAAGTCATCCTCAGCCTGCACAGACACTTGGCTCAATCCATTTGATTTACACACAGCTGTCCTGCTACCCTGCTCCCTGCCTGTTTGCAATATCCAGGTGTGCAGCAGGGCACTGGGAGCCCAAAGTGGCCGAGTCAGAGTTGTCACACAGCTCAGGAGCACAGATGCAGCCATTTGTCACCATGCTGCAGGCTGGCTGAGCCCGGGGGCGGTCGCTGGGTGTGGGCAGCGCTCCCGTGAGAGCCAGGAGCTGCAATAACAGCAGCCCCTCCAAACCAAAACAGGAGCAGAGCTGAGCTGTGCAGAAACTGGCAGGGGGTGGCTGGTTTTGTTTTGGGTAGGGGTGGGGTACATGACTGAAAGGAGCCCACAGTCAGAATGAGAAGATGGTTCAGAGCCTGAACAAGGAGAGCTTTTGTACACCAAAAAACCTGCAGAGCTTCACCTGCTCCCTGCAAATTGCATGGAAGTGCAGCAACATGCAACAAGAGCTTGAAGAGCTACTTGGATTATAAGGGACACTGAAATCCCAAGAAATTATATGAAAGCAGGGTGTTTGCTCTGCCTGGTCTATCCCACTGCCATGACCATTACCAAGAGCACACTCCAGGAAGGATTCTCATATAAATCTGTCAATGCTGGAGAAGAATCTAAATCAGCATCATATGCAAAGTTTAGTATCTTCTCAGAAACAGAAAACAAGGAGAAAAGAGAGGGGAAAAAATGGGACTGAATAAACAGAACTTAAGGAAATAAAAAATGCAAGTTCATTCACTTCCCCAGGACCACCTGAACACAGTGCAGTGGGATTATTTTCCTTGGAAGGCTCACAAATGCAAGTTTGTTGTTGAATCCCGTTTCCATGGCTGCAAAGAGTTGCTTGTGTTTTGAATGATCATTCGTGTTTCTAACTTTATAAGTCTCCTAATAAAATATAGAACAGCTGCTGCCCCAGTCAGCTGTTGAGCATATGGAACCCACCAGGGACAAAGCCCACTGTTAACACAGAGAATTATTTTTAACGCCCTCACATATCTAAACCTCCCCATCATCTCAGCAAAATGGCACAATTCCACACTTCCCAGCTGGGGGAACACCTGCGTCATGCAAAACTGAACTGGGCTGCATCTGCTGCAAAACCCCATTTTATTTCATCTGGCCAGCAGAAAAAAGTGATCAGCCTCAGTGAATAGGGCAAAAAGTTAACTGTGTTTTATATCTGGGGAAAAGCAGATGTCTAGTTAAGATGTTTATACAGCAAACATTTCTGTATATATTAGGAGGAAAGAGAGCTGTTTAATAAAACAGGGTTGGGTTAGAGTTGCCAAAGCAAATTTGAAGGGCAGTACAACAACTTTTGTAATTTTTGCATGGGAAAAGACATAAAATCCTGTTTTATATTGATATTGTTCATGTGCATCAAATAAGTAATTTTTTGAGTGACCTTGAAGTTAACTCTTTAAAGTCTCACACTTACTGTGTGCATTTGCTCAGCAGAAAAAACTGCAAACATGTCACAGAAATCTCACAAGGTAGCAGTGAAGGCACACCCTGATCTATTCTCTGCTATCACCTTAATACTGGTGAGGGGCCAAGACAGACAGCAATGCTTCCTGCAGACCAAAATACTGGAATCAGGTGAGCTCCAGGTTTTCTTTGCAAACACACTCAGTCACACTCTTTCTCATGATATAAATTATTTTGCTTTCTGATCCAGAATCCCAGAAGCAACATCAGCACTCTGCATCCCTGCCCCCTCACAGAAATCCATCTGGATAATTAATACTTTTAAATGTTAATAATATTTTTGTAGTTTCTACAAAATGTGCAGCTCTCAGCTAAGCATTCCAGCAGCTCCTGCCCTGCAAACACACTCTGCTGCACTTCATTGCATTGCTGTAATAAAACATGCCTTTTTTTTCTCTCCCCCCAACCTGTAAGACACCCCCTAAAGCTTCTGCAGGTCCACAAAAACTCCCAAAGCAAAGCCATGGCCCATCCCCATCCATACACCTGAACAAGCACAAAGAAAGGCTTTCAAATGGAGCAGCCTGCCAGCTGGGTTGACAAAAGCAACATATTTATGCTGTTAAACTATGAAACCACAGCCATGGAAGTTACACAGGCACCTCAAGGTTTAAATCCTGCCAGTGCCACTCCAGAAACAGCTGAACCTGTGAGCACCTCCTCTGGAGGGGTCACATTTTCTTCTTGCACTGGAGTGTTTCTGGAGTATCTCTGTGCAACATACAGGAATGTTTCCTATACAGAATATATACAACAAACACCCAAGTGGGAAGTCAAAAGAGCAAAATTCCTGCAGGCGGCATGGAAACTAGGAAAACAAACAAATTTTGGAAGCTGGGAGCAAGGGCTGCAGAGGGGAAGCCAACATACCAAAACAGCAGGGTAAAAGGCATTATTAAAATCAATAAGTCATTCTCTGAGAAGCTGAGGCTGTACATGAACAAGGCAAATGGAAATGTTCCTGAGCTCAGGAAGGTCAGGGGTGAAAATAAACACGGCAGGCCAAAGGAGCAGCTTGCAAATGCCTGCACTGGCAAATCAAAACTCTCCCAATCACAGCAAAAGCAACATCCCAGGAGGCTGATGGGGCCACACATTAGGGAGACAAGCAAATAACAGTGATGCCATGGCAAAGAAAATGAAGTGACACTTTCTGTTGCATGCCTGGAGGAGGAATTTGGCACAGCAGCACTGTGCCAGAGCTCTCTTACAGGCAATGTATCAAAGGACCTGCCCTGGAGCAAGAAGTGGATAAAAGAAGGGGAACAGAACATTTTGCTAATGATATCCAGTTGTTCAGGTAAAGATGAGCATCCTCTGGAAAACAGAGCCCTTACAGCACTCTGAATATTGAGCAGGAAACGCCAAATAAAACCAAAGGGGATAAACACAAAGTGATGCACATGCAGGAAGTGATCCCAGCTTTATTTGAACAGCAAAGGCCTCTGGAGTGACCACCACCTCCCAGGAGAGCATCAGGGTTATGGCAGACCTTGCAAAGAGGAAACCACAACTCCACAGAGCTAATCCAGCACCAGGAATAACTGGGGATCAGAGCAGGGGACGAAGCTGAACCTTTGCACACTTGTGCAAATGCACTACAGCACAAACACAGCTCGGAGCCTGAGCCCTGTCCCCTTCCTACAGCAGCATGCTGGGAATGCTAAAGGCCAGAGCAGGCTGAGCTTTCACTGCACACACTGGCAGCAAAGGCTCCCAGGAGCCATGAAATACGTGGCTGTCCTGGCCTGGAGCTGCTCCCCTGGCACCCGCAGGCACAGGGGAAGCATTTCCAGTTTGAGCATTTCCACTTTGCCACCGGCAGCTCCGCAGCTGCAGCACGCCCTGACCAGGAGCTCTGCCCTCAGCACCAGCTCTTCTGATGCCAAATGCCCAAAACCTGGAGATGCCACCAGGAGAAGGGAGCAGCCTGCACAGAGCATGTTGGTGCTGCCTCCATTGCCTGCATTAGTGAGGTTTTGGTGCAGTTGCTGCCAGCACCGGGTTTGGTGCCCAAATATCACACCCAGCTCAGCAGTGGCCACAACTGAATCAAAGCCAACTCAGCCAGCAGCAAATGTTTGCTTAAAAAGTCACCTTCAAGGCAGAAGAGATTCATTTCTGCCAGTTTAAAGGCACTGCCTGGGGGAAGGCAGCAGGAACCAGAGCACTGCACAAAGTGGTGTTTCCATGAAAGCTGTTTCTGCACACACTAATCAGGCATGAATTGATCCTTGGAGTGATTAAAACAGATTTGCATTTGCTGCTTTCTCTCCCCAAAATAAACCTGGTTTCAGATAACTTTGCCACCCAGGGTCAGTCCAGAGATTGTCCCCCAATATTTAGTAGGGCTGTTTTGTTTGAGGAGAGTTCTACAAGCTGGCAGAAATAGGTAGGCAGAGGAACATGAACCAACACACCAAGAGCTTCCTGCAAGGCCCAACCTTTTGTACTAAAAACCAAATCAGGAGGATCAAAATAGTAACATGAAACTTCAATGGGGTCAGGAGATTTCTGCCTCTGCTCTGGTATGCTGAGGAGGAAAGATCTGAATTGTATAGTGAATATCTCAAATAGAGCACTGAAATTTCATGGACAATCAACCACACCAGGCTGAAAGCTACCCAGTTCTACCACAAGTAAACATTTTTCAGGAATATCTTTCCTTACTTGTTTTAAAATTTGTTAGCCACATTCTCTGGGGTGACAGAACTTCACAGGCCACAGTGACACTCCTGTGAAACACAAAGGCTGTTTGCATAGTGTAAAGAAAAGCTGGAGAGGCACCACCATCACATCACAGCAACCAAAGATGCAGATAAAGCTCTCCTGAAGGATTATTCACACATACCTGCTACAGGTGTATGATACACAAAGAAATGAGGACCCAGTCAGACCCAAATCCACCTGCCTGCAGGTACCCAGGTAATGGAAGTACTTCTCTAAGCTGGCAGCTTGTTGGCACAGAAGAAAGCACTTAAGTCACTATTCATCTTGTCAGAATTTGATGCTTGTACCTAGGCCAAAATCCCTAAACCAAGCTATTTGCAAATGTGAAGTTCAGTAGCTTGGTATGTTGCTCTTTCCCAGACTTCCCCAGCTCAGGAAAAAAACAAAACCCTCATAAAATTTCCAGATTCTGGTTTTTAGCCTCTGTTACTGAATTTACAAGATCATGTTGAATTTGAACACTGAGTGTTCAAGCACATTTTGGAGAAGTGTGGAAGACCCCCAGCCCTCCTTTACTCTGCTTCTTCAATGGGCTTTGGGCAGCATCACCACACACCCTCCACCACAGCATATTGTTATTTGAATTTAACCCTTCCACTGCTGTCACACTGCTGCAGGGATATCTTTTAGCTCTGCACAGCACAATGTTTTTTCACCTCAGGGATCACCTGAATTCGCACACACTCAAATACTTGGGATCAAGGCTTTTTGGTCTGATTGCTAGTGACCACCATCACCCAAAATTAAATTACTGTGCTTTGGCTGGGGGTGGGGGGAATACTTTCTAGAAATTTAGAATGATCAGCCTGGCCTTGAAAATTAGACAGTGCTTTCAAGCAGTGGAAGGTATTTGGTGATGAGGGGGTGCTGCCTCACACCACAGGCCCCAAACCCTCTCTGATCAGCTATTTAACCTGGGGTATTTCAACAGCTGTCCCCAGCAGAAGCCTCCTGAGGTTGCCTGGAGTCTCCAAAATGATGTAAAATATTTGCAGTAATTCCCCGAACAAACCCCAGAGGCTTCCTCGAAGCAGAGCCCTCAGCTCTGTTGACTTGCTTTTTTAAAAGGTAATATAAATTCCACTTACGCTGGTTTGTTTTGATGTTGAAAATTGGTCTCCATAGACATGGTTGAAGTCATGCCCTGCAGCACCGAGGCTGGAGCCAACAACCACACAGCCCTTCGCCAGTGCAGAGCTCAGGAGGCTTCAGAGGTGGAAATGCCATCCCACCCAGCACAGCAGCACCAGGAGAGGGACAGGGTGCCCCACCCCACAGGGAAAACCCACAGCTCTGCCCACCCAGCCACTGGGAGAAGTCTGGGGGATGCCCCCCATATCACCCTCAATCCATTGCTCACACATTTCCTTCACCAGGTACTGACAAGCCTCAAAGAGCACACAGGAAGCCTAAAATATTCATTTTTGTTAATTTTTAAAGCCTCGTTGCCCTGCAGGAGCTCCCTCAAAGTCTGACACGCAGCTAGGACCATAGCAGTGCTTGCCAAGCAGAAACTGCAATAAAAAGAAATCAGGGTGAGACAAACAGAGGGAATATATGGAGAAACGACAAGTTGAGGTTTTTATATGGAAATTTATATCGAGGGTAACATTCCTGTCTAACACAAGCATTTTAATACTTCCGGATGCAAGCCTCAAGCCAAAATCCAGTGAGGTCTGATGTTAGGATAATGTTTAAGCTCAGGGATGCTGAACATTCTGCAAGAGCTACAGGTTTGCCCAGTGCCAAAAAAACCCTGCAGAAGAACAACAGAAAAGCTTTTAATTCTGCCCCAATAACCCCTCCACACTGTCCCAGCACAGAGCAATCGCAGAGCAGAGATGAGTCCTGAGGCACCAAAGTGGATCTGAGCACAGAGGTGCTGCCCACCCCATCCCCAAAAAGGCAGGGAAGGGCCTAGATTTGGGAAAGCATTATTCCCATGGCACTTTTCTTCCCTTGTGCAGCCCTCAGGCTGTTTGAGCCACCTCCTGCACCACCCCGAGGTGGTTTTGCAGAGCTGCCCAGCGCTGCAAATCCCAGGCAGCAGGGAGGAATTCCCTGGAAAGCTGGCTCAGGCTGGGATGGAGCAGAGGATGGCCTGGTTGAGGGGGATATCAGGCCAAGATCAAACCAGGAGACGTTGCCCAGGTCAGCAGTGCAGCGAGCGTGAGCCCCACGAGCTATGATAAAGTGTTCAGAACAGCTTGTGCTCCACAGCTGCCAAGGCCCATTTCTGCTTGGTTTATGCACCATGCCAATTCCTCCCCTATAAGATTAAGCTGCCTCGAGGCAATTTCAACTTACACATCTGATATTTGGAGCATTTGCTGTGCTCTGCAGCTCAGGAGCAGGCACAGCCCCTGCGCTGCCACTTCCCCTTTTCACCTCACCTCACCCTTGCAAAGGCACTTGCTCCCATTTAAGGGCTTACACACCTTTTCTGAGATTTTGAGGCATCAAGGGAATGACATTTTGCTGAAGAGCAGGACATAGCCATCAGTGCCATTGATATCAACATTTCAGGGGCACCAACCTGACAGAAAAGTGTGCAGGATCTGTTTGCTTGGATATATCCATCATGCTGGAGAAGAGTTTCCCTCTCTCAAAACTATTGTGAGCTCATGAAATCCATTAACTAATCACAAATACCAACCCTAGAAACAAATAAATGCTGTTTGAAGCCTAAAAGCTTGGTTTCGAGACCATTCTGAGTGGTTCCAAGTTAAAAAAGGCAGAGACCAAATTACAAATATTCAATAATCTTGAAAGTCTCCAAATTCCTTATTTGTTTACTTATCCAACTACACATGAATAATTTTAGTCTAGCACAGGCCTGTTTGGGTGCCAGATCATGTTTGCAAGTCTGCCCTGTGAAAGGCAAATGTACAGTTGAACTTGGATGCTATGCAAGTATCAGCCAGCTATTAGCAGTGATTGCTAAAGAATTTCTCCAAAAATTAGATCAAACAAAGCTCAATGACTGTGGCTGCTGCTGTGAGGAAAACAGTTACTAATACACAACTAGTTAGACTCAAATTATAAATGCAATTAAAATACTGCATTTATCTTGCTAGAACAGTAACTCTACTTTATGGAGATTTTTTTTTTTCCAGCATTAAATCAAATTTCTGGATGGACAGACCTAAAGGGAACTTGTGTGCACAAGAACCATCTGATTCAGCTCACAAAACACCAGAAAATTTTGCAGCTGCACCTCCAAAACCATTGGTTCAACCATTCAGAAGAAACAGTTGTGTAACAGAGTTATAAAGAAGGCCATGGAAAAGCAGGAGAGGAAAGAAACTTTGGCATTGTTACTATTAGTGATGGCTGAATTCATTTTGCCTCATTTCCAATGCAGTCAGATATTCAAATAAAACTTGAACACCATCTGTTTGCCACGATCCAGAGACAACAAGAGTTGGAGACCAGGAATCGTGATGAATCAAGGTTTTGCCTACCAGATCCAGCCTGGGACCTGTGAGAAAGGCTCTACCTGGAACAAGGGAAAAAGTTTCCTCTAAATGCAAACCCATTTCTAACTGAATCAGCATTGGATGTGTGGAAAGAATATATTTACAAGGGAAAAGATTTTACAAGAAAATTTTGCAAATGTAATCAATTCCTGCATGGAAAGAGTCTCTGGAACAGCAGGGCAGAAAGCACTGGCTTTGCAGCAACTGGGGAAGAATGGTTTGCAAAACCCCTGCACCTCAATCTGTGCTATAATTACACAGCTCGTTAGTTTAATCACTAACAACTCCAGACTCTACATGATGAAATCAAGAATGCTGTTTCTCTGCTTTGGGAAGCTCTCAGAAATCAATTTTTTTTAAGCTGAATTTTTTTAGAAGGTTGACAAAACCAGGAACGTTAAAACTCTATATGTTCAGGGACTGAAGTAAATCAACTAAATAAAACATCCAACAAAAGCACCAAGAAAAAACCCTAGAGCAAACTTAATTGTGATAACTGAGTTTAATGATGTTAATGGCAAAGCTCATCATAAAAAAATTACAACTGAAACTTCCCCCCAGTATTACTCAGGGCAGGTTTCACTCCACTTAACTCGGACAACAGGAACAGGATTCACAATTCATTTAGTCAGGGGAAACCTGTGGGGAGCAGGAGGGCTGAGGAAGCACATCCATAATTAACTCCATTTGGAGGCACAGTTATGATACTAATCCTTCATTTTCCTTCCCTCAAACATTTGTGCTCCTAGATTTGTAGCCAAGAGTTGCACATTTCCCTGGATGAGAATAAATCCGTGCAAGGCTCTGCCCTGACACTTGCTCAGTGTTAAGGCCATGCTGTCCCAGGCAAAGCCAGCCCAAGCTGGCACACACAGGGTGTCCCCACCCTTCCTTCTGCAGGGACGCAGGCAGGCTCCCCCTAGGGATTCAGGGATTGCAGCATGGCCATGCCAAACTCCAAGGGTCAGCCCAGGAGGTGCCATGGGCAGGATAAGAAGGGAAAGCCCCTTCAGCAAGCTTTAATTCATTAACTCCCACCCAGTTACAGGCAGGTGCTGAACAGACCCCAAATTCCCACCAAGGCACCCTCAGCAGTATTTTACTGCACTCCTCAAAAGCATATTCCCTCTTTCATGTAACCAGGGCCACTGGTGCTCAGGGCCAGCCCTGGCCAGGGATCCCAACGCAGAAGCCAGCAAACCCCAAACCTTGCAGAGTCAGCCAACAAATTGGGTTTGACTCCAGCTCAGCCACTCAGGGCCAGAGGCCCACAAACCTCAGAGGCTTCAAATTCTTCCCAGGGTTAAAAAACCAGCCCTGGCCTCAAAATTTTGTGGCATGGCAAGTGAAGAGAGGATTTTCTTGGTATTGCCTTTTTTTTTTTTTTTAATACAGCCTCCTCAGAGGTTGTGAATTTGCTGTGCCCATGAGCATCTTGCACTGTACCCCTGTTTCAGTAGAAATTGCTGTGCAAGTCCAGCCATGTGCCATTGCTTTCAAAAGCATCAGGGTCAGGAAAAAAATGTAAGATTTACACATGAGAGATTTTTGCTGCTCATGGCAGGGGCAGAATTACATGTGCTTGAGGATCTCACAAGTAGCAACTACTCAACTTTTTATTGGAATTGGAAAATAGGTACAATCCTAAAGGAAAAAAGTCACGGAGAGAAGATTCAGCAAAGAGCCCACAGTTAATGATACCCTGGATATTGCTGCCCTGGCTTTGTGTTTCTATTTGCCTATTCACACAATCAGTTTTAATATCCTGAAAACACCACTAACAATTTTTAAAAATAATTTATTCAAAGGTTTTTTTTTTCAGAACTATGTTGGAACTTCTTAAGCCAGAAGGATAGAGTTCCACTTGTCCTGGGAATAACATACCGGGAGTTGTTGATAAAGATCATTCCAGTGACACACCTAAAAATCAGGGTGTACCACTGAGAAACTCCTGATTTCCTTCAGATGCTCTTTGCACCTGAAAATGTACAAAAATCAGGTTTGGCATGCACTGAAGAGAACACCTGAAATAAGATCAAGGCCAAGCACACAGTATGAAGTTATGATACAATAAAGTAAATCAAAGGTTGCAGCTGCATCACTGAACTGTTACCAGCTGTGGAGCAAATACCTGTTACTGGGAGCAGCTGCTACTACCCTATAAAAATTTTACATGTTCTGCAAATTTCAGACCCCAAAACAGAGCTGACTTCAGTTTTAAAAGGCAGTTACCCCTATTAATATAAACAATTACCACTCTTCTCCTAGTTTTACTACCACTGGCATTTCTCAAGCCAGTTGCAACTTGTGCAGGTAACTATATGAATTAAACACCACACTCTGAATTCTTTACTAACTTTTCTTTCAACAAGGTAGCAATGTCTAAGCATAGCTGTAGTAAGTGCTGATGGGATTTATAACTGGGTCCTGACTATAAATCATTTTTATCAGCCTCAAAAACTTTTTATTGCTGTTTTCTTCCCTCATTTTTATGTCATATCACCTCTCATCAAGAGGACCTATATCAAGGTGTAGTTGTTACTACATATCCCCAAAAATAATGCAGATATTTTCCCAAGAAAAAAAAAAAAAAAAAAATTAATGCAAGCATTTAGGAATTCCAAGGAGTCGTTTTGAGTAAATAAGTACTTGCATTCATGGCAAAATTTAAAGTCTCCATACAGAGGGCTTGCCCTGGTGAAACCAGTGGCATTTGTCACAGTGAGAGGATGGAGCCAAACACACTGGAAATGGGTCAAGAACATGGCATGGGGTGACAAACTGCTCCATCATTGGCTCTTAATTTAAGCTTAGACCTCCTTTACAAGGCAAGAGGGTGAGAACAGCAAAAAAACCCCCATATCAATCACCACATCCACACAGTTCCCAACTCCTATTTATAGTTTTGCTTTGAAATTGAGGGGAAAAATGCAAAGCACCATGCCAAAGGGGAACAGCCATGATCCACAGGACTCTGAGCTGCAAGGCTGCTGCTTTATTTCAAGTGTGCTGTCCACCCCACTCAGCACTGCTGCAAGTTCAGGCTTCATCAACATCCAACTCTGAACAAGCTTTTTCCTGGGGTTTCTCAGACAGCAAAGATAAAAAGGATTCAGTGGCCCAGATGCTTTAATGATGGACAAGTTGTGGTCAGGCAAACCTCTCCTGTCTTTCTCCACTATCTGGACCTTTCTGCTTGGCACCTCCAGCAGCCTGGAGGCTCCCAGAGCTTTGTTCTTTGTTAGAGAGGCTCTATGAATGACTGTCTTGCTTTTGCTTCTCTTACTTGGAAATGCCTCTTAAAATTAACACATTCAGTTTTAAAATCTCACAAGTAACCATTAAATAGCTATTCAAAAATGTCACATCCACAGGTAAGCAATTACAAGCAGCATTTCAACTTGGGATTTGAAGAGCTCCAAATTAACCTCTTTGGACTGATTTTGTGCCATCACCCACCACACCACAGATCAATCATTCTTTGTCCTTAAATCACTCAAGGAAGTCAGGGCCTTGAGTCATTTCAGATCTTCTGGTACTCCTTGGTATGTACTATAGTTCCCACTATAAGCATTCAAAATTAGAGATTTGGCTCTTCACAACCTCTCAGGGTGACACAGAGAAGAACCCTGAGCAGTGTTCAGCCCTCAAATGGGATTTTTGGAGTGTTTTCTAGACTACAAATAATTTTAACTTGAGTACCCAAAACCTGCCTTGACAGAGAGCAAGGACACAGATCAGGAACCTTTGTGCATTACACACGATGTTCACTTACATTATTTACACTACAGATCAAAGTCATTTGTAGTGTTAGAAGCGGTGCTAATTCAGTTCAGAAAACAAATTTAAACATCAGCCCACACATACAGAGTGCTCTTGCATTTAGCTTTGCTCACCTCCTTTGTTAAAGGCACAGCATTGAGTGATCAGAGTTCACAGAAATGCCTGAAAAAGCTTATGAGTTGCACCTCTAGGTGCTCCTCTGTAATCCATGGATTTCGGGTCTCTTCTGCCCCCTCCACTCCCACTGCACACAAAAAGGGAAGAGCACTGTCCATAGTAAATTCTGTAAAATTTACTGTTTCTGTAGATAATCTCTTCGCCTCAAATAAAAAACACCTTCTGTGCCACTCACCCATGGATATTAAAACTTGAAATTAAAGCCAAGCTGCTGTTTTCTATTATTCCATAAATATTCGGGGTATCCTTGGAAGTTTGCAAGCGAGCCACGAGGAGGAGGAGGAGTTGCGTGGGCAGAAGCTGCACCCTGCAGGCACCAGCAGGAAGCGGCCGGGACAGAGCCTGGACCAGCACAGCCCGTGCTCAGCTCACCAGTGCCACCGCATGGCAGAGGATTTTTGCAATAAAGACACACCAAACCGCGAGGTTTAGGGTTTTATTCTGTCCAGAAAGCTTCCTGCCAACACGGGCACGCTACTCTCAATTTCTCTACTACAGAAAAGCCAGGGCATGGTGAAGACCCCCGAGAAAAGGGCTAGACTCGGGAATTAAAATAAGATGTTTCACACTGCCTTGGAGCAATTGTTAACCAGGGAACTGGCTGGACAAAAAAAATTAAGTCTCACTGTGGTTGCTCATCCCTCTGATTCTCTGTGAAGCCAGTGTTCCAAGCCCAGCTACTAATTTCCACCCTGTGTTCAATGCCAGGAGCAGCCCCCAGCACACACCTGACCCCCAGCTCAACACCCACTGCCAAAGCACATTAACCACTTCAAATAAAGCACTTTTACTTCAAAGACACACTGCAAATACAAGAAACATTTGCAGAATCTCACCTGCTACAACAAACACGTCTCTGTATTTAATGAGTAAATATACACAAGCAGAACCTCCACATGGTACCTGTCCCACTGACCTGGAATGTTCCTGGGGAGCTGGTGAAAGAAAGCAGCTCAATAAAGAGGTATCAAACACAAAGGTACCACCTTTGACAGGACAATTTGTTAGAGGAAAGAGTTTCCCATTCATAGGTGGAAATACACATTAATACCATTTTGCAGCACACATACATAATTATTTCAGCACAATCCAGACTGAGCAAGTGGGTTCAAGTGGTTTTAAGTGCCAAAGAACCCAGATCCACAGCTCCCAGAAACCAGTGCAGCTCTAATTCAGTACCTGGCCAAGGACATTGAAAATTCCTGAAAAGAAGAATGACAGAGTCTCTGTTTCCAAGCAACACAGAGGAGTTCCTCTCAGAACACAGAACCACTGCCCACTACCCTGCAGAACTGCCTTTGCCAGCTCAATAACAGGTTTGAGTGCAATCCCCTGCCCCTGAATACAGAAGTTGCCACTACAGCCCCTCAGTTTCAGAGGCTGCTCCCATCCTTTGCAGCTGCTGAGCCTGTTTTTAACCTGCCACAAGTTCCAGCTGCCCAGGTCTGGGTTTTTCCCTTGTGTGGAATAACTAAAAGCTGGCCTATGGAAACACATTGCATCCCATACACCAGCAGGAAGGCTTGATTGAACAGTTTGCTGATTGTAAGGTGCTTTAACTCTCAACTGAAGATAATAAATAGGACAAAAGAAAGCTCAAGAAAACATGAAAGCTTCACTAGTCCAAGTAAAGAGCTTATCTTTCCTTTAGCATTATGCTTGTGCTGTCTCCTACCACAGGAGGACGAAAAAAATAAAAAATAAAAAAAAAAGGCAAGTTTTCTTGAAATCCTTTATTAAGTTTAAACTCCACAGCAATCAAAACCAGGACTCAAATTATTTGTTTCAAAGTTTGTCCCTCAAAAGACAAAATGATGACACTTTATGTGTCTATTACACTGTTGGCATGACACACAGGCTTGATATACACATGCACTTTGACTACTAACATACCCAAACCAATCTTCTAGAAAACAAAAGTTTGCTCTGACAATTACTCAACCCTCTGCCCTACTTGCTCCCTACAGAGTGCAAAAATAAAATTTAAAAAAAAAAAACAATACAGCCAGCTCACTTTAGAAACCACAGCAGTGGTTTGGGAAAGGAAATTTGCATCTTCAACCCTTTCACATTTGTTCAAGCAGACCCATAAGAGAAATGGTTGTAGAAATTTCTGACTTACTTGGCAGGACAGGATGGCTTGGAATGAGCACAGGCTTCAGTTTACTCTCATACATCTTCTGCTTGAATCCACCTTCCATTCCAGGGCACAAGGAATGCTGCATTTCACACCTCCTGCCCAGGGAGCAGAGCAGTACAGAGCCCTCAGAAACCTGGGAGACAAAGAAAAGAAGGAGGCTGGTGCTGCCCTAAAATAGGATGAGATACAGGTGCCCCCAACAAGGTCCAGGAGGCAGATGGGCAATTTATTTAATGTAATCAGCCCTCCTTTTTATTTGACTCAAATCAAAGATTAGACCCAGCTGCCACAGATATTGTGATTGCAAAGTTCACCCACATGAGTTTTCTGAAGGACACACTCGAGTTATACCAGCTGAGGAAAGCTAGTAGCACCTGAAAGCCATCACAAGAGACAGCAGGAAATTAAAGTAGAGCTAAGCATGACAAAAACAAGAAGAGAAAAACAAGTGGAGTAAAAAATAAAGTGGTTTAAAGTCATGCAATTTCAATGGATTCTCCTGAGGCTTCTTTAGAAAGTTGGGATGAGAGATCTGTATCCTGCTAAAACAAGTTTGTCAGTTCCAAAGAAATTACTTGCTCAGGTGCAGCATCTCAGGGCTCCCAGGACTATTTAATGATGCCATAATTGCTCCTCACAGTTTGCAATGAAGCCAAAATGGGATGTCCCACCTGGGCATGCTGGAATGGCTGGAACACTGCTGGGAATCTTTCCTAGAACAGTAGGTACAATTCCTTATGAGCATTGGCAATGATGGAAAAAATGGGGAAATGCTGTCAGGCTGATTGTTTGGCTTGTTCTTAATTTAAGTTCTATATTGAGCTGCTTTTATAGACCTAGGTCTGTACAATGGGTTCCACTTTAAAATAAAATTATAACAAAGCTGTAGAGCTTTATGCCAAAACTATGTGAGGGGCTCAATTTAATCTTGTTTAGCATATAAACTTTAGCCCAAGAAAAAAAATAAAGCCACAAGAAGATCTTGTTTAGCATATAAACTTGAGCCTAGGGAAAAAAACAGCCACAAGAAGCCATCTAGTGCAGGAGTGCATGGAAAATGGTCACAGCCTCTTCCTAGGGCACTTGGTTCCATATTTACCATTCCTTAAAGCAGCTACACTTATGGGTTTTGTTTTTTTTTTTTTTTTAATATGTGTGTGTAGCACTTGAAGTGAGATTTACTTAGCTGCAGGATGGGGTTGGATAGAATTGGGTGATCAGCTACACCCTGGCCAAAATAAATAAGTGGCTTAAGACTAAGTGGATGATAACTAATTCCCTCAAGGAACTTGGAAAAGTTTAATGCAGAGCTCTCTGCTGCACCAGCACACTCAGTGAGCTGGAGAGGGTGGAGCACAAAGTGGCCAAAAGGGAGCTGCTTAAGCTGCTCCTAAATAAATCCCTTACTTTTATTAACAACTACAGGATAAATATCAGTAAAAACAGGATAAGTATCATAAAAACATGGAGTCATGTCACAGGGGGATATTAAATATGTTCATTTTGGTGTGGCAGAAGCTGTTAGAAAGGGCTTTAAAACTACTCCTGCTCCTCTGGAAGCTTTAATTTTATTTTTTTTTCTTTTATGGCTTGTTTTGGGGTTTTTCTTTGAATCTTCAACAGTGGAATTTCAAGAAAAAAACCCAAAAAATTTAATGAAGAAGGAAATTAAGTGCAAATTTTCTTAATAAATGAACCATAGTTTTGCTTTCTTTCATTATGTTCAACATGAATTTTGTTTGCAGTCTAGTATCTTGAATTAAATCCAAGCTCAGGTATCCTTTTCTTATGACAGTGGTATGGCCATAATTTGAGTCCATGATAGTAATGAAAGATTCACTTATCACCTTGGTGAGTGTGAGAATAGCAATTGTAATAATTATATAAAAACCATTCCAAACAATTGTCGGTTTGTCGGCAGCAAAGTGAATGTGAATTCAAGAGAATATGGGGAAAAATTCTGCTTTGCCACCTAATATAGTCTTGTACCAAATAAAACTGTACCAATAAATTGTAAATCTGGATAAAGTAAACAGCCCTTTTCCCCAGGCCAAATATCAAGTTTCTGATCATTTTGCTTCTTTCTTTTGTGTCTTGCCAAAAAGATAAGAAATATAATGGCACTAAAGAAAAGTTATTGTTTGGACTGGTCTCCCAGTGAATCTGTTTCCCATAAAAGTACCTTGGACAGAAAACTCTAGTTAAGTAAACAAGCAGTATCAAAATAGCTTCAGAAATAAAATAGTAGTAAATTATTAATTTTTTCATTAATTACTTGTCAAATTTAAATTGCTAATCTAGATGGCAGATGAGTTGAAGGTGATGTGTGACAGATAAGTGTGGGATTAAATTAATATAAATTCTCTCACTGTTGGTGTGATCAGATCTCCACAATCACATTATTGTTCACTCACCTTAGCAAAATAACTAACGCTAATTACTAATCTATTCTGCATTACACCGTGGAATAATTAATAAAGCAACAAAACCTGTCCCCTGAGTGACATTCTGATGCACTCTGGGCATGTAACAGCACTCGAAGTTTGTGATAAGCAATATCTGTATTCTAACCTTCTTGCACATTGCAGATTATTTTGGTGTTCCTGGCTGTGTTTTGGGGTTTTGTTTTTTTTTTTATTGTTTGTTTGTTGTTTTTGAGGGGCTTGTGTGGCGGGGGGGTGTTGTGGGTTTTTTTTTTCTTTGGGTTGCTTTGGGTTTTTTGTGGTATTTGTTGTTGGGTTTTTGGGTTTTTTTTTGGTGGATGTATTACATAACGAGGTCTACAGGGTAAATTAACTCAATTAACCCCAAATGCAGATATTTTTCCCCTCACGAATTGACGCCGGCCTTCGGGCCTGCCCCTCAGGCAGGGTCGGGAACTCTCGCTCCTGAGGCGCCAGTGGCTGGAAGAGGCGGCGGCCCGGTGCCGTGTCCCCTTCCTCGGTCCGAGCTCCCACTCGGGCGGCTTTTCCTCACATTCCAACCTCAGGCGGCTCCAAGGCCACCTCGGACTTTTTTCTGTTCTTTTTACCTCAGGATTCGAGTGGCGGAGCACCGCACTCGCGCGCCCTGCGCCGCCTGACCCTCCTCAGCCGCCGTAGCGCCCGTACGGAACCGAAACCGGCGCGGCGGCGTCTTGGCCAATCCGCTTCGCTCTTACTGCGCGGCGCCGCTGCCCCGATCCAATCGCGCGGCCGCAGA
>JANRGV010000062.1:1440119-1458496 GCA_024734035.1 Alethe castanea | reverse complement strand
CCGGGGCCGGGCGGGCCGTGACGGTGGAGGTGGGCGGCAGGTGAGGGACTCTGAGGGGTGTAGGGGGGCCGCAGGGCAGAGCGCTGTCCCGGCTGGAGAGTAAGGCAAACGCGGGGGAAAATTGGTGCAAAATGCGGAATGTGTCGAGGTTGTCCTCAGTGGGGCCGTTCTTTGATGTCGGATCTTGGTGTGCTGCCCAGGAGAGCGGAGCGGTGGAATCAGCCTTGCCATCGCTGAGTCAGGGGCAGCCGGGGAATAACGAGCCCTAAGGATGTAGTAACTCAAGATGCTGATGGATGTCTGTGTGTGCATTGCCAACTTAGCGAAATATTCGAGGTCACCGAGTTGATGAGAGGGATGGAGACCTCTCCGGTGAGAGAACTGGGGTAGTTCACCTTGAGAAGAAAGCTTTGGGGTGACCTGATTGTAGCCTTCCAGTACCTGAATGGAGCTGCCTAGAAAGATCAAGAGCCTATTTATGAGAATGTGGAGTGACAGGACAAGGGGGAATGAGTAAAAGTTGGAAGACAGTAAGTTTAGATGGGATGTTAGGGAAAAAAATCTTCCCTGCAAGGCCCTGGCACAGGTTGCCCAGAGAAGCTGTGACTGCCCCATCCCTGGAAGTGTCCAAGACCAGACTGGATGGAGCTTGGAGCAACCTGGGATTGTGGAGGGGTGGAACTCAATGATCTTTAGGATGTCTTCCCACCCAAACCATTCTGTGATTCTACAGCTGAACTGTGTTCATTGCAACAGTAAAAATCATACCTACAGGTCATAAGGGCTTTGCCCAGGGTTTCCTCGAGCACGTGAGCAAGTTACCTGGGATAACTTGTATAGAAATTACTAACTAATCATAACAGAGGGGCTGTGCTTGGGAAGGGACCAGCTCTGGATTTCTGTGTTTAAATAATGACATGGAAAATCAGGAGGGTGTGCTGGGCTTGTGCAATAGCACCCAGCACAGCCCTGGAATAAATAATCCATATCTCACTCTCAAGTGTGTCGTCACTGTCTTGCTGCTCTCCATCCTCTGCCACAAAGAAGGGAATATTCTGCAGCTGTGGGAGGATGTTTTCCACTGGCTAAACCCCAGCTGGAACAGGTGATGATTCACCTTTGCCTCCAAGGCATGGTTGTAACTCCTGGGGATTGCTGATGTGCTACAAGGCTTTGCTTTCAAGGTGAAAGAAGCAGGACACTTGAGGCTAAAGCACTTAAAATTTAAGTGGATTTGGTCTCTTTTGCTCCAAGAGTTTCAATTTTCATATCTAAGGAGGATTTTTATATCCCTTGTGAAGCATAGCCTCTATTCTGTGCAGTTGAGGCTACAGATGAATGCAGAAATTGCTGGGAAATGTACATGAATTCACCATGAACTGATGTAAGCCCATGTTGTTTCTTTCTTTTAGAAAGATGGAGCTGTCTTCTGGAAAACTTGCCAAGTTTGCTGATGGATCTGCTGTTGTTCAGGTAAAAACTAAAAAGAGTTAAAATTTGTGCAGCTTCAAAATTCCTGTATCTTAAAAGTCATTGGGCATCAGAGGCTGTGGGATATAGAGCCTCAAGTGGCAATTTCATCCCTAATGAAGGGACAGCTGTATTTTATAGGAAAAAATTACTTTTGAAAAGCAAAAACAGTGGCATGAAGCGTGGATTTATGTGGTGGTTTTCTGCAGAGTATAATTCTTAAGAATTACTGGTTTGTGAAGAAGTTTAGAATGTTGGAGGGGTTTTTCTTCAGGTAACTTCAGTTTTTACCTATTTTTCTGAACCCAGCTAGGTGACACAGCAGTGATGGTCACAGCAGTCAGCAAAACCAAGCCTTCTCCATCTCAGTTTATGCCATTAGTGGTAAGTACTAATGACAGAATTAGTTTTGTGCTAATCAGTGCTCAACCTAGCAGCTTTAATTCCTTAAATAGTGGAGTTCAGGAGACTGGGGAGAACAGGGAGTGCAAACAGTAGATGACAGACCCTGGACTTCAGAACTGCAGTTGATGATAAAATCCAGGATCCCTGGTGGGTGAGGGATGAGCCTTGGATGTTGTCTGCCTTGGCACAAGCCCTTGTGAATTTTGCCACAACATCCAAGCCCAAATCTTGGGGCTTGGTTGTGTGGAAAGCTGGTTGGATTGTGAGGCTCAAAGGACTGAGATTGTTAAGAGTGGGAAGTGAATAATTTGGGGTTGGAACTGGATGATCCCAAAGGTCCCCTGTGAGGGTTTCTGTGGCTCTGCAGTGAATAATCAGTTTTAATGAATAATCCCTGACTTGTCTTTGGAAGGTTGACTACCGTCAGAAAGCTGCTGCAGCAGGAAGAATTCCTACAAACTATCTGAGAAGAGAGCTTGGCTCCACTGATAAAGAAATTCTTACAAGCAGAGTGATAGGTAGGCTGAAATTTATCATTTGAAAAAGTTGTAATTTTCTCAGGACTGTTGGAAAATAATAATAATTTACAATTGTTTGCAGAGTAGATTGTTTCTGTAGTAATGCCAGAAAACGAACTTTTAATTTGTTGTTTAGCAATACAGTTGGAATTTTAAGGTTATGTATGTCAGGCTAAGTATCTTGCTGAGTTCTCTGCCTTTTATTTTTTAGGGGAGCTTTTTTGGTTTGTTTTTTTTTTGTTTCTTTGTTTCTGTTTAAAAAACCCTCTTTTGCCAGTTTCTTTTGGGATCCTTGCATGACAAACTGAATATTAACTCCTGAAAGCCAGCTTCTCTTTAGAGTTTGATTATTTCCTTTGCAGATCGGTCAATCAGGCCACTCTTCCCAGCAGGCTACTTTTATGATACACAGGTAGGTCATGCCACCTTCAAAACAGAAAACTTGGATGTGGCCAAGGAAAATTTCATTATTCAGGCCCTGTTTTAAGAAAAACTATTTTTGTTAACATCAAGGAGGAGTTTGCACTTCAGAAACAAGTGTAATGTTGCTTTTTAGTCTGTCATCTTCTTGTCTTAAATTATTTTTACTACATCCTACTTTGCACATTTTGTGGTTAGGATGCAGAAACAAAATTAAAACCCTGTCTTTTCAACAAAGGAAAAATACTAATATAAATATTTTATATATGATGTGATGCAATATTATCCATTATTGTCAGCTTTGTTTTTTAAATACCTGAAAAAATTTCCATGTGCAGCATAGGCTTGTGTAGATATGTGGAATGTAGGGTTTTGTGTGTCCTTAGCTTTGTATTGACAGATAATAAAAATTTCAAAATGATTCATTGTCTTTTATCTTATGCCAGATCCTTTGTAATCTTTTAGCAGTAGATGGTGTCAATGATCCTGACATTCTGGCAATTAATGGAGGTAAGAGAGCTGTGAGAAATTAGTGCTTTGGGGGGATTTAATGAGATCAGTTTTTCTTTCTAATCCAGATTTTTAACTTCCTTTCAGCTTCTGCAGCACTTGCCTTGTCTGATATCCCCTGGAATGGTCCTATTGGTGAGTAAACATTCTGAAATTATGGATGATTGTAATGTAATGGAAGACTTAGACCACAGGTGGTACTTTGCTTTTTTAACTGGAAGCTGAATCTAAACATTAAATTTCAAGCAGTGGAAATAATTTTACAATGAGTAGAATTATTGCACTTGAAGGGATTATTTTTTGTGGACTAAATGCACTTCTGGGAGGAATTACAATACATAAATAGTGTACTATAGAGAGCAATAAATTAATTTTCTTTTAAGAGAAACATATTCATTGAAAAGCATGATTTGGAAAATAGCTGGCTCAGATTCCTTTTCCTTGAGGAGCTCAAAGAGATTTATTTCATTATGAGTATTTTCTGGGAAGAGGAAAGATTGACCCAAGAGCAAATATTAAACAAGTATCTTCCTTTCAGCTGCCTTTTTTTTTCTAGAAAATATATGCAGAATGAAAAAAAACTCCCACTACACTCACAGCACTGTGTGTAATACTATTTGACATTATTTGCCCTACCCAGTAATAGAAAAAATAGATAAAAAAAGAAAAATAGAATAGGTAATTTTGTCTTATGGATTTGTTCTTAATATCCAATCAGTGTGCTGATATTTTAAAATTAGTCTGTAGCTTTAATTTTATTAGCTGTGAAACTTTCAAAGTAAAGTGATGCCTTTAAGAACTTGCCTGTTACAATAATAAATAACTTTGTGGAGTCTCTTTGCAGGTGCAGTGAGGGTAGGGCTGGTGGATGGAGAGACTGTTATCAACCCAACTCGAAAGGAGATGGCCTCTAGTGCTCTAAATTTAGTTGTTGCTGGAGCTCCACACAGCCAAGTTGGTAAGTAGGTTAATTGTTGTCTGATGAGGGCTTGGAAATCTTTGCACATGTTTTCCTTATCTTTGAAATGTGGATTTTTATAAAATAGTAGGAGCAAACAGCAGTGATAACTTTTGGTTAAGTAAGGTAGATTCCCTCATATTTCCCAGTTGAGTTAGATTGCTATTGAACAATAAAACAGGAATTTAAGTTTTATCTTCCCGTTGCTAGTTATGCTGGAAGCAACTGCTGAGAACATCTTGCAGCAAGATTTCTGCCATGCCATCAAAGTGGGGGTGAAGCAGAGCCAGCAGATCATCCAGGGCATTCAGCAGCTGGTGAAGGACCAGGGTGTGGTCAAGAGAACTGTCCAGAAATTATTTATTGCTCCTGAAGAGATCGTGGAACTTGCAAAGAAGTAAGTTCACAACAAATAATGCAGATGTAGGAATGTTTAGAAATGTCAGTCTGGTGCTTTCACCAGACTGGTATGTCACTAAATACTTCTCAAATATTTAATCCTCAAAAAAATTCCCTAATTATAGAAGTGGATTTTAAGCTGTATTTTCAAAAAATTCTTCCTTTTCTCCCTAAAGACTTGCTTCTAACAAGATCTATGCAGTGTTCACAGATTCAAGCCACGATAAAGTAAGTAGTCAATCATGATACAATTATTGTTTAATTGATATCATAATGAAACTCTAGTAGGAGTGAGTTCTTTAAGCTTTTAGTTCTTTAAGCTCTGTCCCTGGAGGTGTTTTAGGGAAAGTCTGGATGTGCCATGGTCTGACTGACAAGGTGGTGATCGTAGGTTGGCCTTGATGATCTCAGAAGTCTTTTCCAACCTCAGTGATTCTGTAATTTAAGCTTGTCTCCTTCCCTGCATCTATCTGTAATAGTAATAATAAATTGTTATAAGTTCTTACCTACCAGAATATTTGGATTATGTAGAGGTGGAGATTCCCTTTTCCCAAGGAGTTGCATGGAAAAGATGAGGGGAAATAGGTGCAGGTTGCTCCTGAGAGGTTCTGATTGGGCACAAGAGCCATGTTCTCCTTGGGAAAAATTATCAGTCTGGGATAATCTCCCCAGGGAAGTGGTGGGGGCTCCCCAGTGTGGGACATTTTTAGGATTCAGATGGGGAGGGTGCTGGGCCATCTTGTCTAGATGCTGCTTTTGCCAAGAAGGGTTGGACCACACAACCCTTGAGATCCCTTCCAAGCTGATTATTGATTTTTGAATTTGTGTGACAGTTCTGTTTCTTATTCCTTAGATTTTTACAGATCTTTAAACCAAAGATCTTGAAGCCCCAAACCTCTGCTGTTGTTCTGCCCTGTAGGGTTAACTGCTTGCAAATCCTGTGTTCTAGATTTCCAGAGATGAGGCAATCAACAAAATAAGGCTAGAAACAGAAGAACAGCTGAAAGGTATTATTTTTTGTTAATATTTAGAGAGTACTTCAATGCAGGTAGCACTGCTTGGAGTTAGAGTATGCTCTTTGTTGGAAGCTATTTTAGATAAAGTTCTATAAAATTAATTTCCCAACTCCAGATGCAATTTCTTTTCTGTACCCAGAAAAATTTCCGGAGGCTGAGCCTTACGAAATCATGGAATCTTTCAATGTGGTTTCAAAGGATATTTTTAGAAATCTTGTGCTAAATGAATATAGAAGGTGGGTGTGTCAAACTCCTACTGATAATATTTCTGTCAGCTTTTAATCCAAGACTGTGGTTTAACTGATCTCTTAATTTCTCTTTGTCACTTCAGGTGTGATGGGAGAGATTTGACATCCCTCAGAGACATCAAATGTGAAGTGAACTTGTTCAAAATGCTTCATGGATCAGCCTTATTTCAAAGAGGTCAAACACAGGTAGTGTCACTCAAGCATCAGAAATGATCAGTGAATGAACTATCAAAAGCTGAAAGATTTGGGACTTTCATTTACATGCCAGGTTTCTTTTTTAGTCACATTTAAATAGTAATAAGCAGAAGTGGTGTGGAGGTTGGTAAGTACATTGCTGTGTAGGGCACTGCTAAACTGTGCACGTCATGAGAAATCTTTCAAAAGCAGCTTCAAATAGGGAAATTTTACCCCAAAAATTGCAATAATGAGAGGATTTCTTTTCTCCTCTTTGCCAAAAGTGTCAGCTGTTGGGTGGATTGAATTAAGATTGTACTCAAGACTTGGTCTTCTGTACTTTTATAGCTCCTTTTGCTGGAGCACTGTTAGGTTCATCTGACTTCTTATTACACTGAAACAACATTGTGACTGCAGCTGGGCCCTGTCTCTTAAAGGTTTCTTAGGGAGCAAGCTGCTCTTGGCTCCTACCTGAGGAGCATTAAATTAATATTTTTAAATGGGATTGCTTATGGGATTGCTTGTGAGATTGTGTGATCTTCACAAATTAAGTTTATATGATGAAGATAAAAAAGTGTACAAGTGGTAGGTGATGGCATCTCGCTTCTGAACTAATAATTCTTTTTGGTTCTTCTTAAACAGTAACATTTGTGAAGGCTGCAAGGGTTTAAGAGGAGTTTATTTTTTATTTTAGCTCATTTTTATTTTAGGTTCTGTGTACAGTTACATTTGACTCCCTAGAATCGAGTGTAAAATCAGATGTTATCTCCACAGCAGTGAGGTATGTACATCTTGGTGCTTTGGCAGTGAGCATTTAAGCACCTTTGATAAAATTCCCTTCAACTTTGACATAGATACTCTTTTAGGACTGAAAAAGGTGTAAAATTAGAATTTGAAGTGGCCTGTTTTCCAGAGATCATGGCAGTGGGTTTGTGTTGGGCTGACATTAATTCCATGGCAGACATTTGAAACTGGCGGATGTTACAAGTAACATCCAGTATAGTTTATATACTTAAATATTTGTGGAAAATTTGACTAAAATTTAAAATGTTAGCATGTAGCAAGCAGGTCTTTGTGCTTTTAACATTTTAGTGCTGAGGGCTAAAGTGAAATTGATTCCTTTTAAAGTCACGTTTCAGTGATTTCATCCCAGTGTGGGAGCTTTTACATTTTAATGCCTCAGCTTTACTGTAGTCAAATCTTTGTTACCCTGGAAGAGTTTTTCTATATTCTCTAATTTTGGTAACTGAGGGGCATCAGCAAATTTATTGATTTGTTGGTTTTGGCTGGGTCCATTTGTAAGCATAACAGTATTAGTTTGAATTACTATTGTGTGTAAAACATGTTTGATTGCTCCTGTTCTAACATGGTCTTGTTTTTAATTAATAGTGGAATAAAAGAGAAAAACTTCATGCTGCATTATGAGGTGAGAGTTTTCCTGTGTCACAGCTTTCTGCATGATTCACAGAAGGGCTTCATGTCTTGCTTTTAAAGGTGCAGTTGATCCCTTCCAAGGTTATAAATTAGCTCTAGATTTGCTAAAATGTATTTATGCTAATTCATGCATGAATTTATACGAGCAGAAGTGCTGGTTTCCTGAAAAGCAGTAGATAATTTGTAAGTTGACATTTTATACAGCCTTTTCAATGCCATAACATTAGGTGAGCTCCTTCAGAGCAGGTTCTTACTGAAAGCAGGATGAACCTGTGCTATTATTTTTAGTAAACTCTATGAATGTGTTCAGCTGACATGGCACAGCAGTAGTAAATAAATGCTTTTACATCTTTTTTTACATCTCTCTCAGCCTTTGGAGCTTGCCCAAAGTATTTCCTACAGGCAACAGGCAGATCTTGTTCCATTATCTCTGTGACAGAAATAACATTTCTGCTAGGTTGTTTGACAAGTTTATTTGGAGGAAGCTTCTTGTGTTCTTAACTACCTTGCTATTCTTTTATTCTCTTTAATCCTGTGGAAGTAAAACATTTACTAAACATTACCTAAACTGGTCCTGTGACGGATAGAAGTCATGTGGTGGTTTGGTTATTTTATTTTTAATGTATTTTTACCTTGAGATGCACCAAAACTTCAAAGATGTTTTTCTAAGTGTGTGTTTTAAAATGGAAAAGAAAAGCAAGTTAATTTTCTGTGTACACTTTTTTTTTTTTTTGCTTCATAGTTTCCACCTTATGCAACCAATGAGATTGGCAAAGTTACTGGGATGAACAGAAGAGAGCTTGGACATGGTGAGTCCAGACTAGAGAAATGCCATGCTGGAAGTTCCAATATTTATCTGATTTTTATTTATGGATCACTTAGTGGTTGTTTTGGGTTGTTTTTTTAAACAGGTGCACTGGCAGAACGAGCTTTGAAACCAGTCATACCCCAGGATTTCCCATTCACAATCCGAGTTACTTCTGAAGTCTTAGAATCAAATGGTATTAGGATTTTCTTGTTTTTAACCTAGTGCTGGAGCCTAAATTTGGTTCTTAAAAAAGCTTTGATAAACTTGATGTATAGGCATGCTAAAGAGTAGATTTCAGTTTAAATGTTCTTAATAACTTTTACCTGAAATATTTAAAATAAAAAGCATGTTCATGGACAATGGGCCTTCCTTGGTTTAGTAAAATGGTATTTGGGGGCATTTTTATGCTACAGGTTGAGGAAAATAATTCTAGCTTATATTAAGACCCATTTTTCAGTGTTTAATAACTGGTTTTTTTCCTCTATTCCAACTCCAGGATCCTCCTCGATGGCTTCTGCATGCGGTGGAAGTTTAGCATTAATGGATGCAGGTACAAAATAAAGCACCTAAAAGGATAAATGTGTTACAGGATCTGGAAACAACCAAAGGCTTCAAAAATGTGATTTTTTTTGCCACTCCTAGGAGTTCCAGTGTCAAATGCAGTGGCAGGGGTAGCCATAGGCCTGGTTACCAAGTGCAGCCAGGGGAAAGGGGATATCGAGGACTATCGCTTGCTGACAGACATCCTGGTGAGTGTTCCTCACATGGTTACTGTTGCTGCTTAAAGTACCTCCTTTGGCCTTCTTCTGTGGCCTTTCACCCAGCCAATTGTGCAACATCACTCCTGGAAAAGTTAATTTCATCTTTTCTGTTTTATCTCCCAAGTTCCTCCCTTGTTTTGAAAAGTTTGTGTGAAGTGTCCAGTCGTGTTTCTTATTTTTTGTGTTATTAATTATTTAAGCAGTCATAAGCTTCCTCTTTCCAATTAATGTTGTCTTTCCTCATGGGAGAAAAAGATGAATAATTTACTGAAATGAAATTGGGTGGAGAATTATCACTTGGAAGAGTGGCTGGGGAGGAAAACGTGCAGCCACTGACAGCACAAGATCAGCAGTGGATCAGCTTTTTTGTCCACAAAATCTCTTAATTTCCAAGGACAGAAAGGAGCAGTGTTAGTCCTGAACAGCAAAATAAAGCTGAAGAAACTTGGGAAGTCTCAAAAGTAATTCCTTTGTACTTTTGGTGTATTGGGATGACTCCAGCTAGGTTTTGTCTGTCTGTGCTGGCAGGGAATTGAAGATTACTATGGAGATATGGATTTCAAGATGGCAGGCACCAATAAAGGGATCACAGCACTGCAGGTATTGTGACATGAAATCTTCCTCGAGTGAAACTCAGAGTATTACAAGAGCTTTGCTGACATGGTGATGGCACTTAATTCTTCTCATGTCAGGTTGATCTCAAGCTGCCAGGAATACCAATAAAAATTGTGGTGGAAGCTATTCAGCAAGCTACAGGTAGGTCTGTGCTTGGATTTACATATTAAATGACTAATGGTATTAAGTTTTATGAAACTAAATAATAAACTATTCATTTTTTGTTCTCATTGTGGAAAAAAGCAAACTTCTATCTTTATGAAATGGATTTGGCTTAATCAATAAGTTCCAAATTAACTTCAAAGTAACTTCAGCTGTTGAATGACTTGGATTAACACAAGTTACAGGACTTTCTTTAAATCCAGCAGGATGATGTTATAAAAAGAACAGCAAACTTTCTCTCATTTCACATAAATTCAGCTATATTTACACGTGAAACTTGCTGCCATCTGTATTCTGACATGTGCAGCTAAAATATTCTTGAAGCACATGAGGAGATGAAGCTACGTGGTTTAATAAGGATTTAATGAGTTGGAAAAGTTGCAGCTTGACATTCTCTAGCTAGGCAGGAGACAGGTTTTGAAAAGGAATGTTTTTCTACCGTGTAACAAACTAAATACTTTTTTTTAATCATATACAAAATTATTCATCTTTTTTTTTTATTACTATTATTCCCTCTAGCTGCAAAGAGGGAGATTTTGCAAATTATGAACCAAACACTGGCAAAACCCAGACCTAACAGAAAAGAAAGTGGACCAGTTGTAGGTAATGTTATTGTATGAATTCATAACTTTCATAATTCCCTTTTTAACAATAAACTTCCACTTAAAATAGCTTTTTTTTTTAAGTCATTGATTGTTATGTATTATTGCCCTGTGGGGATAATTTGTGGAGAGGGTTTGGTTATTTTTGATTAATTTGGGGGGATTTTTATTGCCACCTGGGTCAGCACTTCTATATCAGTGTACACCAGAAAACAGAATTTAAGTGAAGTTATGTGAAGCCCTCACAAAATCAGAATTTATATAAATGAGAGTATCAGTATGGCTTAAGATAATTTCCAGTCATCAGAGTGTATTCTGTGTCTTCATTTATTTCAGTTCTTACCTGTAATTACATCCCTGTTCAGCAAATACCACAGGTAGCTGGAAGAGATTAAAAGCTAAAGGAATGTGCCTTTTTGTGTGATAGCTTTCAAGATTATTATATTTAGCACTTCAAAGGATTTCTAAATGTTCTTTCAGAAACTATCCACGTTCCCTTATCAAAAAGATTAAGATTCGTTGGTCCTGGGGCTTACAATTTGAAAAAACTTCAAGCACAGACTGGTGAGACATTCTTGATCCCTGTGATAATTTCTCCTCATATGTTTCCCTTTGTTTCAGTGTTCATTGCAAACTGAAAATGAAAAATACTGGTATCTATAGAGTACAGGTAGATGCTCTGCTTTGGACCTGAAACCCTTAATGCTCTGGTTAATTAATCTTGATGAATGCTTCTCAGGGGATTGGGGTGGAGAACAGGAGGAAAAATCCTATTTCTCTGTGGTTGCTAACCTGTGTGGTCTGGCCACAGAACTCCAGAAGGAAATTTTAAAGCAATTTTATGATTCTGGCTCCAAAACACTTTAATTTCCCTCAGCTAGTAATGCAAGTATTATTAAAAATCTCTGGGTAAATTGATTCGTAACCCTCAACGTTTCTTCAGGATTTTTTCCCCTGCCTTTAAAGGATATTAAAAATGATTTTCTGTTCCTTTATGGCCCACAAATGCTGAGGTATTTGCAGTTGTTCAGTGGCTAAACTGAGCAAGATGAAATAATGATCAGAAGTCTGAGGTGTTAATGAGTGTGCAAAACCATTCTGCTCTGAGCAAGTCTTTGCTGAGTGTGACTTTTCTGCTCTCCTAAATCCCCATTTTTCAGGAGTGACTGTGAGTCAGCTGGATGAAGAAACATATTCAGTGTTTGCCCCCACACCAGGGGCAATGCATGAAGCCAGGGAGTTCATTGGGGAAATCTGCAAAGATGATGTAAGGACACACTTCTGCCTTTAACTCTTCCACTTTGCTCTTTGTGACTTTGTGTCTTACTGGTTTCTGCTTTTTTTTTTTTTTTTTTTTTTTTTTTTATTATACAGCAAAAAGTTAATTTGGAATTTTGGGCAAATTATAAAGCCACGATTACTGAAATAAGGTATAAAAAGTACTTTGGAGTTGAAATTAACTTATTTACATAGCGGTATTCCTGATACTAAATATGATGTAAAATAATCATTGTTTTTCTAAGAGTGCCAAACTTATGCTAGGGATATTGGCACCTGCATAATTTCTGATATTTTTTCTGGTGAAAATATTTTGGGGGTTTTTTCCTGTTTGTTTATTTTTTAGAATGTCTCTAGATTCTAAAACTTAAGGCCTTTTTCATCTTGGAATCTGAAAGTGATAGCATGAATTTGCTTTCCACTTTTCATCACAATATTTGTCTTGTAAAAATTGCACTTTGGATGGTACCTGTTACTGAAAGACTGCCCTGAAATAAGAAATTCTCATCCACTTTCAGTTAAGGAGAAATGAGTGGATGTGCTGTGGTGGATAAAAGATTTTTTACAAAGAGATGAGTAAAATTGTATTTATAAGAAGTTTATAAGTGCTTGCTTTGGGGACCATCTGCAGAGTGAAATGTGGACTTTCCTTGATGCACGTTGAAATAATTGTGCTGTTTCCTGCTGCAGAGATTCTGGAGTGATGGTAAAACTGTACCCAAACATGACCCCAGTATTACTTCATAATTCACAGCTGGATCAAAGAAAGGTAACCCATTCTTGAACAGGTATAAAATGGATATTAGATTTATTTTTAACCAGTTGGCATGGCTGTAACACACTTCCTGGTGTTCCACAGTCCATTTCCTGGTTAAAAGCTCTTAATTAGCAACACTTTGTTGTTCTAATTCTTCCTGCCCTGTACTTAAAACTGCAGAGAATCAACTGTGTGGCTGCTGCAGTTGTTTTTACACCAAGTTTTTTGGCTCTGCACTGCCCTTTTGCATGTAATATTCAGAAACCTTTGTTCCTAAAGTTTAACCTGAGCCACTGGGTTGAAGTGTAGCATGAAGAACCTCTGAAAGAAGGGATTTTTATAACCAACTCTGATAATTTTATTTCTAAAATACACTGTGTTCTAGATTAAACACCCTAGTGCCCTGGGATTAGAAGTTGGACAAGAAATTCAGGTAATTATTTTCTATAACTTTAAAATGCTAATAAAATGCAGTTCATGTTTTAAAATTTGATTTTTTTTCTAATTATTTATTTAGTGTTGATGAAGAAAATTGGATTCCCTTTTTGTGCTAGTTAAAGGCCTGATCATTCAAATTGCATTTATTTAATGTCACACTCTCGTTATCTATGCATCTATTGTTTGGCAGCAATATAGGCTATTTGTGGCTTTTCTAGCATCAAATTGATAAAACTCAAGCCCATCTTTGAAGGAAAATGCTATTTCCAGCTTTTGGAGTTGGTCAGTGTGAAAGTGCTGTGTTTCCTCACCAGGTTAAATACTTTGGCCGTGACCCCACTGATGGCAGAATGAGGCTTTCACGGAAAATCCTGCAGGCCCCAGCCAGCAGCACCCTGAAAACCCTGACAGACAAAAACAGCATTGTCCTGGGAGGGGCTGTTCCACAGACATCCACCTCATCCCAGTGACAGGTAAGGCCAGCAGAGCAGCTCCAGCTGGCTCAGGGCTGCACCTCACAGCTCTGCTGAGGAATTGTGCCACTCTGGCTTTGTGCTGAGCAGTTGGGGCAGCCCCCTCTGTCCAAAACAATCTTAGTTGTTCATCTCCAACATCTTTTTTTTTCTACCTTTTAAAGAAAAAAAACCCAAGCAGGGTATTGGAAGAGAAGAAGAAATAAGCTGCTTTCTTGATTAAGTCAATAATGGAGAAGATTTTGGTCCATTAATGAAATGACCAAAGCTTTTCCTTAGTAGTTTCCAGAAGGCTTATGCCTCAACTTTTCCCAAAATTTCTGTGGGTTCTGCTGTTTTTAGAAAGCTGCTGGAACAGGAAAGGTGTCTGATGTTAAAATCAGGAGCAGTTACACAGCAAGATTGGCAAATGCACAGTGCACCAGTGGGAACTTGAGGCAATCTGTGGCAGCCTTCTAGGAATGATTGGCAGCACAAAAAGAAGGGAAAATTCACCGAGGAAATCTTGGTTTTAAGAAATGTTTCTGAATCTCATGCCTCGATGTAATGAGTTGGTTACAAAGTGTTTTCTCTCTTTCAGGAAAAAAAGGTGTGATAGCTGGTGAAAATGCAAGTGACCTTTGCTAGAAGCTCTACATGTCCTCACAAGAATCTGCAGGTGGATGGTAGTGAATCATATTTATAAAACAGACACTATTTATGCTTAAAGGTGATGTAGAACTTCAAAGCCTTCAAACTGATTAAAAACTTGAAAGCAAAACCAGAAACAAGCAATGCCCTCATCCTGTGTAGCAAGGTTGAGATAAGAATACAAGACCATGGAATTCTATAGACTGAGAAGATGGTATTTCAGATGATTCTCTCTTGAGTTATCCACTCAAAATAAAACTGTGAATGTGGGAAGTCAGAGCTGAACAACTCTTTTGTGGGAGAAGGAATTATCCTGTACACTTTGGCCAAAGTTTTACTGGCTTTTCAGTGTACAAGAACGTTGAGCAAGACATAAAGACTTAGAAGGATCACCTTTAACATGATGGATGCTGTTTTTAGATTAATACATTGCTCTCAAAAGGTTCAGACCTGCTACAATATCTGAGCAGAACTTGGCTGAAACATCACCCCTTATCACCTGGGTTCATTAGCACTGACTTTTAAAATACATCATTAAAACATTAAAATACTTTTTTTGGACTGAACAATTGGTGTGGTAAGTCTTTCCCCCTAAAATACTCTCATTAAGAGTGTCTTAATTCCTCTATTAATTATGTTGCATCAGTGAGTTCACTGATCTCTTTTAGACTTCAAAACATTTGCCAGGGGCTCACGAGAACTACTCGTTTTTCTACTGTGAGGTACAGACTTTTTGAAAATCAAACAGGGTCCTTCTGATTTTGCATACCAATTTGTATGCAGAACTAATCAGAAAATCAGCTTCCCACCTGATGGCAAGTGGGCTCTGAACCACCTGAAAGAAAAAACAAAGCATTGGGGAGAGGAGAAATGGGAATGTACAGTAAAAATTACTCCTTTTTTTTATTCTAAGTTAAAGTATTAAAGAAGAAAAAAATTACTGGTATGCTGTTCTGTAGCTGTCTCTCTTTCATCATGTAAGATTGAAAAATTGGAAAAAGTTTAGAAAGACTGAGGAAATATTTTCTTGGCAATCTTTTCCTCTTCTTTGAGGGCTGTGTCTTATTATTTCTTAGTAATAATTTGGTTGTCACTTGTTACTGTGGCAGTTGACTGATATATAATTGTTACATATGAATAGTGTTAATAAAATTATGTAGGTCAAGGTTAAAAGTCCCTGAACAGAAACTCAGATGTTGCCATTTCTGGTACTCTTCCCAGAAATGGACCTCCCCAGTCTAAGTGGTTTTCCAAGGCTTACCTCCCTTTATTGTACCCTGATTTCTGAGAGGCCATGCTGTGGAGCTGGTCCCAGTAAAGCAGCTGCTGCAGTGCTGGGGCATTGTCTGTTTGCTAGATGATGATAAAGGAGCAGAGTGACTTTAATGTTGCTGTGGCAGAACCTGTACAGTCAGCCTGACTTTCTGCATCTGGAACCAGCTTCAGGCCCTATGGGGAGGGGCGGGGGAAGAACACACTTGGGAGGAGCTGAAAGCAGCTGCTCTTACCTGGGGAGAGAAGCTCCATGGGAGCCAAGAGTTGAGTAAGTGTGTGCTGCTCTGACCCTTCCTGGAGGGAAGGACATCCCAGGCTCTCAGGTGGGCTCAGCTATGATCAGAAACCAGGTGGGTCCAAAGTGCTCGAGAGAACAAGCTCAGTCCTCTTGCAGCAGATGGGTTTTCGTGTTGGAAATGGTGATTTATTTCTTCTTTCTTACTGCTCAGCATAATTGGCTTTGGTAATGACCTGTCTGCAGTGGAGCCATTGGAAGGAATTGCCTTGCAGAGTGAAGCTGGGCAGGTGCAGCATTGCAGCAGCTCAGGAGGGCCAGAAATGCCTTTATTTGACAAGTCTGAGCTTTTCGTGCAGGTGCAAAGAGTCAAGAGCTGGGGTATCTTTAAATGCCAGCAATAAATATTACAAGTGCTACCATAAAAGTATAAGAGCTGGCCTAATTGTTCTTCTGGGATTACCTGCCAGAGGGAATGATACAGTCGCTTCATTTCACTCCAAGAAATTTTAAGTGATTTGGGAATGAGTAGTCTGTCTTGCTTGGGAAAACAAAAAAAAAAAAAAAAAGAGTTCTCTGCTGCTCATGTTGTGACACTTTTGAATTGCTCTGTCTGCTATCTATCCTAATGAAATCCTGTGTTTTGATGAAGAACAGAGTTCTCAGCATTGCTAACTTGGTGGTGGTGATGGGGAAGGATGAGCTGCTGGCAGGTGCAAAACCACAGTGGAAAATGTTGCTTTGCTTTCTTAAAGAGCAGAGCCTCGGATGCTTTCCTGGTCTTAGCCTGGGTTTAAATCCAGTATGTAACATTTGTTGGGGCAAGTATTGTGTGTCTTGTCGAGGCAAAGCCCCCAGAATTGCTTTGTTGTTTGTGGGTACCCATGGCAGGGTCATGCTGGGCTTTACAGCCCCCTGGATGCTGTTTTGGGCAAAGAAAAGCCCCACATGCCAGTGAGTGCAATCCCAGTGTGTTCTGGAGTGATTTTTTTTTTTTTCCACAGAGGTCACTGAGTTCATGCCTGGAGAGATCATGGATTTATTTCACAGCTGAAGCATGAGAAATAGGTTTTCTTGCCAATTCTAATTCACATATCTCCTTTCTGGAGCTATTCACCATAAGAACTTGCTCCAAAATACTGTGCTGTGGTTTCTTGCTGTTTTATATATCCTGAGAAGTGCTGCATTTAATCATGAGTAGAAGTCACGCTTTTATTTTTGTGCATTTGGTTTGAAGAGCTAAAAAGCACGCATAGAAGCCGTGCAGAGGGGAGACAGAGTTCATGAGGAGCAGATGTCCTGAGGCAGAAATATGCTGTGGCCATTGGGGTTTGCGTTTCTTTTTGTGTGTTTGCTTTTTAATGAGCTTTCTCTAAGGTAGAAGTACGCTCAGTGTGTGTAAAACCTTGCGAGGAAAGGCCACTAAAATGTAGCAAGGAAGGCTTGTGTGGAACCTGACTGTAAACTGGTTCGTGTGACTCCCAGTCCAGAGTTTTGAAACCACTTGAAACATGATCTTTTTATAGTTACTGACTCACTTATCCATAAGGATGCACATGTCCCAAAGCGTGCTCCCATCCAGCTAAATATATGATAGTTCTCAGAGGTGTATCTTGGATTTTCTTGGTGACTGAACGATGAGTCTTACAGGCCTGCTACAATGAACATCAGTGCAAAAGCTAAGACTTGAATGTTACTCACATGTTGAGTTTTCTAAATCTGCCCAGAGAACGCTGGAAAAGTTGCACATTGTTGCTTAGAGCGGCTCAGTTTGTTGGAAACACTTTCTTTCCCTTCCTCTGGAGCGACTGTCGGACCTGAGAGCGGAGCAATGGCAGCGGTGTGAATAAGAGCCATACCGGTGTGACTACTTTCACCGTGAGGCAAGAGCCAGGAAAGTCTGGCTTTGTCTGGGAACGGGGCACGCCCTGCCCTCAGGAGAGCTCGCCCTCCCTCCTCCCCCTTCACAGCCCCAAAATTCGGGTTCGGAGACACGGCCAGGCTTTCCTTGGTGCCCGGTGTGCCGCTGTTTCACACCCCTTCGCTCCTTGAACGCTTTTGGGTCCTTTTCCCCTATTCCCACACAAGCACGGGGATGTAATCATTGTTTTATTTCTAGTAGAGAGGAAACGTGTAGATGGCGTTGAGTGTGGAAAACGCAGGATTTACAGACTCCACGGTGCTTGGCAAGTGGTCTGTCTTAAATTGTACGCTGTGTGTAAGGGCTAATTAAGCACGTTTCTCTCATTTTTGAAGTTTTAACTTCGGTTTATCTTTCGAGCTTTCTCTGGGGATGCACAAAGCAGGCACAGACCGCATGTTACAGTATGGCTGTTGTGTAAGGAGGTGCCGCTCACTAACCTTTCTGCCGTTTTGTGATGCAGGAGACTCCTTTTCTTCCTAAAAATTGAAACTCTCTCAGTTGCATATGCTGTTTAAATTTGCCCTGGCCGGGGTGTGGAGCTCGCCCGTCATTTTGTGCGACGGCGGTGGGTGGCACTCTCTGTGGCGTGAGGGGCGGAGGCGTGAGTTTCGTCCGCGGGGCCACCAGCTTTTAGACGAGACTTTAAAAAGAAACAGAAAGCGAAAAGAAAAGAAAAATCACGTTTTTTCGGGGGAACACGCAAGCCATTTCCCCCCTTTAGACGCCTTGGGCGTTAAAAGGCAGCGATGCACCCACACCCCACTGTGGCTGACGGCCTCCGCCATTTTGTCCCCACCTCCCGGTTCCCGCCTCGGCGCCGCCCGGGGCCGTGAGGGAGCGGCCGGGCCCCGCCCCGCCCGTTGGCCC
>JANRGV010000062.1:1411021-1440019 GCA_024734035.1 Alethe castanea | reverse complement strand
GCCCCGCCCCTGCGGCCGCCGTCCCGTCGGCGGCGCGGCGGCAGCGGGCGGCCGCCGTAGCCCCTGCGAGGGGAGCCCGTGCCCGGGCGGGGAGGAAGAGAAAGGCGGCCCGAGCCGGGTTACAAGATGGCGGCGGCGCTGTGGTAGCTGCTGAGGCGGAGCGGCGCCAGCGAGGCCCGGGCCGGGGCGCGGCGGCGCTGACTCGCCATGGGAAGCGGCGCGTTAAAGGCCCCGCGGTGCCCCTGAGCGGCCCGGCGGCCCCGCTTGCTCCCCGCCGCCCTCGCTCCATCGCCCCCGCGGAGGCGGAGCGGGCCCGGGGCTGCACCATGTCGGACACCCGCCGGCGGGTGAAGGTCTACACGCTCAACGAGGATCGGCAATGGGACGACAGGGGCACCGGGCACGTCTCCTCCAGCTACGTGGAGCGGCTGAAGGGGATGTCGCTGCTGGTGCGCGCCGAGTCGGACGGTGAGAGCGTGGCGGGGCTGCCCAGGCCGCCCGGGCCCCTTCCCTCGCCCCCCACCATCGCCGGGCTCGGCTGGTGGTGCCCTCCCCTGGGACACCCCAGAGGATTATTGTTGCTGTTGTTATTATTACTATTATTATTTCCACCCTCCGTGCCTTCCCGTATCTCGCGGCTCGGGTGAAGTTTCCTTACCCCACAGGCCACAGCAGCGTTTGCTACCATGGTCCTAGACTTTTCCCCTCATAGAATTATGGAATATGCTGGGCTGGATCCCATCAGGATCATCCAGTGCAGCTCCTGGCCCTGCACAGACACCCCAGCAATCCCAGCTTGTGCATCCCTGGGAGCGTTGTCCAAGGGCTCCTGGAGCTCTGGCAGCCTCGGGGCTGGGCCCATGCCCTGGGCAGTGCCAGCACCCTCTGGGAAAGAGCCTTTCCCTAATCTCCATCCTAAACCTCCCCGACTCAGCTCCATGCAGTTACCCCAGCTCCCCAGCCCGAGCAGAGCTGAAGCTGTGGCACGTGAAGACATTTTGTTCTCTTTCAGAGCAATATCCTTTGCTTTTGAGGTGCTCCTTTCCTCCCTTTCTTAGTGCTGTAAAAAAAGTTGTTTGTTGCTCTTGTTCTCCTCAGGACTTCGCTGGTTGTGCTCCAGTCGGGTGGCGTCCTGTGTGTTTTATTTCACTTTAAAAGTCACCTTTAAGGGTCTTTTTTAGCAGGGGGAGGACCGTGCCCCCCACTTTGTCAGCCGACAGGTGCTAATGTGCTAAATAAACCACCTAAGACTGGTATAAATTGCTCCGGAGCTGTTGCCAGGAGACATATACTACTTGCATACACAAGATAAAGTCCCTGCGTTTATAGTAGCTGCATGATTCACTTCTGAAGGGCAGCTGAAGGGAATAAAAGCAAGTGGCCCACGTGGCTTCTCTGGGCAAAAACATTTTTATAGTGGCCAGCACAGTTACCTGCTGGAATTTGTGTAGTTGGCCTAAAAGACCACTAAACAGGCTGGTTCTTGCACAGTATTCCAGGCGAAAAGAGTGCTACAGTGGATTCTGGACTAAATTAGAAGAGAAAAATTTATTTTAATAGAGATATTCCTGTTGAATTTTGTTCTTACTTGGCTTATTTTAGGAAATTATATTTAAAGGAGGCGGTTCTTGTGGATTTTCTGTGAGATTTGGATTAAGCTGAGAGTCTGTTGGCTGGCACGTGGGCAGTGGTGTGAGATGTGTGGAGATATTTGTTTTGTTGGAATCAGTAAATCTCTCTTCATACCTTTTTCAGGTTCACTACTGTTAGAATCGAAGATAAATCCAAATACTGCATATCAAAAACAGCAGGCAAGTATTATTGCTAGGCTTTACTTTCTCTGGTTGCTGATGCTGTGGAATTGTTTTGTGCTCAGAGCAATTGCATTTTTCAGTAAAGAAAGGAAAAGCAGAACGACTTGGAATTGTTGATTTTTTATTTTTTTTTAATAGAGGTGAAAAACTTGCTTAGAAGACTGTGGGTACTAAACACTTTACATTCTAGAAATTAGTACGTGGATTTCTAGAAAACCCACATATTAGTATTAATTTTTAGAAAAATGCGTTTTGGAGTTCAGGCTTTGAAGATAATATATGCAATTTGGATAAATATTGAAATCATTATAGGAAATATCATTGGAAACGTGGACATGGAACTTTTGTCTCCCATGCCAGGCCATCTGAAATAATTCCAAAATTAGGGAGGCAAAACTTCTGCCAGCTCTGTTGAAGTGTATTTATTTGTTCATTTTTTGAGTTCTTTTTCTGGAAATAACACGAAGGAATTTTTCTTTGTGGCTATTCTTCCTTTGTTGTAGCTGTTTAGTTTTTATTTTAAGCCCTGAAAAATCTCCTGTTGTCCTAGGTAAGGCCACAAGCCATGGTAAGAGTTACTTTTGCTAGGGGTAAGCCTCCTGCAAGACACAGAAGTAAAACTTTAGAAGATGTTAATAGGTTATTTTTGGTTCATCCACTGAAAAAATCAGCTTACTGAATCTGTTGTTGCATTTATTGTTTTCCCTTTTTCAGCATGAATTTTTGATGTCTCTGCCTGCATTGTTCTCATGGGTTTTCTGGAGTTTTTTCTGTTCCTTTGTTCTGTAGTAGTCTCTCTTCCTTTCATTCAGTGTTTGATACTGTTTTTTATCATTGTGGTATCCAGAAGTGTTTCAGCACTAGAAAATAGTAATTTTGTTCTTCCTAAGTCACGGAGGGACACATCTTTGAGGGTTTTTGTTATAGTGACAAGTTACAGCGTAAGAATTGGAGAAAGAGACTTTGTTATCTCCTGAGCGTTGGTTGGCTCTCAGGTTCGGGGTGAGTGGAGTTTTGGGCCAGCCTTTCCAGGGGGCTGTTTGCCGCGGTTCCTGCTTTTCACTTGTTAGGGATTGGTGGCTGTGGGCTTTTCTTGGGGGAGCCAGGCTGAGGGAGGAGCTCTGCAGAGCTCCAGAGGCCAGGAGTCTTGAACTGCTTCCTGTTTACTGGAGCAAAACTATACATAGTGGAATGCAAATGCAGATTTTGTTGCTTTAAAGTTTTAAAATGCTTCCTTTCACACCCTGTTTCCTGAAACTACAACTGGTTATTGTAGGCCTTTTGTACTTAATTGGTAGCAAAGTTTCAAGTGACTCAAGTAGCTTTTGTTACCATTTTTCTTGTGGAAAGGATAAATCATAGTTTAGAAAAACACAAGCTTTATTTTGGCTGGCTTTTATTTCTGACACTAATGCTTTTGTGTCCTTGTGGCAGAGCGTGTTTTCTTCACTGTTCACTCTTTAAGGTTGGTATAACCTCGTGCAGCTTTTAGTTGACACGGAGCGTTGTCCTCGAGTTGATGGTCTTGGATTTGGGGAAAGCCACAGGGTGGTGCAGCTGCGTGGAAAAGAAACGGTGCCCTGCCACATCTGTCCTCATGTAAATGACCCGAGTGGACTTAGAGGGTACTTAATGCCTAATTGTGGTTTGCATAACAGCACCCCGTGAAAAAAAGGAAACCAGCCACTGATTTCTCGGTGCTGTGCTCAGTCTGTGACTTGCAGTATTGCACTGTCAGTGCTGTAGCTATTGACTAACCCCAAACAGGACAGGCCTGTTACCTGCCTGCTCCGGTGCGTTTGTGGTTCCTGGGGAATCCATTCTGTCCAGGTGCTTTCTCCAGGGAAATTGGGCTTGGGTGGGTGGGACCTAGGTGCCAAGCTGCTCGGCATGCAATGTGAAATTATCTCTAGTTAAATGATTGCAAAGAACACGAGAGCCTGGAGAGCTTTAGGTCCCCTGGATTTTGGGCTGTAGGCTTTGAGAGTTCCACAGCTCTGCTGGACACCCCACATTAGCCAGAGGGCAGGGTCAGATGTGTTCTGGAGGCTCTGGCAGGAGTTTTGAATGTTGGCACCACACCCGTTTGTTGTTTCAGCCTCTGCTTGAGGTTGCTGTTCCCTGGCAGAGCGATGCCGTGGAACTGCTGCAGAAATCCTTGCTGGGAGCGCTGCCTTCTGCTGCTCCCTTTCCTTTGGGTGTGCTGTTTGCAGCTCTGACATGGAGCTCGTGTGCAGACCCAGTCTTTTGCCCAGAGTTGCCATCACTCGTGTGGCAGCAGAGCTCTTTGCTCGAGGCAAAATACGAGTTCCTGGTGGTGGGGATTTCACACGTTGGCAGGGGTGCTGTTAGAGCAGTTGCCAGAGGGCTGCTGCAGCCCTGTTTGATGCCAGCAGGAGCGTTCACCTTACCGTGGGGCAGGTTGGATGTGGGGCTGACTCGGTGGAAACATGTTTTCCCTCTGGATTCGCTTTTCTCAGCACGTGTTCCCCATCTGCTTCCCTGTGCAGCACGGTGGGGACTGGGGCAGTGCAGGAGCACGGAGAGGTGGAGTAGCAGAGCCTGTGCAAAGCAGTACCAGCACTGCAGGAGGGTTTGGACTGCTCTGAGTGTCAGCTTTTGTTCAGAATTAATCTTCCTCGTCTTTATGTGGTGCTTGAGTGAGTTAAGGAACGTTGCTGTTGCTCATGGATGGAGCAGCATGGCTCCAAGCAGGTGGGAGTGGTAGAGCCAGGCCTGGAAGGTGTCTGTCTGTCTGTCTGTGCTCTTTGTGGGTTGTCTGAGGTCATGCAGGAAGCGTGTATTGGTATTGGACAATTATTTTCTGTTGAAACCATCTTTCAGTCTTTCTGAAATATTTTTGGAAAAGCTTATATAACTTCTGCTTTGTGTGGGCAGTACAGATTGTAACGAGTACCATTCAGTAACTCGAGAATCTTCACAAATTTTTGACTGCAGTCCCTGGGTGCCTGGAGTCATTTGAAGTTCCTGCATTAATTCTCTTATTTGAATCATCCTGAGCTATGAATAGGGCTGCTGAGTGTGTGTGTCCTTCTTTGCTCAGTGGAGCACCTCTGAGGCTCAGCTTACCTGGGAGTGCTTTGATTTTTCAGTGTCAGGGCATCAGTGCTTGCACAGAATGTTTCAAGATAAACATTTCAGATTTGGAATTCTGTAGCAGCCAGAAAATCGTTTAATATTTGTCTCTGTAGGAGAAAAGTGCAAGTGTAGTATAAATCAACAGCTCACAACAGTGCTGAAACCACAGTGCATTGAACTCCCTTCTTTCCACAACAGGGAAACTTTGTTTCTATAAAGAAATATGTAAAAATTAGTAAGAAAGGGGGAAAAATTGTGCCTGTACAAATTCCATTGTTTTTAGTGTGGCCTGAGATTATTTTGGGAGAAGGAGGTGGATCTATTGGTAGGCATTTGTCAACAGTGATACTATTCTAAACTTTATTTTCAAAGAAAAAAAAGGGCAAAGACAAAACCCCCAAGATATGCAACTGCCTGTGGATATTCAGGGATTAGGATTACTGCAGGAATGAACTGAAGAATGGATGCTGCTGATGTTCATTCATGTTCCAGTGATAGTTGTAGCAGCTGAGTTGTGCTTGGTGAGCCAGATGTGTGTTTTCCAAGTAACTGCTGATGGAAGAGGGAAGCTGCTGTCCCAGCAGTCCTTCCCAAGTGTCAGTCCCCTCCCTCACTCCTGGAAGTACAGGAGTGCTCCCTGACCTGTGTAAGCCCAGATAACTGCATTTACAGAGGTCTGTTTAAACCTTACTGCCCTGAAGCTTCCCAAGGAATATCATCAGGTGTTTCTTTGGGTTTCCTTGCTGAACATTGTAAATATGGACATTAAATTACCTTAGTGACCATTGAGCAAGTGTTTAAAAAACTCTTCAGTACCCCATGCTCTGGGGGGCAGCCAGGAGGGGCCAGTCACTGCTCAGGTGGTGCTGAGCAGCTCTGCTGAGCATCACTTGCCTGTCAGGCTTCATTCCTTTCTTCACCTCCCTTTTATTTTTTTTTTTTTTTTTGCTGTAACTATTATAATTGTTCATTATGTTTTACTTTATTTCATTTTTGAAACAGAACTTTCACCTTGTCCTGATGCTCCTTCCCATCCCAGTGGTGGGAAGGAGTGAGCAGCTGTGTGGTACTTCCTGGGCAGCTGGGTTAAACCACAGCCACTCTCTGTTTGAATGTTGAAGGGCAGGCTTGCAGTCCTTACAGGACAGCAGCAAGTGCCCTAATAAAACCTCTTCAAAAACCATTTCAGCCTATTCAGAAATTCCATTGAAACTTCCAGGTCTGCTGTGCAAGTGCACAAATTGAATTGATGGAGACAATAGCAATAGAGAAGGAAAACCTGGCTCCAATGAAAATAACTGGCAAGATGGTTGTAACTTTAGTAAGAACTTAGGAGTTTTGTGTTGTTCAGGCTGTATGGCTTTTAATTCAGAAAGAGATATTTGAACATTAGCTAGGCATTATATCTCACTTAGCTAGGGTTGTCTTAAACACTTTGAGGAGAAAACTGAAACCCTAGAGGCTTTGTTTCTACCTTCCTAAGTATGAAAATACTTAACCTGTTATACTGTAGGTTTTCTTAGTCTAATGTGTGCGTTCCCATTTCAAGACTATTGGCTCAAGAAATAGATCTTGCAGAAAAATGCCATCATAAGTGGCTTGGATATGAAAAATAGTATCTTTAAATATGTTTTGTGTAAGGAAGGGGTCATAAAATAACAAAGAAAGTTGATGTTCCCTATGGCAGAACAAGTGTTTTATGTTCTTTTTTTGACAAGTGTAGCTTTAATTGAAATTATTTATTCTGTAGACATTGGCTGTAAAGGAATAGAGATTAATATGCAGTGCAGACCTGTTTCAGAAACAATTACTTTCTTGATTTTACCTCAAACAGGACACCCTGATTGTTTGGTCAGAAGCAGAGAACTATGATTTAGCACTGAGTTTTCAAGAAAAAGCTGGCTGTGATGAAATTTGGGAGAAAATCTGCCAGGTACAGTAAATTGAAACATGCTGGTTTTTCCAGGTGTTTAGTATCTTGTGTGACTTGATGTATTTGTGCATCCTTTTTAAACCTGCTTGTAAAGTAAGCAAATCATTATTCTTTTCTGTGCAAGAGCTTCAACTTCCCCAGTTGTTCTTTTCCTATTTGAATATCAGGCTTTTGAAAAATCACTGTAATGGTGGGACTCAGGTGTTTTGGGGAGAGGAGTGGTGTTGGTGTGCTTGTGTTTATTAAAAAGGGACTGCCAGAGTTCCATGTTTTAATTGTTCCTCTCCCAGCTGGCTCAGGAGGCAGCTTGTGGAGTGCAGTGGGGCTGCAGATGTGCTGTGAGGAACCAGAGCTGCCCTGGGACACCCTGGTGTTGTTATTTCAGTTAGACCTGCTGGTTTTTGGGTCCATCTTGGGATCAGGCAGTAACTGTGCACTCTCCCCTCAGGTTCAGGGCAAGGATCCTTCGGTGGAAGTCACGCAGGACCTTATTGAGTCAGAAGAGGAGCACATCGAGGAGATGCCTGAAACCAGTCCTCTGATTGACCTTCCTACTTGTGAACTCAACAAGCTTGAAGAGATTGCTGACCTAGTTACCTCTGTTCTTTCCTCACCCATCCGTAGGGAAAAGCTGGCGCTGGCCTTGGAGAACGAAGGCTACATCAAAAAACTGCTGCAGCTTTTCCAAGTCTGCGAGAATTTGGAGAACACCGAAGGCTTGCATCACTTGTATGAAATTATCAGAGGGATTTTGTTCCTCAACAAAGCAACTCTGTTTGAGGTGATGTTCTCTGATGAGTGTATTATGGATGTGGTCGGATGCCTCGAGTATGATCCTTCTTTGGCTCAGCCAAAACGGCACAGGGAGTTCTTGACCAAAACAGCAAAATTTAAGGAGGTTATTCCTATTACAGACTCAGAACTCAGGCAAAAAATCCACCAGACTTACAGGGTACAGTATATTCAGGACATCATCTTGCCGACACCATCTGTTTTTGAAGAGAATTTTCTTTCTACCCTCACTTCCTTTATTTTCTTCAACAAAGTTGAGATTGTCAGTATGTTGCAGGTAAGTGGTTTTTCATGGTCTGGATGGATTGTGTGTGGATACCTGTAGCTATAGTTTCAGAATGGATTACACTTAATCACACACATCATTTGCACAGTGTTTTGAATGCTTCCCCTGCTCTCTGATAACTTTGATTTTGTATTTTGAAAAGGTCCATTTCAGGTGAGTATATTAATATTTTTTAATGGGTTGTAAAGCTGAAGATTTTTCTCCTTGATTCCCAAGCAACATACAATTTTTGGTTAAGTTTGTGTTGGTATTCAGGGAACAGGCAACTTGTTGTACTGTGTATTAGGGACAGTGTGCTGTTTTTGTAGCAAATTCTGGATCTGTGATTCAAAAGAGCATGTTCAGAACCACTACTGTTAGATCATGGTACCAATTTCAAATATTCATGTTGTCCTAAAGATGAAGTAATTAGTTGCTGGGTTTTTTCATGCTGCTATCCAGAAGTAATAGTTAATAAATAACCAAGCTGCCACTTGTTGAAAAGCTGTCCTGCACACTTTGTAGTCAGAAGAGGCTCCAAGGTGGTTGGGACCCTGGAAGGAGCCTTGGTGAAGAGTTCTGTGAATTGATGGCATTTTGGGGTTTTCACTTGGTGCTGTGCTGTGCAAACTCCTGGGTACCCAAGGGGCTTTGTTCTGTTTATCTGTGTCCAAAAATGGTGCATTTGTGTGGGATACATCACAGACCTCTTGGGGTGAGTGTGGAGAGCCTCTGTGAAACACCAGGAGTTGAGGAGAAGAGGAAGGGAGTAAAAATGGTTGGAAGCAAGGGGCACTGGAGACATAGAATATCTGTGTGGAATATGCTGATGAGTTCAGATATGGGTGAAGTATGATAAAGAGTTCAATAGAGGCCTGGAAAATAAAACTAGAGAATTGCATGAGTATGCTATTTGGCTTCTTTCTGCTGTTTTCTTTGTGGCTCAATAGCAGAAAGAAACAAAAAATTAAATCCCTCTTGCAAAATGAATGGCTTTGTGTTAAACGGAGATTCTCCTTTAAATTATTTCGCATGTATTTTCAAAAACTAAAAATAAATTCGGTATTATGCTCCTGAGGCCACAGTCCTGTTGGCATTTAGAGATTTTTTAAGTCTCTAGAGTTCTTTATTTTTCATTGAAGCTGTACAGCACTGAGTATTTAATTGTGCAGTAGCAGAGAACTCTGATGTGCTGTTGCCTCGAGTGCTCCTTGCAGGAGGTTCTGAAATCCTCTGGCAGTTCCTTGCTGGTTCTGCCATGGCTGTCTCTGCCATCACAGATGGAGTATGTGGCACACAGGTTTGCCTGCTTGTTCTAGTCTGTAACTGAGAGGTGTGGTGGTTTACAGATCACATTGGTCCTTGAGACTTGCAGGTTGAGAAGAAAGCACCCGTGGAGAAGATGATGTAGCACACTTGAGGAAAATTCCCTGGTAGTGGGGACCTCAGGTCCAGGACTGTATCAGAGGCTGTGGTGTAAATCAGCTTGTTGGGCACAAGAACTGTAAAGCTCCTCTGGGTTTGGGGAGCACAGGGACTGTCCTGTTACTCTAAACACACAGGCAAAGCTCCCTGGGAGGAGGCAGTTTAGAGGAGCAGCAGGTTGTGTTTGCCACGGCAGCAAAGCTCCTTTCTGCATGCCATGGAGCCCTGGGTGCCAGTGCAGCTGCTGCTGCAGGGAGCCTCCATCCATCCCTCCATCCCTCCATCCCTCCATCCATCCATCCATCCATCCATCCATCCATCCATCCCTCCATCCCTCCATCCCTCCATCCATCCATCCATCCATCCCTCCCTGCCCCAGGACACAGACTGGGCTGAGCAGCAGCCTCAGGCAGGCAGGAGGTGTTTCTGTGCTCATTGATCTGCAGCAGGGCTTTTCTACTCTGTCTGCCTTTGACTGTAGTATGGTTTGGGTATTTTTTGTGACAGGCTTAATTAAGCTGTTTAAGCCAGCAAAGCTTAAAATAAACTGCTAAATCTGTGTGTGTTGCACTCCCTGTGATGTTGGTTCCAGGTATCCTTTGTTTGTAAAGCACTTCTATCCCCACATCTTAAAATTGTCAGGAAAACGTTTGCCAGTCTTGGGCTGGCATTGCTGCGACTAAAAACTCTGAATTAAGTTACACAGAGATTTTAGTGACAGCACACAGCAAAATAGAGAGGTAAGCACACTCTGTGTCATGCAATGTAAAGTTCATGTATTATTGGAACGCTGCTCTTCTGTTTTTGTTCAATGCACAAGTTTATTGAGTTGAATTGGTCCAGTGATGCAAAATTTTGTAAAGCTGTACCATGTTACTGTTTGCTGTCAGATTTACATTGTTTTTAAAGGTAACAGAAACATTTGAATTGGAGAGATTGCCAACACTATTTTCAGTGTGATATAGTGCAGAATAATCGAAGTGCCCAAACCCTTGAGAGATGCTGATGTTCACCCTGATTTTTGGGTACCTCTTCATCTTATGGGGTGACTGGAATGCTTTGCAAGGAGTGAGGTGGTGTCCTGTATATACTTAAATATCTCTTGGTAACAGAGGATGTGAATATGAAAAACCAGTACTAGCCCATGAATTTTCCCAGCTTGGCAGAGCAGGGCGTGTGCAAGTGGGAGAGGTTGTTTTGTTGTGAGTGAGGTAACGGGGTCATGGCTGCAAAGTTGTCCCTTGGCTGGCACTTTGTAGTTGCAGTTTTAGGGAGCATCAGTGAGCTCAGCTTCACCTGGCTCTGGTCTCCTGGAGCTGCTGCTGCTGCTCAGAGGCAGAGCTGAAACAATGCCCTGGGAAAGATCCTGCTGGATGTGTGCTCTGGCCCTCATCTTCTTTGGGATGAGCTGGATGCAGAGCTGGAATTTCTGCAGAGCTGGATTCTGTCAGGATGGAAGTTGTTTTCCAGAGGCGCTGTGTAAGGTGTGTCCCTTTTGTGTGTTGCACAGGAGGACGAGAAGTTTTTATCAGAAGTTTTTGCACAATTGACAGACGAAGCTACAGACGACGACAAACGGTGTGAACTGGTAAGTGAGGGATGAAAGAGAAACAGGGAGACTTCTGCACTCACTGGGGGATTTCTGTAGGTTCAGCCAGCACACAAACTCTGGACAAACTGTAGCTGTTGCATCCTTTCAGAGTTTTTTTCTGCCCCACACCTGTCATTCTTTTTTCCCTGTGCACCAGGTGAACTTCTTCAAGGAATTCTGCGCCTTTTCTCAGACGTTGCAACCTCAGAACAGAGACGCGTTTTTCAAAACTTTGGCAAAGCTGGGAATTCTTCCAGCTCTTGAAATTGTAATGGTGAGTGAAACCTCGAGCTGAATTTAAGGCAAGGAGAAGAGGCACAGCCATTGAAGCAGGTTTGGCCCTGCTGGGCCCCTGTGTGTCAGTCTGGCTGTGCTGGCAGTGGGAGCGGAGTGGGGCCTGACCCTGCTCCTCTGGGCATCTCTGTGTGAGCCTGTCCTTGGGACACGGGGCTGGAAAAACTGCCAGAGGCTCTCTGTGCAGTGGCAGCTGGATTGTTGTGGTTGTTGCTGGCCCAGGGCCAGAGAAGTATTTTTAGATAATCTTGAACTGTTGGCTGGTTCCTCCCAAAAGATCCCGTAATCCTGTCGTTAGCAGATTAATCTGTCCTAATCAGCAGTGGGAAAACAGAATTTCTTTCACTCCTCTGGTTGAAGCAGCTGTTGTTCCCTGAGCATTCAATCAATTTTGCTGGTTTATTGTTGCTTTTCTGTAACCCTGTTACTGTGTTTCGCATAGAAACTCTTGTAACGAGACATTCTCAAAACCTAAAGCTACCTATGGTTTGTAGCTTTATGTGGTAATAAATACCAACTTAATTTGTTCTTGCTAATCAATTTCTCTCTTCATTAGGGAATGGATGATCTGCAAGTTAGATCTGCTGCTACAGATATATTTTCTTATCTAGTAGAATTTAGCCCATCCATGGTGCGAGAATTTGTGATGCAAGAGGCCCAGCAGAGTGATGATGTAAGTCACAGTGGTTTGCAGTTTGCTGAGTGTACCAGTCTTTGGGCAAGCAAGATACAAACAAAGCAGCAAAACAAACCTCTAGAAGTACAGGGAAAAGTGGATTTAATACACAAACATTTGGTGTATGAGCTGACAGTTTTGGAAATCTTGACTAACGGGTTGTGGTTGTGGAGGAGTGTGCTTGCCAGAATTTCTGTATCCAAACACAGCTCTCAATTCTTCAGTTTCATTTAAATTTGTCTTGGAAAAATTACAGAGAATACAGAGACGATGGAAATGACTTTCCACTCTTGTAACTGTGTCTGATGGTTGGGTGGTGTGTTTGTTTGGGGTTTTTCTGCAGGACATCCTCCTCATCAATGTGGTGATCGAGCAGATGATCTGCGACACGGATCCGGAGCTGGGGGGAGCTGTTCAGCTCATGGGGCTGCTGAGGACTCTGATTGACCCAGAGAACATGCTGGCCACAGCCAATGTAAGGGGTGTGGGGTGCAGCTACTGCACTGCCTCAGCAGAGCTGCAAACCTGGCACTCTCTGTCTTTGCTCTGATACTTGGTCTAAACAAGCCAAAAATAAGCTTAATGTTGCCATTTTGGGGCACTGTGCAGGTGTTTATTAAAAAAGTTTTGTCAAACTTGGAGTGGTTGATGTTTTTTCAGTACATGTGTGCATGGTGGGGATTTTTTTGGTGATGGTGAGCTTGGTTAGTTGTCCCAAAATGCAAGCACCAATTTTCCTTGAGCAAAGACAGTCCTGCAGGCCCAACAAATATACAGGCAGACCTGAAGGAGCCAGTAGAATTCTGTGGGGGCTGTTTCCTGTGTTACTGTTCTTTGTTATTGAAAAGCCTGTGTACAAATCCCAGTGTTTAATAAAGTTGTTTTTTTTCAGAAAACAGAAAAGAGTGAATTTCTCAATTTCTTCTACAACCATTGTATGCACGTTCTCACTGCGCCGCTTCTGGCCAATACATCAGAAGATAAATGTGAAAAAGGTACTGAATATTTCCCTTTGCTTTCTCCTCCTTTCAGGCCTGTGGTGTTTGGCAGTGCTGATCCAGGGATCAGCTGGGAATGTGCTTGTGGAAAAGTGTTGCTTCCCCAGGACAGGGTTCTCAGCTCTTCCTGACTGCATTCTTGTGTTTATGTCCCTGTAGCTCACAAACATTTGATCTGATGAAAAATCTAGAATTGATTGTTTATCCCCATCTTTTAAATCTTGACAGTGCTTTGAAAACCTTGTTCTGATTTTTGTTCTTATTTTCTCTTTATCAGATGCGGTAGTTGGATCCACTAAGAGTAATACAATTTGTCCTGGTAAGTCTGAATTGACTTTGAGCTTTGAAACTTGTCTTGTGTGCTGTGTATGGTATTCTATTTAAAAAGGAAAAAGAAAAAAAAAAAGCTAGGTGTGCCTATATTTTGTTTAATACTTTTTACTGAAATAGATGCAGAGGCTTTGCTTGAGATGACCAGAAGCTGAAGGAACATTTTAATGTTTTTTAGTGGGATTTTTTTTCTCTAGTCAGTATTGCTACTGGAAGTTTAAATTGTTCATTTTTGTTGCAGATAATTACCAAACAGCACAACTACTTGCCTTAATTTTGGAGCTGCTTACTTTTTGTGTGGAACACCACACGTATCACATCAAGAATTACATTATGAACAAAGATTTGCTAAGAAGAGTACTGGTCTTGATGAATTCAAAACACACCTTCCTGGCCCTGTGTGAGTATTGGGCTGTTGTGATTTCCTTCCTGCAGGCGTGGTGTGCAGGTGTGGAAGGTTGAACTTGTGATTTGTGTTAATGGGCGTGGATGAGATGGAAATGCTCTGGGTTTGGGGGTGCACCTTCCTCTGGCTAACCCCAGGCTTTCAGCTGTGCCTGTGAACCCCTTCAACTGTTGTGCCCACAGGTGCTCTTCGCTTCATGAGGAGGATCATTGGCCTGAAGGATGAGTTCTACAACCGCTACATCACCAAGGGCAACCTCTTTGAGCCGGTCATCAACGCCCTGCTGGACAACGGCACGCGCTACAACCTGCTCAACTCGGCCGTGATCGAGCTCTTCGAGTTCATCCGAGTGGTGAGAGCAGCTGCAGCTCCCTGCATGGAGCACGGGGCATTCCAGCAGCTCCTGAGCTGCTGCCTGGGTGGGAGGCTTTGCTGGCAGTCTTTGCGCTCTGGGAGTGCGAAGGGTGGCTTTTGGTTGTAGGGTCTGGTAGCTGCTGTCTTTTCCAGCAATATTAGGAATTGTAGGGTTTGCCTGAAATAGTGAGAGACTTGGTAGAGGGGAGCTGAGCAAAAAGTTCCACGTGAGCTGCTGCAGTTGCTGAGGACAGGGCACAGCTTTCCTACGTAAAAGATCTTTGTTTAACAGAAGTTATCACAAATACAATTGGGACACTGCTGGGTCCATTGTCTGCTTCTATGGGAAAGCTAATAATTATTTCTCAATCTCATCTCTTTTATTAAGGATAAATCTGATTTCATGCTTCACATTTGTATAATATTGTACAATAATGCTATAGCTCTGGGCAAGGAATCAGTTACTTTCCAAACTAAACTCAAAAGCTTTCTGAACTTCTGCCGGTGCCCGTTTGAGGCTGAAACCCTGTTTTGTTCTTTCGTAGGAAGATATTAAGTCCCTTATTGCACACATAGTTGAAAACTTCTACAATGCACTTGAATCTATTGAGTATGTACAAACGTTCAAGGGACTGAAGACAAAATATGAGCAGGAAAAGGACCGACAAAGCCAGAAGCTGAACAGGTAGGGCCCAGATTGTGTGCTCTGAGCCTGGCAGGGGCTGCTCTTGCTTTTCTCCTTCCCAGAGGACAGCAGTCCCATGGGACTGGGGTTGGGTTTCATTCTTGGTGAAAACTCCTCGGATTGGAGGAAAGCCCCATCTGCCTTTCCTTGTGGTCACGTGTAGTAGAGCTGACGTTGGCCTGGACTAAATGTCATGTTGAGAGAGCTCTCAGCTTGAGAAGAGCAGAGCATTGCTCTGTCACTCTGATTGGGATTCAGTCTGGCTCATCATCAGCTGGGCTGTTGGTGAGGGGGTGAGGGCAGAGCTGGAGCTGGGGCTGCATTGCCTGAATTCCCTCCAAAGCTCTGGAAGGCGTTTCTGATCCTGAAGCAGCAGCCAAGTTGGAATTCTGTGTGTGTCTCTTACAGTGTCCCATCCATATTGCGTAGCAATAGATTCCGCAGGGATGCCAGAGCCTTGGAGGAGGATGAAGAAATGTGGTTCAATGAAGATGAAGAGGAAGAAGGCGAAGCTGTTGTACCTCCAGTTGAGAAGTCAAAACAGGAGGATGATTTTCCTGATAGCTATGAGAAATTTATGGAAACTAAAAAAGGTATTTACTCCGTTTGAGCTTGTTGGCACTGGAAGTGCTCCATGGCAGATACGTGGAGTCTCACCTAAGCTAACCCGTGGTTTGTGCTCTGTGCCTCCAGCAGCAGTGCAGGGTATTCCATGTAATTGAGTCATGAGATCCAAACGTGTCTTTGCAAGCCAGTTTAGGATTAAAGTAACGAGTTAAACTGCTCAGAGCACGCATCTGGTTTAAGTGGTGTTCCAAAGCAGGACTTTGAATGTGCCTGTGTGCTCCAGGTGAGCCGTGTCCCCGTGCCCTCAGCATCCAGGCCCTGCTCAGTTTGCTGCTGGGCTCAGGATGGGCTTGGTTGGGGAACTGAGAATTGCAGCAGAATTGGAACCACAATGCCTGCTGGCTCTGGCCCTGCGATTGCACTGTGATGTGGATTGTACTCCTTGCTGTGCTGCTGATACCTAAGTGTGACAATGTTTGTCCCTCAGCTAAGGAGAGTGAAGACAAAGAGAATCTTCCAAAAAGGACTTCAGCTGGGGGATTCAAATTCACTTTTTCCCACTCAGCCAGCGCAGCCAACGGTGCGAACGGTGCAAACAGCAAATCTGTGGCAGCTCAGACATCACCAGCGAGCTCCAACGGCTCCTCCTCCAAGAGCACGGCCCTGAGCCCAGCACTGCCGGCCCCCAAGGTGGGAGAGCTGCTGGGGGGCTGTGCTGCACAGGGGGAGCTCACACAGCTGGGGCTGGGGGAATGCACCCTGAGCCCTGCAGGGCATCCCTCACTGCTCTGGGGAGCTCTCAGTGGGGCTGGGCTGGGGGAATTCACCCTGAGCCCCAGGGAATCCCTCACTGCTCTGGGGAGCTCTCAGTGGGGCTGGGCTGGGGAAATGCACCCTGAGCCCTGCAGGGCATCCCTCACTGCTCTGGGGAGCTCTCAGTGGGGCTGGGCTGGGGGAATGCACCCTGAGCCCTGCAGGGAATCCCTCACTGCTCTGGGGAGCTCTCAGTGGGGCTGGGCTGGGGGAATGCACCCTGAGCCCCAGGGAATCCCTCACTGCTCTGGGGAGCTCTCAGTGGGGCTGGGCTCTGTTGGAATCTGGTGGGTGCTGTCTCATCCCACAGCCTCTGCATCATTTCACTGCTGCTGCTTTTTCTTCCTTCTCGGTTGCTGCTCTGTGTATCTGATGGGCAAAGGAAACTGGGGTTTTGGGAACTCTGTTAGAGCCCCGTTGGCTGGGGAATTACTGAGGAGACAAAGGCAGTGAGTGAGCCCTCCGTGGTGCCTGACTCAGCCCTGCATTGTTGGAATCCTCACACTGAGCTCCTGAGCAGCTGCAGAAAGTGTGGCAGGGAGTGAGTGCCCGCCCTGAGGCTGAGCAGCCAGAGGGATGGCAGCCTGCCTGCTGGAGTTCATCTGCCCTGCTGGGCTGAAAGTGGTTTTTAAACAATTCTTAGTGCAGACCCAGAGGAGTGAGAGAGCTCCAGGACATTTTTCAGCTTGAGGTTCAAACCCATTTTCCAGACAAATGGAACTTGGAATGCCAAAGGCTGGTGTGCCCTGGGCAGGTTGGCTGGGGGTTTTGTTCAAGATTTGCACCTTTCTAGGCACTTCAATATAAAAATTTCCTTTTTCTAATTGGCAGGGAAGTCTAGTTGGGCTAGTGGATTATCCTGATGATGAAGACGATGATGAAGAGGAGGAGACATCTCCAAGGAAAAGACCTCGTCTGGGTTCATAAAAGAAACCAAAAGTTTGGAATAAGAACTTTTATTATGGGGTTTCAAATGCTGCAACTGTTTTAAGAGCTAAAAAGAATCTGATTCAGAAAGCTTTCTCCCATGAGTATATAAGATAATACAAGGAGTAGCAAAAGAAACTCGGTGTATCAGCTAGAAAGGGTTAGTTCTGTAAACACGAAGCTTCCAAGGAACTTAATGTCTTTCTAGAAAGTAAGGAGTCTGCCATTCAGGCTGTCAAAAAAAAGAAAAATTTTTAAAAAAAAAGGTGGGTTAGTATTCTCAGAACCTGGATGATGGCTTCTCAGCAAGGAAAGTCTCAGGTGTCGGGAGGGAAAGGGGGAGGGAAAGGTATGGTAACACTTTTTTTAAAATATTGCAGGGTTTCCCCAGTGTTTAACAGAACTAGGAAAAAAATTCAAGCTTAAATTTTGAACCCAGTAATCTTAATTTTGTAATGGTGCTGTCAGTTGTGTTCTTTTAGCAATGCCTCTTTTAAAAAAATTTTAAGGGAAAACTAACTCCGTTTGCATAAGAACAATCCATATTTTGGGACCATTTATTACCAACTAAACTGCATTTCTCATGGTTGGAGGGAGGGGCACTGCGGTTATAGTGCATGTTGAGTTGTTTAAAACAGTTCAAAGAAGTTTTAATTTGTATTTTCCAAGAGGAGAGAATGGAAGCTGGATTCAAAATGGGAAGTTTAGCTTGTTTTGTCAGTAAGACGTCCAGAGGTATCTATGCCAAGGAGCAGTGGCTTCCCAGGGCTCTGCAGGAGCTGCTTGTGTCATGGTGGGGACATCCCTCAGCTGGCTCCAGGCTGGGAAGAGCCCAAATTCCAGTGGTGTTCCAAGGGCTGCCTCCCTGTTTGGGAGCTGAAATGGCATGGTTGAGGTGGCAATGAGAAACACTCAGAGTTTCTCACAGTGATGGGCTGAGCAGCATTTAACACCAAAGTCAGTCTGGACCAAGAGAACACCTTGAGGGCCTGGAGGCAGAACCCACAAGGAGCACCTGAACCTGGGGGTGGGACAAAGCTGCTTCTTTAAAACTCAAAAGCACATTCCACATAGGTGAGCGAGCTGTGACAGGAATTGGGGACTTCACGGCAAGGTGGCAGAGGCAAACAGTCCAGGTTTTCTTTCCAAGAGCAGCACATGAACTGTAAATATTTCGATGTTAGTTTGCCCATATGTGATCTGAGATCATAACTGAGTGAGAGGAGATTTCCCAGCGACTGTGTCAGAGATGTTCAAGATGGAGCCAGCTGCAATCCACCACATAGGTCACTCTTGTAATATGTGTTATGGGTCCATTTCTCCTGGAATAGTTTAAACTGAAGCAGTTTCTCTGTTTTGGAGATTTTTGTAGTTAGTTTTAATTTTAGCTCTTGTTTGGAAAAAGATGGGCTGTCTGTGTAGATATGAAGTATAGTTTTTTCCATAAAACAGAAGTTTATTTTGTATTAAAGATACCACTGTACTTGTTTTACACCATTTGTATACATGTGGTGATATTAATGCTGAACTGTAAAATTCAGGAATTAAAATGTGACCCTGTAATTCCATAATTACTGCTTTTGTTTGGTTTGTTACCCATGGTAAGTGAACTCAGGCTTTTCACTGTGGATGTTGTTTAAGGTTAGTTATCCACGCAGGTTTCCAAGGATGCAATCCCAGAGGGAAGGGGTGAGCTCTTCCCAATGAGTAAACAAGACACAGGTGCTCTGATGGACCTGGGGACAGTGGTGGTGTCCCTGGAGAGCTCCAGGCCACCCAGCACAGGACTCTGAGGGAACAGCTCCGGGGCCAAGGAAGTGTTGGCCAGGGAAGAGAAGCTGCAGCACATCCTGGTGAGCTCTCTTGAGCTGCTGTGCTTGCCCCTGGCTCTTTGTCTCCATCACTAAAGATTCACAGGCCATGAGAGCAGCAGGGACCTGGGACGTGCCTTCACTCACCTGAGGAGGAGAAGTGGCATCACCTGGAGCGTGGACCTGCATTCCTCATTCTCCTCAACAGCCTCCCAAGTTCTCCAGGAACTCCACCTGCTACAGGATGGCTGGAGCTTGAAAAACACACTCCAACAGCAGCTTGTTTCACAGCAAAACCAGGAATGTCATCAAGTTTGCTGGCTCCTCCGAAAGGACTGGGTGAAGTGGCAGCAGATCTGTTAAACACCAACCTGCAATCCTGGGAGAAGGTGACCCCAGCACTCCCTGCCTTTTCCCTGGGGCTGTCACCCCTAGGTGCTGGTTCCTTCTGCCCTCGGGGGCAGCTGTGTTTGTTCTCCTGCCTGGGCCCTCCCACTGCCACTCTTCTGGGGAAAACAGAACACCTGCCAACGTGTACCAGTTATAAATGCTATTTTAATAAAAATCCCATGAAACTCGCATGGGTGGGTTTGTGTCTTTTCCTGGGAGTTGCTGTGGCAGTGAGGTGATGCCCTGGGCAAAGGGCAACCTCCTTTTCCTCAGACTGGTCACAGCCAAACCAGTAAAGGACTTAAACAGGTTTCTGCTACTCTGGCAGTGAAGTGCTGGGAACAGCCTCAGCTTTGCACTAAAGCAACTCCTGTTATTTAAAACTGCATTTATTGTAAACTGGGACCTGGGCACTGGGAAACTGCCCCAAAAGCCTGTCACCCAGTGTCACTTGGAGTTAATTTGTGAATGTCTTCACTCCCAAGGTACACTGGCTTTTCACAAATGAGGTGGTCGAGGGTGCACTTCCTTGTGAAACCAGACTTTATTGCACTGCACAGCTGGAGAAGAGCCATTTGTTTGTAATGGGCTAATGCAAGGAACCAAGTTGTGCACTGTTCCAGTGGAGAAGTTCACGTGCTGGGCTCGGAGCTGTCGCCTCAGGGATTCCCTGCCCAGCTCTCCATGGCTGCCTCTGCTCTGCAGGCTCAGGGCTGTGCCCTGCAGTGCAGACAGGGCCAGGGAGCTCCCTGCACTCTGCAAAACCAGTGCCCATGCAGTGTTCTGTGGCATCTGCACTAGGGAGTTACCAGGTACTGAGCTGCTTGGCTGAAAGTTCTCTAAAGCCCAGGGCAAGGTTGGAAATCCCTGCACTTACTGAGAACTTATTCTAAAACATCCTTCTGTTCTTGGGGTCAGCGATGAGCCTCTTCACACTACCGCTTATTAATGACTTCTTCTTTCAGCTTTTCTGCAAGCATCTTCCTCTTCTGCAGCAGCCTCTGCTTCTCTTCTGACACTTCCTGAAAACAGAGTGAAAACAACGCTGCACTGAGCAACCACCAGCTCCAGCATGGAGCACAGGGGTGGAACTGAAGGTAATCAGGAGGGTTTGATGATGCTGAAGCCAACCCAACCAGTGCCAAGTTCATCACTGAAACTTCCAGCCCAAAACTTCTGCAAAGCCACTAACTTGGAAATATTCCCCCCTTGTTCTTTTTAACCCATTCCCACTATTCAGCAGCCACATGGACACCTGCACTGAAAGCAGGTGGGTTTAAATCAAATATAATTTTATATTTATATGCTTCACCTCTTTGGGAGGGGACTCCTCCTCCTTCTGCTCAGTGTTTGGTGGTGCTGGTGCATTATTTTTTGACTCTTTCTTTGCAGCCAGCAGCAGGTCTCGTTTTTTCTTTAGGTAATCCTCACGTTGCTTCAGCTGCTGCTTTTCAGCTTCTGATAAATTCTGGGGAAAAAAAATTAAAATTTTGAAATTAATTTTTTTGTTTCAATGTGCAAGAAAAGCACATTGACATCCTATTTGTCTCCAAAATTACCAGGTGAAAACAAATCCAAGTTGAGGCTTCAAGTCAGAGCTGTCTCCTAAGAAATTACCCAAGGACTGAATCCTGAATTCTACTCTGAAAACAGAAATCATGAGCTGAACTTTGTGCTAATTAAACTGTGAATAACCTGAAAGAGTTTTTACAGGTTTGTTTTTAAAAACCCAAAATAACCCAAACCCACCTGATTACAATAACAGAAAATCTGTATTTAAATATAATGCTATTTAAAATACATATTCTACATGTAATCCTCTCTTTTTGCATTTCAATTCTATGTTTGGCTTTTTCTTATTTATTTTTAACTTACAGGTCCTTTCACCCCAGCTTTTTGCACTGTGTTCTCTGAACCTTTCCCAGCAGACCTTTTCTTAGTGTCTTCTTTCCCCTTGGTACAAGAGGGCTGGGGTAAGTTTTCAGCTCCTTTTTGTACTGGGCAAACTGGTTTGGGGTCTTCTTTTGTAGATTTATGAGATCCCTCTAAGTAATTTTACATAGAAAACAATAAGGAAGAATAAAAATACATCAGATAAAAACCATCAGTCAGAACAGAACACCATGGAATAGTAAAACACCCCATGTTGGAAGGCATTCCTGCAGGGCAAATACACTTTACTCACAGCCTTATCCAGCCAAGTTCTTAAAATCTTGATACAAGTGGATCTTGAATCCTTTAAAACCAGCACCATGTTGCCCACTCAGCACTGCACTCCCCCTAAAATTACCTAATTTTGGAGTTTCTTCAGAATGCTCAGCTCCCTCAGTGGATTCTTTAACTTTACCAGCTTCTCTGGAATCTCCTGGAGAATTGTGGCTAACATCTGGAGCTTTGAGTTTAGCACGTGCCTTGAATTAGAAAACAAAGAAACCCAGGTGTTACATTTCCTGGCTCTGGAGCTCAGGGACTGAACTGGCCCCACAAAGGAATCTCCCAGAAGAACTTCCAATTAAAACTGCATTGTTTACACTGCAGCCAATCCAACCTTTCTCTCAGAATTTCTGCCCAGAAATTGTCTGTGCTGATGATCATATCAGAACCCCACATCATTCACTAAAATATCAAATTATTTTGTGTTATCACGGAGCACTAACTATCACCTTCTCTGGCCAGGTGAACTTGTCTGGGGGCTCTGCAATCTGGCTTGTTTATCAAGAATGTTGATATTCTTGGTCTGTAGGAATTTGGGTAAACCTGCCTGTTTTCCCAGTCAAGGGGAGGTTTATTGCTGTGACTCCACTATGTGGCCAGTCCCCATTTACATGCAGTTTCCTTTCTCTGTGCTTTACTCTGATGGACACCAAGGGATGGTCTCTTGGAGAGGATTTCTGGGTCCTGGTGATTAGCTGTGTCTTGTGAACACTTAATGAGTAACTACTCTGTGTATGGAGTGATCCTGAGGGTAATTCCTGCAGGATTATGAGTGCTGTCATCTCCCAGCAGCTTACACTTGGAAGGCTCTTTGATCCTGACAGTATCAGCAATCCAGCTGCTCTCTGGCTCTGAAAGGTTGAGACCCTTTTTTCAGGATTTCAGGATGCAGGTGCTGAGCAGGGAATGTGCTTCCTGTGGGATACTGAATTGATGGAACACACAGCCAGGACAGAGTATCAGGGCATTTCTTTAACCATCCCCATAACTCACATACAAAGGTAAGATACTCACTTCTTCAGCCCTCTTTCTCTCTTGCTCTATTTCATACTCTTCCTTAGATTTTCTGTAACAATAAACATGAGTAAATATTCAAAACTCCTTTAGTGGCAGTGATTTTCAAGGAAATTTAACATTGCTTTAGTATTTGAGATTTATCAAAGCAATTACAAGGTAATGTGGTAATGTGAATTTGTCAGTATCCAAAATATTTCCATGATTTAAGTCTTAACAGAAATAAATAATTGGGATAAACACACAAGAGCCCACTGTCCCCAACTATCTTTGTGCTAAAATAATTGTGTAAGAATTTCCAGGACTTATCTATCCCTTTGTTTCATTTGCTGATTTAAAGACAGGAAGGGAAGCATTTCCCGAATCCAGAGAGAAAATAGTATTATCTAATGAAACCTGGATGGATTCACTTGCTGTTCTTTGTTTCTGTGTCTGTGACCTGGGGCTGGGGGAGAATCTGCACAAGTTGTAGTGGTCTCACACATCTCAGATCACAGCAACAGTTCTCACTCACTATTTTGATATTCCTGAGCACACCCACTGCCCAGCACCACCCATTTTCTCTCAGGTGGGATTTGAAAAGAATATTCCTGTTATCTGTAAGATGAAGGCAGTTCTCTGGAAAAGGCTGTAAGAGTTAGGTACCACAGATCCCTATTTTAAAATAATGCACAAAGTGGGACTGATTGATTTCCTACCTTAGAACCTCTCTGAGTATTTTCATTTCTTCCTGTTCAATTTCAGTGAATACATCAGAACCCTCTGTCAAACACTCAGGCAACACACCTGGAAAAAATCAAGATTTATGCATTATTCTAAGGAAAATGGTTTTGTGCTCCAATTTGCAGAGAATAAAAGAAAATTTAAAAAAAAAAAACCAAACCCAAGCACTAGAAAATCACATTCACAAAACCAAAGCCAAATTCTTCCTCTGAAACTGTTTCCACTAAAGTCCTAGGTCCTAAAGGAAAAGGTCTGAAATCCTGGTAGGAAAAAGGCGAAGATTTCTGGCAATGAAAGTTTTGACAACAAAGGTTAAGCCAAACTCTGCATTGACCATTATGTGGCATTTCCTGTAGGCTGCAAGTCAGCCATGGCCACCTGAAGCACTCCCAAATTTACCTGTTATATGAAAGGTGACATTTAAACATAATTCTCTGAAAAACACACCTAGAGTAAGAAGATAAAATGAAATAGTAAAACTAAAGACATGGAGGAAGGAGTGGGATTTAAATCCTTTCAGAAGCATCACCAGAGCAGCAGAGTTGGGTGTGGGTTATTTTCTCCATGATGAAGACCTTAACTTGTGCTCTCTGAGTGGATTTTTCAGTGTGAATTGCACAGCCAGCACAGCAGACACTACACCATCCTTGCCATGCAAGGAGCAGAATTCCAAATCTTTGATACTGCCCCCTTCGGGGAACTGCTCTGCTTTTAACTCAGGAATGTCACCAAAATTCTGCAACAGAAAACTCTGAAGTTTCACAGAGAAATTCAGACAAACAGACCTGAAATTGTGTTAACTTTAAAGTACAGACAGCTGTCACTGAGAGTGCAAGCCAAGGACTAGGTAATGAAATCCCTGTCCAGTAACATCAGCTGGATGTTTCCCAGGAACTTGAACTGGAGCAGAACCAGCATCCCACTCTCATTTATGAATGGCTTAGAGTCATCAAAAGAACCCTAAAAACCTGCAGTGAACCCCTCTGTTCATCACTCCTCACCATTTCTCTCTTTGATGATTCGAATTGCTTGCAGTTGCATTTCAATATTTTTCTGTACCATCATTTTTTTAAATAGTCTAAAATCTTCTGCTGCCAACACTGTTTGCAGGATGGCCTGTGGGAGGAAAGACATGCACAAAATTAAACCCCGACAGAAATCCTAACCAGCTTGGTCTGTTGAAAATTAGATTGATTTTTCAGTTCTGGGGAGCATGTTTTTAATAATTATATTTAATTCTCCTATCTGTCTGCTTTTCCAGATATAAGAAGAGCTCATGGTCAGGAAAATAACTTGGTGGGTTATGTCTTTAGATCAACATGGCTGCAGTAACATTATGGCAATATTATGACAAAATTGGGTTTCCCAGTGTAAGTTTACAGCTGCAGCTCAACTGAAAATTACAGTTTCACCATGAAAACTTTTCCAAGCTTCATCTCCTGCCAGCTGTGTGAGGGAAAACATTAAGCTAAGAATGAAATCCATACATTCCCTAATGAAGGCAAATACCTGGGAGGTGTGGGTCTTTGCAAGAGGAGAAGAAAAAGCCTCTTGAAATTTCTCCTCATTAATTCCAACTTCTTTAAGGTAGTCCTCTAGTAATCTCTCCACCTGTAAGAAAATACAAGCCTTACCTTCTAAGGTTTTTCCCTGAGAATCACAGGAATTTTTGTCATGGGTGTCTATTCTTTTCTGCTGATGCTGTGGTTTGTAAACTCAAAGGAAAATCACTACAGTAGCACAACTGACTTTTCTTATGTCAAGCTTTATTTGCTTTCATGAACTGTTCAAAATGAGCGTTTTTATTGCTAAATTTGATTACTCCTTTGTGTATCTTCTCCAGTTTCCAGGACTCTCACTTGTGTGCCTTTTTCCCAGACTCCTGGCTAGCATTCCTCAGGGCTTTCTGATGTAAGTAAAAGGCTTTTTGCCAGTCTGTGCCTGAAAGCCTTTAGGGTCAGAGCAGAAATGAACGTTGGTTTGTATTTATTCAATCAAAGCTTTTTAATATCGTGTATTCCCCAGCCTCATCACAGAAAGAATGTGTTAGAAAGCTGCATGTCGTGTTTCATAGGCATTTAAGCTCCAAAAATGTCCTGCAGTTTTTTCTGATAATTTAAATATAATTCAAAATATTTCCCAGACTCATTAGTGAACAAAATACAAGCTGTGAGTGTTCTCAGACACCCTGCTGGTTGTCATTTTAACTTGACAGAAAATAATATTATCAAGCTCATAAATACAGTCTTGAAGGTAGTGGATATATTAATTTTAATGAAAAATATGTAAAACAGCCTAAGAGCTATGACTGTGTCACAGTTTCTTTTCCATGTACCTGATCTTCAGGCACAAAAATGTATATGACAACTACAACTCACAGGATTTCTAAATAACATGGAAAAATTCCAAATTACAATAATAACCCAATTAGAAGTTCTTCTAAATACGCATTTAACATTTTAAACTGTTTAGCTTAGAAATTTACCACAAATAGTGAATAATGCTCACCAAAGCTTGGTACTCCTGATAAATTTCTGTGTAAGACAACTTGCTTTCTTCTTCATCATCAAAAACTGAGGAGGGGGAAGAAGAAACATTTTGTAGTCAGTGAAAAAACCACCACAGATTAACTTACAACCTAAATAGCAGGATTAACCTTTACAGGGTAATATATTTAATCAATGAAAATACAGGCCATGATTTGTAAAAGTCCTGTGTTTTTTCCACACACTCAGGGTGAGTGTGTGCTTTTGATAATTGAAAGTAATTAGCTGTACAATTTAATATTGGGAAAATGTATCTTCACAAAGGACTTGTAAGGAAGTTGAGGATTCAGTACATACCCTCACTAAAAAGTAAGTTTTAATTTAAAAACCTGGGTAAGATTGTTCTATGTTGGCAGAGGACACATCAAGCAGGAAATTTCTCACTCTCCATGTATTTACATGGAAGATGTATTTATTAATGACTTTAAGCATTTTTTTAAAAATGTCATTCATGTAGTGAGAAGCCAAGGTGATGTAAGAAAATGAGTCCCTGCCTGCAAAACCAGATAAACCCAAAGAGGAAATGTGGTGCAGTTAAGTTATATTTTAATTATATCTATCCTGATTTAGGAGAAATGGACATTCCTATACTACAGGCCATATTAATCATATTCATGTAAATTCTTATTAAAATCCCTGACTGGAACTACTCAAGCTCATGATCCCTATGCTGCAGAATATGTGGAAGAAGCAGAAAATAAGAGGAATTGAAAACTAGGGGGGGAGGGTTAATTTACATTTTTTTCATGCCAGCAACTAAGAGAGGTAATGTAAAACCTGGCAATTAAAGAAGAGGCTTAGAAATAAATCTGCCTCAATCCCCTTCAAGATTAGCCACTCGGACAAGTCATTCCCAGGAACATCCTTTGAAGTCATTTGAATGGGAATTCTGCTTGAATTGGTGAATGAGTGTGATTTATTCTCCATGTTCACGTGATATCTCTGATGGAGGGGATGCCTGTGGAACCTTCACACAAATTTAGAGGGACTTTTTGGAGGCATCCAACATCTTTCCCAGCTGTGACAGCCCTGAAGCCACATCATGCACCCCTGGACACAGTGTGGATGCTTCCCAAAGCAGTATCACTTTCAAACACAGCAGTGCAATGGCAGAAATCCAATCAATGCCCCAAAAGCAGAGGAAAATCTGCTTTTGAATCGTCATTTGGAAAACCGACACTGCTTGTGGGTTTTGCACAAGGCAAAATTTTTAATGAAGAAACTAAAAGAAAAGGTTTTAGGATACATCTAGGATTATATATCAAATATCATACACATACAAATATATTTATCAAATCTCTAGATTAAATTCAAACGGTAGGGAAGGTGTTACAGATATCAGTTCTGTGGCAACCACCTTGTCACCAAACTCAGGAGGGTGAAGACACCTGGCAGCCTCTGTTGTGTCTCCTCCTGCCTAGGATCCCTCCCAGCTCCTGCAGACCCAGCCATCACCTTGGCTTCTCTTTTTCCCACCTCCCTGCCCCGGGATCCCAAGCAGGGTGACATTCCTGTGTCACCTGGTGACAAGCTGGCACACAGCAGGCTCAGGACACAACGGGATGTGGCTCAGTGCCAAGTAAAGCAAGCTGCAGTCAGCATCTCCTCTCAGCTAAGTGGCTTTAAGGAGGGCTTGGAACAGAGACCTTGGATTCCCTTGAGTCAGGGCTCCTGAATCACGTAGTCATTATTCCTTAAGGCTTTGGCACCCAACAGGAATAAAGACCTGAAGAACCACAGCACGAAGACAAGCCAGGGGACACTCATTATCTTCCTTAAAACTAACCCCTCAGGTGGGATGAAACACATATGTCTATTTAACTTCAGCTTGATATAACTAGAAAAAATTAATCAAGTTCCCAGGAAGAGGGAGAGAGAGAAAGCAAACACTTACTAACAGACAGAAAACTATTACCATAAGTTTACAACTTGAAGTGCAAGGATTTGGCCTAAGTAACTACAGTCCTAAAATAAATTCCTCTCATACTGATTACCAAAATCCAAACTGTACTTTTGAGGAATCACAAATTATTGTCAGTTAATCAGAGTGTTGCTAACTTGCTTGTCCAGATTAGATTAAATGCTAAATGATTAAAATTAAATTAAAAGTTTAAATGTTTTGGGAATGCAGAGGACTCTGTCCTGACAAAGTATGTCAGTACAAAACCAGCAACGGGATCAGCACAGCAGTGCCTGCTCACACAAGGTGGAAATTTACAGCGCTTCCACAAATCTTCTTACTGTCAGTAAATTCCCCTCAACCTTCTCAGGAGAAGGGATCATTGCTCCTGAGAGGGATAAATCATTTCCCTCGATAGCTAAACCCAGGCCCTTTGCATGGTAACCAGAACGTTTGGCCCAGCCCAAGTTCAGGCAGCCTTCCCAGGAGAAAACTTCCAGTCTAGCTTTCTCTAACCCTTCCTAGCTGTGAAGGCTCCAGCAGCTTTCCCTTCTTTCTCTTTTCCCAGCTTTAAGAGGGAAAGGCGTACAGACTCAAGTGCCTCATGCAAAGTTTGGGGGGTAGAAACGATGAGAAACTGAGAAGCAATTTTTTGTTTCAAGAATCACAAACAAAAGCTGCCTTTGTTTTTCCAAAGGGCTTAGGCCCTGCTCTCAGACTTGCCCAAATTGTCATTACTTTGCTACTGTAAGGATCCAGGTGTTTTTTGGCAGCTGAAGTCGTTCTGCAAGCAGCAGAAGTAATTTAGCCCAATCTCTACATCAGAAAGTGTATTTCCTCCTTCCCTCTCTGCAGATACAAACCTGCACAGGTCTCCCCAGGCTGCAGGGCAATCCTGCCCCCCGCACTACCCGTACTTCCATCTTACCCAGGCTGCTCCCCAAATTATGCCTTGATTGTCTTAAGAAAACGAAGAAATGGAAGTTTTAGCTGGAATTACTTCCGAGCTAAACTCACGCACAGGATCACCTACAAAACAATGCCGCTAACCACTGCTAGTGCTATCATTTTCGCGAGGTACTGAAACTCGGGGGTTTTCACCTCTTAACTGACAGCATTCACACAATTGCACGAATTTAACTTTGGGCCTTCTCCTCCTCTGTCGCACTGGCCAGACGGCGCTTTGGGCTGCCCAGACAAGTTCCCTAAGGAAAACTCCCGGCTCTGGCAGAGCTTTGGAGGCCGTGCCGGGGTCCGCGGCGCTCGCCCGGCGTCAGCCGTAAGCCCATGCCATAATCCCAGGGCGAGCTAATAGATGCCAAGGGATGCCAGGATGCAAACCCTGACATACGGCTCGCCCGGGGAGCGCGGCCGGCGGGGCCGAGGGCGCGTCCCTCACGGCCGCGGGGCTGGCGCGCACCGGGACGGGCC
>JANRGV010000062.1:1367054-1411001 GCA_024734035.1 Alethe castanea | reverse complement strand
CCCGGGGATGGCGGGGCTGCGCCCTCACGGCATTCCCGGGAATGGTGGGGCTCCGGTGGGGGCCGCCCTCACGGCATTCCCGGGAATGGTGGGGCTGCGCCGGGAGCCGCCCTCACGGCAATCCGGGGGATCCCTGGGCTGCGGTGGGAGCCGCCCTCACGGCATTCCCGGAAATCCCTGGGCTGCGGTGGGAGCAGCGGCCCCGCAGCATCCCCGGCCGCCTGACGTGCGGGTCCTGCACTGCAATGAGCAACGAAAAGGGAAGAAATTCATAAATTCTATTAAATTCTGTTAAATTTCTATTAAATTTCTATTAAATTCTATTAAATTCTATTAAATTTCTATGCAGTGGTTGTAACTTAGTAGTACTGGAAAAACCCTGCAGTGCCAGAGTTAGGAAATAATTTACAAGGCAATGGGTAAGAAGGTTTACATTAACGCTTAATCATTTGGGCATTTCTTAGGGCCGGTGGTTGTTTCATATTCCTTTTCTCCACTAAAGGTAATTTCTCTCACTGTCCTTATCTATTGCACTAATGACAAACTGAGAAGTTTTTCCCAATGTTTAAATTTGTGTTCTTCCTAATACTGGATGATTGCTCGCCTTACTGCTGCATGTCACTGGTAAGTAAAACAAACAAACAATCAAAAAACAACAAAAAACAAAACAAAAAAACCCAACAAAAACCAAACCAAAACAAAAAACCAAAAAACCTCTTCATCCTTTTTGGAATATTTTAATGACCACAAATGGTGGCAGTTCCAGCTCGTTACATCATTCTTGGGCTTGCTCTTCCACACAGACTCTTGTAGCCCATTAATGAGATTTTACCTGCACAAAGTTTCAGTGCTGGGTGAAACCTAATTTATTTCCTCACTATTTTTTCTCAAAGACAATAATTCTATGCTCTCAGAACTGCAGTGAAGTACCTGATCATCACTTAAATAATGGAAAAACTTCAAATTTTCCTTTTGCAGGCCACTTTTTTTCACCATCAGCTCTTCCATTTCTACAGCCACTTTTGTGGTCTGAGAGCATCACTGGTATGGCAGGATATTCACTTCCTATTTGTTGCATAAAAAGTTAAAGCATTTCATCACAGTTACAAGAAAAACTGCTGCAGTAATGAGCGTGAGGAAATTCTGTCCTCTGTAATCAAATCCATTTTGTCACCTCACAGGAAACTGCCTGATGTGATCATGTTCTGTCCACAGATGTCAGGGGAAACACTGGGGTTGGTGGTTTAGTTGTTAATAATTCAAAAGATGGAGCAGGAAATGCTCCCTTGTCTGAGTCACAAAAAGCATTTATTGCTTGGTTTTCTATCTTCTCTGAGCAAGAATATATTTTGAGCAAGTACATATATATATATTAAAATATATACATATATATATATTCATATATATACATTCTCACACTGTTAGGCAAATTTTGTCAAGCCTTTCCAGTCTCTGTGTTCCACTGAATTCTTTATGTCAGAAGTTCCAGAATCTTGAGAATACCTGACTTCTTTTTGCTGAATGCTGTTTTTGATCTCTTGCTGGATTTATAAATTTATTTATCTATTTACAAATTAAGAGGCAAGAAGTGAGGCAGATGAGCTTCTTAGCTATTGGCAGAGGTGATTTTTATCACTTCTGATTTCTTCAATGTGGATAATTTTGTAGCTTTTGAGCAATTTAAGGGATGCTGGTAAAAGTGCAATTATCAGATTAACAGTTAAACAGTATTATTTTTAATTTCTCTTTTGTTTAGGCTTTAATTCTCCCATCCACCTAGTTTGTCATGGTCTTACTACTGCAACAGCTATAAATATTTTTTAACTTAGTAAACTTAATGCAACTTTTCCAGTTTGTCTTTATAAATTTTAGTTTGGTAGGGATTTTTTAAATAAATCTGACCTCAAAGAGAACACTGAGCTCAAGCTTTTGAGGACCTGTGGTGCAAAGCCTTTTCTTTCAGTCCAGTAGACAGAATTAAATGTGATTCTGTATAAAGGGTTGAAAATGAAAATACTAATCAGTTTGGGTTTATTGGCAACAATTTATTGTGGAGATTTTTTGGTTAAATATGTTTTACTTCAGGGACTTCACTGGACTTTAGTCAAAGCTAAACCAGGAGAGAAATTGGTTCTGAGCAATGCATTGAAGAAGTGCTTAAGTCAACTAAGGAATTGTGAATTATTTTCATTTTCCTCCCCTTTGGGATATTGAGCTCCTGCAGGAACTTCTAAAGATCTTCCTATTTAGGTCATTTTCTTTCACTTTATAAAGCTGTTCTTTCCTCTTGTGACTTGGAGATTTTATACAAATGTGAGGCTGTTTCACAGAATCCATTCTGCCTGAGAGGCCATTCCTAATATAATTATCTAATAATAAGCATGTGCCATTGCTTTTCCTATAATAATGCTTCTTAGCTAAATTATCTAATCTTGAGAGCATCTCAAGTGTCCAACATCTAATGCTTTCTCTTTACAGCTTGTGAAAATAAGAGATACTAGAGCTACAAGAATATTATTTATTCTCTTTTTTAGATTTTTTTTCATTTATATACTTGCCACAAACCATGCACATTTTACCCACATATTTATCCAAAAGTCTACCCATAAACCTAATTTCATATATTTTCCTGAAGCAAATTTTGTTCTTTATTTAGCAGCAATAGGATTTATTCCCATTTATACTTTTCATAGGGATTTTCTCCACACACATTGACCTGCTATTTTTAGTAATTGCTGCAGTGCTTTTACCATTGTTTTTACTGTGGTGTCTGCACCTCTTGAATTCTAAAAATCCTTGTAGCAATTTGGATTTTTCTGTCCAATTTCAGCTGATTGTTATTGATGGAAGATGAACTACAGCCAGGTGGAGTCTGTGGTTTGATCTGAAGCCTGTGAGCTTTGTTATTCTAATCTCTTCTGGCATGGGCTTCTGCAGCTATGAGCAGGTTAAAAAAGGAAAAAGAAAAAGCCCTGTGACCTTTCTTTGGAAGTGGAGAGTTTCACTGAAGCAGGAAAGGCAGCATCTGTGGAGTATGAAATGGTATCAGTAAGGTATGAGATGGTTAGAAAGAGTAAAATAATAAATTGCCAGATACATGAACATTTTATTCATTGTGGAATAAGAGTGGGAGAAAGTCAGGGAACATGGTTGCCACAAGTCCATGATAATACTGGTTAAAAAAGAAAAAAATATAACCTTCAGTTGTTTATAGATTCTGGGGAAAGATCTTTATTTCTCAGCTTAGGAGACTTTCTCCACAAGTCCAGCTTCTAACACCTTCAGCCAAGAGTCACGAAACCTATGCAGAAAGACTTCTACACACAAACTCGTTTACTTTCTCTTCAGTTTTTACCACTGGGAGAATGATGCATTTTTAATTTCTTTGTAGAACTTCCCTGAAAAAGGACTCCTCAATATTGGGATTATTGAAGTGTTACCTGGGGCTATGTGCAGAGTGGGACTAGAAGAGATCTGAAGGCTGCCCAGCCTTGGAGTTTCCTCGACTGCACAGTACAAAACAGAATTTTTTTGAGACATGGGTTTGGTTTGAGTCATTTAGTGTTACCTCAGGGCCTGGCTTTCAACAAGGCATTTACAGACAAAGTGCTGGTTCTGGGGCTCTGGGGAAGAGCTGGAGTTTGCATTTCTGAGTTTTATTACCCACATGTTTCAGTTGCCCCCAAGAACTTTGGCTAATTGCATGGTATTGTTGATTATAAAAGCCAAAAAGAAACCCCAAGGAGGACAATGCACTGGAGTGCCTCACAGAAACTGGGCTTTCTACTGCTGAAATAGAAAAATCAATTAGATGTACAAGGAATACTGAGCTGTATCTCCCTGAATATCTGGATGCAGCTGCCACACCAGTGGGTGTGACCTCAGGAAGGCATAAAAACCTGAAACATAAGAGCTGTGAGATGAAGAGTGCAGCTTTTCATAGCTTCATGAACAGGTTAAATGATAGCAGCATAAGCAGGGCTGCTCCTGTTCCTGCTTGGAGGACACACTGTAGGAGTCCAGTGTCTGCAAGGTTTTCATTAAGCTCTGTAACATTTAATAGTTGATTTTTATGAAAGCACCATGAGTTATTTATTAAGTAGTTTGTCTTTGTGGACTATGAGATTTTTACTTGTGCTTTAATGTTATGATTAAAAAAACCCCCAATTTGGCAACTATGCTTTTATAGCATTTTCATTATCAAACTATGCTGTGTGTAACTGTGGGTTATTTTGTGACTGAATCACAGATTACCTCACAGCAGAGCTCAGAGCTGGAGACCATGCTGTCATTGCAAAGAACTTATTTCACCCCCTGCATGCCTTGCTCATGCTTTTTATCCTTGGAAAACTTGCCAAATACATTAAATGTATGAAACTTGTCACCAGTCTTTACACAGGTGTGGACAAGCAGACTAGTTAGATTTTGTAGGAAACAAAGACAAGGAATGAGGTGAAATGAGTAGTACAAAACAATTGTGATTTGAAATTAGTTTGACAATGGAAGGTGGACAGTGGGAAGTTACCACTGCACAAAGCTTTTTGCCCTAGCTTTTTGTGTCCAGTCCTAGTTCCACTTTCTGGAGAGGAGTGAAAGCTCCCCGTGCTTTCAGCTGAAGGGGTCAGAAGTCAGCCATGAGCTTTTGTTTTCAGTAGCCTGCAGGGAGAAAGGCTGAGTGGCCAGCCTCGGAGATAAACCACTGTCCCCAAAATGAGGGAGCTTGGCAGACCAGGATTATCACTCCCTGTGAGTTTGTGGTTAGGGCTCTTGGGCTTTTATTGTCTTGGGGCTATGATGTTTTCTCGGGCAGTTCCTGGTACTGATTCCTCGGGGCTCAGGTCTGTTTCAAAGTGTCTGCCCTGATGTTTCTCTGCGAGGTTTGATGGAGCTCTGCTGCTTTGCATATGCCCACAGTGGGCTGGCAAACGGGGCTCTGAGGCTCATGGGGTGAAGCTAACCCCTGCTTCTGCCCTCTTGGCAGAAATCCTGGCAGGACTTCAGGCCATGAGGGGAGTTGGATGGAGGAAAAGGGTCGGGGGGAGGTTGGAATTGCATTTAAGACTCTGCTGGGAGTCTTAATGCTGGTAATGTGTTCACTGTGATAAAGTAGGAGGAGTGCTTGTTGGGAAAGCTGACAAGAGAGCAGCCAGATCCATTTTGGAGCTAGGGATCAGAAGGTTCCTTCCTGACACTTTGCTTGGCTGGACAGGCTTAGTTTACTATTTTAGAGCAAACAACGAAGCAGCTCTGCATTGTGGTGCCAGAGTAGTAATAGAGCACTTCCTGTACTTGAAATTCAATTTTACATTCCCTGCAGAAATACACATGGTTTTCACTGAAATAAATAGACTTTAGCATGTTTGGTATTAATATTACTGGCTCCTTGCTGTTTGTATGCATTTTTGTGCCAGAATGCTTTTGTATGAGAAAAATATGTCCTGAAAGCTTTTGTAGGGATGAAACACCATACTTTTTACTTGGAAAATGCCTCCAGAAGGTCTCATGTGGTGGTTATGTATTAATCTGTAATAGGATGGAGTGATTCAAACTGACCTTCACAAAGTGTTTAGCTGAGTGAACACTTTCTGTGCTAGGGTTTTCATTTGTAAATCCAGGATGCCAGAGGGAATAATGGATGGGAAGAAGAAGTAATTCCAGAGTAGCACACTCTGAAGCTCAGCCAACATGAAGGAGTGAAACAAGGGAGATGTTGAGCAAAAGGTACAAGTGAATGAAGTGGGTTTTTCTACCAGGCCTTCCCGGTTCAGCACAGAATACATGAGTGAGGGGGTCTGACACAAAGAAGTCAGGACAAAGAGCTTGCACAGAGAAGGTGACAGTTTGTGACAGGCTGAGTGGCGTTGGGGTTGCTCAGGAGCAGGTGGCTGGAGATACACAGGGCAAGGGTTATTTTTTTCAGGTGCATAGCCAGTGAAGTATAAAGCTGATGCCATACAGCCACAAGGCAATCACCAACATCTCCATTGCAGGTCTGCATCTTTGGTGTGCACAGGAGTTGAGAGCTGGCAGATAAAAGGGCTGAGAGATTTGTTATCAGGGCCCACTGGAGCACTTGCTGCTCCTCAGGGCTCAGCCAGTCCCTTGCATAAGGCTCTTTGAGTTCAATGCCAGCCCTGGGAGCACAAAGGACCTGGGGGCTCTGAGGGTGACAGCAGATCATCTCAGAGACATCAGTATCAAAGGCAGCAGCAGCTCCCTGTGCCTCCAAACCCCCACTCTGCACAGAAGCAGCTGTGTGATATCGTGCCAGTCACTGCCTGCATCCATCCTATGGATTCAGATCGTTTCCATCAGCAGTAACTGAGCTCAGGACAATTAATTTGTTCCATTCCCCTATGTGGGCACACCCTGGAACAGAAGCAACTCTTTGATTTTTGAATCAGCAGTTCTCTTATGAGGTTTTATACACGACATTTCCAGAATTTCTCATATGCTGTTCCTCTTATACTTTTTCCATGTCAGGGAACTTTTTTTTTTCCCTGCTCATAATGTGGTATATCATAACTAATCTTGTTTATTTCTGAAATCTTTCTTACCTGCCATTATTTCTGAGGATTTTTTTCCCATTTTCATCCTTTGAATCAGAGTATTTTAATGTTAGTCTTCACTGCAAACCAGCACTGTTATTTTTTTCAGATTTGGTAGACTTTTTTATTGCTTTGTGGAGGTGGGCATTTCAATTACGTAGTCTTAGGATTAGCCAAAATTACAGAGAGGTTTGGAAGCAAAAAGGCCTGTTTGGATCCACATCAGCCTAATAATAAAAAAAAAAAAAATCTGTAGAAATACCATGCCCAACTTTCTGGGCCTAATTTGTAGGAAAAAGTACAAAATTTAATCTCCCTTGTAGTTGAGCAGTCACCCTCAAGCTGTCTACTCCTATGTATACAAATACATAAAAAAATCCTCATGGGGGCACTCTTGGTTTAAGCACAATGTAGAGGAGATACAGTTTCATCTTGATTTTTCTTTGTAGTAGACTGACAAAAAAAAAAGCTTAAGGAGCTCCTGGAATGACTTTCAAGTCACAGTTAAAAATAAGCTAAAATAAGTGTTACATAAGGCACAGGAGCTTCAATTCTGTAATTCTGGTATAAAGCAAATCTAGTTATATAATCTCTACTGCCAGAATTTTGACTTTCACTTAAAATAGGGTCATAGTAGGAATGAAAGGTCATTATTTAGAAATTTGGGCTTTAGTTGACTTAGCTGTCTCATTGTTTTTCTTATTTCTTTTGCAACCATTACTTTTGTGTGTAAAAGGAGGGGGGAAATAAACTGTCACTGTATGTGATGCTGTGGCTTTCTTGCTCTTACAGTGATGGGGAAATCTGAGATACCTAGGGAAGAATTTATTTGGTAATTTGGAGGAAGCTTCTTGCTTGTGTCCATTTCCCAAGCCCACAATAACTGAACTGAAATTATTTCTAAATTTGTATACTGTTAAGCTTCTTGACCAGCTGGAGTTCTCTTTGTTAGCAATATTAATAAGCACAATTATTAGTTGTTCAAAGAGCAGATATATAGATATATTATCTATCATAATGCCATCACAAAATGGCCCAAGAAAATCGGCAGAAAGGGAGGAAAATGACATTAAACACCTATTTTTGCTTTTTTGGTCTTGCTGCAAGAACACTTAGTAGGTAAAACTGAACTATGTCATGGGCTCTTGAGTGAGGAATTCCTTGGAAGAAACAAGCCTTGCATTCTTCACAAGAAGGATTAGCAGTTCCTAAATGCCTGACTAATTTCTTAAACACAGTCCATGTCGATGGTACAAAGGGAACTACAGAACTCCCAATACTTCACTGTTCTCTGCTTCCACTTAACTGCATCAGGGCAGGAGCAGTAAAAGAAAGAACTAGACAGGGCAGAAGATCTGAGCTCAGGGCAGTTATGAAGTCAATCCGAATCATTTGCAAAGTGTATTTCCACTCAGTGTAAAAGGATCAGCTCTGAAATATGAAAAAAAAAAAAGCCTCACAAGCTGGAAGCATGTCTGTCATCTTTTTAATGGAAGTGTGGATGAGCTGGGGGAAGTCTCCAGGGAGCAGAGGGGGATAATTTGAGCCAGAGGTGACTCGTGGGCTATTTCCAGCTCTCGGTCCAGCAGCCTCTGCAGCAGCCTCTGCCTTCCTGCCGGCGGCTCCCTGCTCTCTGTGCTCCACAGGCACCCAGGCTGGGAGCTGCAGCTCCAGCAGGGAGCTCATCAGAGGCGGGAGACCTCTCTGTGCTGGGGGATAATGATGATTATTACTGCCAACACCCCTTTTGGGTGACTGTCAGCCTCAACTGTAGCACAAAATTGGCTGTCCTCGTTCGCTAATTAATTTTGTTTGTAAAATACTCCTCTGAGGGAGAGGGAATAAATGTTACCATTAAGGACTTAAATGGGCTTTCAGATGAAATACCATAACCAGCTGCAGGTCAGCAACAAACCATTCTTTGTTAAGGTGTTTTCCTTTTGCAGAGATACAGCCTGAATAAGCTGAATAATCTCATCCTTTTAAGGCAGACTGTTAAGGTGGACTAATTCTATGATCAAAAATACCCTATAGATCATAATAACAGGAAGAAATAAATTTCAAACTATTCATTATCTTAGTAGAGCTTTTTCTGTGTGAAAAGGGCTACAATCTCCTACTTTGTATATTAAGTATATCTATTATATTTTAATACTTTATATATTTTTGACCTGTCACTAATATTTAAAAGTAATAACCTTAAGAAAAATTAAACCTTCTCTGGCCCACACAAGAATTATCAAGCGCTGAAATCAAGACTGATATACACAGAAATCAGAATTCTAATCTTACCAATGTTATTAAAAAAAAGAAATCAAACAAAACATAGACTCCTTTAGATTGGAAAAGATGTTGGGGTCCAACCATTCCCCCAGCTCTGCCAAGGCCACCACTAAAGCACATCCTCAAGTGCCACATCTGCATGGCTTAAATCCCTCCAGGGATGGGCACTCCACCACTCCCCTGGGCACCCTGTTTCAGTAGTAATTTTAGGTAATTGCTTATTAATTTTAGCATTAAAAATCAGGAGTGTGTTAAATTGCTTCATATCAGATTTTAAAAAACCAAGAGAATCGGTATAAGCCTGAAATTAAAAGGAAATTTAGTGTTTTGCTTTGACCTTTCAGCCACTGCATACTATACCCTTAATTCAGAAATTGATTTACAGAATGGAATGTAAAAATCATAAAGAACTAAAATATTGTATGATCACCTAAGTTAAAAATAGAGCATTTTGTAGGTACATAAAGCTGGCAAGAAGAATCCACTGAGGGAGATATTTTGGCACTGGAAAGGGATAGGCAGGAAATAGCTGTTGATGACAGTGGTTTGGGAAAGCCTAAATAAAATGTATCACTGTAGGTTTTAGCAGGAGAAAAATTACCTGTTGTAGAAAAATACTTCAGTAAGAAATTTGAAAGTGTGGTAGACTTGGATAAAAAAAGGCATATGAGATGAACATAGGTAAGAATTCAAATGTTGTGTTCATCTGCAGTTAAATTCACGATTCAGCTGGTGCCACAGTGAATTGAACCCTCTGGACTCAGTGCAAACAAAGGGGTCATGCAGTTAACAGTGGTGTCTGAAAGAGGTGTGAGTGAGAAGGTTGTTCCCAGTTTTAGGTGACTCAGGAATCCACCATCTTTCAAGAGCCTTCAGCAGAAATGCTATCTAATAAGTATAATTACCATTTTTTTAATCCAGCATTTATTACTTTTTCATTATTTTTTCTGTTAATTAGTTCATATATTTTAATTTCAGCCTTTTTAGCGTAATGCTGTAAATAACTTGTGTTTTCTTGTTCTATAAGCTTTTCAAATGATTTTCCTAAAGGCAAAATAGTGATATGTTAAAAGCTCTTAATTGTTTCACCAGTATTTCATGGAGAGAAAAGCTGTTTTCAGACGTAAATAATTTGACAAATAACCAGGGGTAAAATCAGACATGGAAATGAATAGGATAATCCTGAAGGAGGGAGCTCAGAAGAGCAGAGGTTTGAACAGAAAGGATTCTACCACAGCTGCATTTTTAGTGCTCTATATTTTTTCATAGCTAAGTCCACATACACAAATGGAAACCTCAAGGACAGAAGTGTTCTCCACCCAGTTCATTATTTCCTGACCTTGGGAAGATCCACCTCCAGCTGGTGAGGAATGCCTCTCTAATGAGACACGCTAACATCAAAGGTGATGCAGGGCTCTGGAATTGAATAACCTCTCCTGAGCTCAGAAATCTGGGTCTCACAGCAGCACTGCCCAAGCCACTGGGGTCAAGTGGCATCACATCAGAATGTGGGTGAAAGCAGGGAGGCACCAGCAGGACTCCATGGCAAAGGACAGGGAGCCAATTGCCAGAGCGTGGTGTTGTGTGGAGGAAAGCAAATTAATGTCATAACGAAGCAAAACTGAGGCAAATGGAGTTTTAAGAGGTACAAAAGGGGTACAGAACCTCTTCTGCTTTGTGGAGCTGAATGGGGAGAGTGCTCCATGCTGAAGGAAAACAGCAGAGAAGGGAACCCTGTACCTCAGGGACAGGAGATGACCTAGTGCTGTTGGTACAATCCCAGTGTCTTGCTTCCCTCATCCATGGACCTGCAGATCCACGGGCAGCTGTGACTGCTGCACTTTGCTCCTCATCAGAGGAAATGCAGAGCGTGCTCTGTAATTCATCTTTCTGACCCAGTTCATAGAAACACTGCTGTACTGGCAGGATCTCCTCTGACAGAAGGCATGTCAGCAAGAGCTTTTGCTCAGTCTCACTCCACTGGCCACAACAGAAGTGAGTACCAAAGCTATTGTCCTGCTAAGTGCTGTTCTTGCTGGAATACTCAAGGCTTGCTTTTAGGAAAATAACGATCTCTTTCCTTTATATGCAGCAAATAGCAAAGGGAAATTCACAAATAATGTTGTTAGACAGTCTTGGAGTTCACAGATAAACAGGAAAAAGAGCTGAATTGTAATACTAAGTTCAAATGAATTTTCTTTGAAAGGGAGTATTTCTCTGACACCCTTTTAAGAGTTAAACTATGGAAAATCTCAGGAATGCCTATTACATTTAAAAATCAAGGTTAATACTTGGTCTATTTCTGATCACATGTGCTGGCCTGCCACAGTAACATTCTTCCTGCCTGTCCAACTGATCGAAGAGTAACAAAAACCTGTAGGCTCCTCCCTACTCAGATGAATCCCAGTATTAGATGTGACATTTTTATCAAATGTTTCACGTTTTAAGTGCTGTCCATGTAGTCCTCCAAGGAAAGTGTGGATATGTGAGGCTAGAAATGGTCATTAGCTGTTCTTGCAATGAACATTGTGCCTGACAGGAAATTCTGATGCCTTTGACACTGGTACCCACACAGGGTATTGTTTGTCTGCTATCTCTGTACTAATTTCTTGCTATTTGCTACAATTGGACACAAACAGTAAATTGTCTGGGATCTGTGAAACATCTCAAATGGACAACACCAACTTTCTCCAAGGCCCTACTGTTTTCTTCTTAAATTTTCACTCAAAATTCCCTCATTTTGAGGTTACTTACAATTTTCTCAGGAAGTTCCCTTAGAGTTGATGGGGAATTTTGGTCACGTCAGAGCAGACGCTGTAGCAGAGAAGAAATCTTCAAGAATTGCTATGGAATTTTCAGTTCCTTATTAACGTTACAGGTGGATTTCCCCTTCTTTCCACTCCTGTGGGACAAAAAATAACTGTATTTGTGGCACCTCTAGGAATTCATAGCCACACTTAAAAAGGTTCAACCCCTCAGTGCCCTTACTCATTATTGCCCCATCCATTCCTACAGTCTTGGTTTGATGGGGAAGTGGATTCTCTGGGAGCACACATGACTAGGAAGGTGGCTGTCCTTGTGGTTGCAGTTTTCACTAGACACTGTCCTATCAAGCCAGCCCATATTCAGAACATTCCAGTTCTGGCCGTGGTTTCATGACCCTGCTGTGGATCCCAAGTACCCACCCTGGTTTTTTTCCGTGTTCTGGAGCCCCCCCAGGCAAAGGCCGTTCACCCAGCAGGGCTGACTGGGAGGCGGAGCCAGCGGAGAGGGCAGCGTCACCTCTTTCCTTTTTCTGTGTGCGAGAGGAAGAGAAAACCACTGCGTTGCATCAGCTAAAAAGGGCAGGTTGGTTGTCATCTGCCCCCCAAACTGTCCCCTCCCTTGGCTCACTCTGGGCAGGGCTGACCAGAAATGTTTTGACAAACCCAGACAAGGTAAGCAGGGCTGTGCATGGTCACACTTCCCTGCTGTCTGCAGAGTCAAGGTTTTTTCTGGATAGTCTGTTTCAATTTTTACTTTGCAATAGCAGGTACAGGAAATGATGCCACAAGCAAAAAAAAGTTCACTGAGAAGATGATGTAACTGTAATTTGCAGATCTGGGATCTAGGCACAGATAATTTGTAATTTCCATGTCTTCGTTGTAGAGTCTTTGTGGTACATGGGAGATGCAAAAGGAAGGAGATGGGGGTGCTTTACCTGAACAAGAACAAACACTGTTCTTCAAACAAGGTAATCTCTAAATGTGTTTTTTCAGAAGCAGTAGGCCACACTCTGTATTAAATACTGACAGTGCTGTTCCAGAAAATGAGATGTGAAAGAACAAAGTTGTTCTCTATGCATTTTTTCAAATTTTAAAAAGGATACTTTTTTTAGTTCCAAAATATTCCTGAATGTACATTCTTAGAATAGCTAAAATAATATTAAAACACTATATTTATTACTTTAATAGTTAATATTAAAATAATATTAAAACTTCAGTTTTATAATAATGTTTCTGGGTCAGCTAACTTCAGTTGTCAACTTCCTCAACTTCTGGGATTCACCACTGCAAGTGCAGTCATCAAACTTCCTTTTAGGAGCCTTCCCAGGTAAAAAGTGCTAAAACAATGCAGCCAAATACATCACAAGTTACAGGTTACAGCCCTGTAGAGCTGTGAGTTCTAAGTATTTCCTAGAACAATACTCCTGGGGCTACGCTGAAAATGAAAGCCTTCCGTATTCAGTTCGGGATCAGAGAAATAACTCGAAAGACAAACATTTAAATTCACTTTCAGGGCTGTCTGTCAAACAAAGGCTCGGCAATCACAGGCTGACAGCTTCCTGTCCTGGGGCGAGTTGTCTCACCTCGCTGGCGTGGCTGCAGTCCAGGTTCTCCTGGCTCTGACTCCACTGCCAACATCTGCCCTGGCAGCGGTTCATCCTGGTCGGTGTCTGTGTGTACCTGAAAGGGAGGGAAATGTTCTCACACAAAGCGGCAGCTGCTTAGAAGAAACTTTAGAGCTTCTTCACAGGTTTTCAGGGCTCTTGGTCTTGGGGGAAAAAAAAAAAAACACCAAAAAAAAAAGCAAAAACCCAAACCAAAAGTGAAAACACAACTCCTCTGACCGCGTCTGGATACCTTTTCTGAAACTTTATCTTGTACTAATCTCCAGTACAAATAGGGAACTGTAAATCATCCAAGGTAAAACAGCTGACAGTGCATTTCATGTCTAAAATGTAGCAGTCTTTCTGCAGGAACGGTGATCAACAGCCATGCTGAGCACACAGGCCAACTGCATGATGTGGATGGAAGCAAAAACATCTAAAGCCATTTAATTCAATTTTGAATGCCAGGGAATCTCGGTATTAAATGGTTTCTGTGAGCCAGCTGCTGTTACTACTGCATGGGCTATCAACTTCTACTGGCTGGGCTCTAATTCCTAGAAATTGCTTTATGCCAAAGTCATTACTGCCTAATTAGAGCCCGCAAGAAACAAGGGGATGAGCCAGGGAAGTTCCATGGCACTGTGGGCACAATTGCATATTTACAGACTGCTGCCAGACACAGGGAGCGGAGCGGTTGGCTGGCCAGGCTTGTACAAAAATGCTTTTGTGGCTGCCTTTAAGGGCTGGGAATTTATTATTGGCAGTTATTTCACCCATGGATCACCAGGTTCTTATTCAGAACCAAGACTGCAGAGTTTGCCTTTGCCCTTCCTTATTTCTTTTGTTTCACGGGATGGCTCCGTTCACTCCAGAGATTTGGTTTGGGAGGGAAAGATCTGGTTTTTGCTGACAAAATAAAAATGTGAGAACCAAAGTCATTTAACTATGCAACGTTGTCTAAATTAAAAAAAGAATCCTTAGAATGCAAAACACAGACTAATATTAGAAGCTCCATAATTTACTTTTCTAATCTGTTACTTAGGCATTCTTCACAGGAAACAAGTCGTGATTGGAATTGGGTTTTTTCCCAATTTTCGACATTAGGAAAAATGTATATCTGGTATTTGGGTTAAGAAAAACCTTATCTGTTTAGCTGTTACTTGATTTTTTTCAAAAGCACTTAATTTCAGTCACTTCTATTGCAATGTTTTGTGGGATTTGTTTGCGGTTTTTTAATTGGATGTGCAAAACTAAAGGCATTTGAAAAAATGCTGCTGCAATTTAATTTATACCACACAGAAGAGAAGCTGGATTTAGTTTGAGATTTTCTAAAATGCTTTGTCAATGAACCACATAATGTATTAAGCAGATATATAATCCATGCGTATTAATGCAGGATTGAATACTGGAAGCACAAGTAGCAGGAGAAGGCTCAGGGAAGGGACAATGGATTGGGCCAGCACACTGCTTGTCATCCTCTGATTCCCCACAAAACCTTTCCAGAAAGTTGGATTTTACCTTAACATGGGTGCGTCAGGATTCTGCCTTCTGAGGAGAAAACCTGTCCTGCTTCTGGATTCCAGTTCCTGAGGGGAAAACCTGTCCTGCTTCTGGATTCCAGTTCCTGAGGGTATGAGTTTTTCCTCTCACAGACACCTTTATTCTCAGAAAGGGAAATGGAAGAACATCTTGGTCCTGCACTGAGTTTTTCCCTCATGGGCACCTTTATTCCCCAAAGAAGAATGAAAGAGCGTCTTTTCCTCCCACACTTTTCCCCTCACGGGCATCTTTATTCCACATAAGGGGAATGGAAGAGCCTCTCCCTTCCTCCCTCTCTCCCTCCCGTGCTTTTTTCCTTACAGGTACCTTTATTCTCCTAAGGGAAATGGAGAATATCCCTCCCGTGCCAAGTTTTCCCCTCACGGGCACCTTTATTCCATAGGGGGGAATAGAAGAGCATTTCTCTCTCTCACACTTCCCTCACGGACACCTTTATTCCTCAAAGGGGAAAGGAAGAACATCCCTTCCCGCCCTTTTCCCCTCACGGCCACCTTCATTGCACAAGAGGCGATTGGAAGAACATCTCCCTCCCGAGCTTTTTCCTTCCCTCACGGGTACCTTAATTCCCCAAAGGGGAAAGGAAGAACATCCCTTCCCGCCCTTTTCCCCTCACGGCCACCTTCATGGCACAAGAGGCGACTGGAAGAACCTTTCCCCCCCTCACGGGCACATTTATTCTTCTGGGCTGAGTTTTCCCCTCGCGGGCACTTTTACTCCTCAAAGGAGAATGAAAGAGCAGCTTTCCCTCCCACACTTTTTCCCCTCGCGGGCACCTTTATTCTCCTAAGGGAAATGGAGAATATCCCACCCGCGCTGAGTCTTCCCCTCAGGGGCATCTTTATTCCACAAGAGGGGAATGGAAGAGCACCTCCCTCACGGGCACCTCTATTCCGCCCAGAAGGGGGATTGGAAGAGCATTATCATCCCTCAGGGGGCACCTTTACTCCCGGAGCGGGGAAGGGACGAGGCTCTCTCTCCGTCTCTCCCCCTCACACCGAAGGCTGCGCGGAGCCCGCAGCCGCAGCTCGCGCGCGCGCGCCGGGCGCGAGCCCTGCAGCGGTTCGGGGCGCGGCCCCGCCCCTTTCCAATCGCGCCGCCATCCCCGCGCGGCGGCGGAGGGATACCCGGCTGCGGGCGGAGGGATCCGCGCGGCGGAGCCGGCCCCCGGGCGGCAGGGAGAGCGGGAGGCAGGCAGGGAGGGAAGGAAGGAGGACGAGGAGGGGGGCGAGCGATGCGGCGCGGCCGCGCTGGCTGAGGCGAGGTGGCCCCGCAGTTCCGGAGGACGAGGGTGGGGAGCGGAGCCGGTGCCGCGGGAGCGGCGGCGGAGCGGCTGGAGGACAGCTGGGGAGGGGTCGGGGGGCGCTCCGGGAGCGGCGAGGGGAGAGCGGAGCCTGAGGGGAGCGGCCAGCGCGGGGGAAGGGCGAGTCTGCGGGGCCGGGCGGCGTGTGCCGGTCGTGCCGCTCTCTGGCGTCGTAGTTTAGTGGAAACGGGAAGGGATAGAAAAGGGAACTGATTTAAAATAGCCCCCGATCCCTGCGACGGCCGGTTCCCCGGCGGCGGCATTGCGGGGGGGCAGCGCGGCTCTGGTGCAGCCGCAGCCCGGCGGGCTCGGCTGCCTGAGGGGCGGGGGTCGCTGCCCTCGCTGCTCCGCTCGCCCGCGCTGGGGGCTTTTTTTGTGGGGAAGGGGCAGGATGAGCTTGCGGAGTTTGGCTGGAATTTCTCCTTCCTTTCTGAGGCGCTGCCGCTGCTGAAGCAGATTTTTCCTTCCTCTCTCTCTCTCTTTTTTTTTTTTTTTGTCTGATGCAGAATCCCAGTAGCTAGGCAGCCTCCCTCTTTTCTTTCCTTCCTTCCTTCCACCCCTTCGCTATGTAGGAAGGGAGAGGCATCAATGGAAAGGCTGAAATACGCGTAGATGGACTTTCGGATGCATTTTTTCTTGAAAGAGGAAGACAAATCCTGCTTGCCAGTGCACTCACTTTTGTTGCTGTTGCATCGCTCGGTAAAAATGGGGTTCACTCACTCCAGCTGAATCCTTGGAGCATTCCAGAGAGTAGCTGCAGTGAAGGACTTTCCTTTAATTTTTTGCATCAGAGGAGCTGCATTGATGTTAACCAATTTTTTGTAAAATGGAGAACGAGATCTTCACACCCCTTCTGGAGCAGTTCATGTCGAGCCCTCTTGTCACCTGGGTAAGCGTTCATTTTCCTCCCCTCGCACGTTCCCGGTTCATTCATTGTTCGAGCAGAGCCTTGCGGCAGGGCAGCGAGGTGGAGTTGGTGTCACCGTGCTGCTGCTGCTTCTGTTCCAGGTGAAGACGTTCGGGCCGCTGGCTGGAGGAAATGGGACCAACCTGGAGGAATATGTGGCGCTGGTGGATGGAGTGTACCTGAACGAAGTCATGCTGCAAATGTGAGTGTGGGCAAGCGCTGCCTTGGGGGAATTTTTTGCTCGTCTATTTTTTTTTATTTGCTGCCTTATGAAAAACCCTCTTTTCCCCCTCTCCCCGTATTGACCTTGGTGAATTGCTTTCATTTGTGCGTGACACGGTCATGTGGGGAGTTAAGAGGAGGCTTGGGATGGTGGCAGATCCCGACTCTGCACAGCTGAATGTCCAGGCAATGTATTTGCAGGATGTATAGTGTGATGCAGGCTGAATCATCATTGTAGAACTTACTGGAAAATGGGATGACTGTAAATAGTTTCCCAGATTTCCACTGAGAGGCATAGAAAAGGTGCATCCTGCTGTAAGTCATGCTCACGGAGAAAATTTTGAATAAATTTGCTTGGCTAATAAGGTTCTAATCCATATCTTGGTGCACGTGACATGCAACTTAAGGATGGCATGCAACTCACACAGGATCGTTCACTGAGCAAAGGGACTGCCCTTAAACTCCTTCCTCTTCATTTTCCACGCTCCCAAATTAGAGTGGGTAGCAGTTGAGCAGCAAAGCTGATGCTTTAATCGTGAGTGTAGAGTGTTTCTGGCCATACCCGACAGAAGAAACGTTTTTATGTGGCTTTAAAAACTGTTTATTGAAAACTCTGGTTGTCAGAAAAAATCCTTTACAGTGGCTCTCTGTTAATCATAATTTTGACTGGAATGTTGCCCACTACTGTCATGCTGGGGAGTAACACTTGTCAGGTGTCTAGTGATATAATCATAAAAGTGTTACTAGTGCAAAAATTTCTGCATACCTTTTTTTTTAAATATTTTGAGTCTCTGCAGAGAAATACATCAATTTTCTGTGTAGGTATGAAAAGTTGTGGGCTTATGGCTGGCTGGGTACATCCATCAGTGCATGAGCAGCTTGTGTTGGCAGCTGTACCTCAGGAACACTGCTCAGGATGGGCATCCTCTTGCTCTGCTTATAGCTTTTATTCATATTTAGTGCTTTAAAAGTTTTTACCCTTGGTGGAACTGATCTATGTCAAAAGAGCAACACTTTACCACATTTAAGTGTGAATTCACAGCTTTTTGGGACCAGTATTTTCTTTGTCACCTCCTTCTGTACAACTAAGGCTCCCAAGTATTCACCTCTAATATTCACTTTAATGTTAAAAAACATGGAAAACTTGGTGGAATGGAGTTTTTTGGAGGAAAAAAAAATTCTGAGCGAATTCTGGCACTTTAATAAGAATTTTAAGTGATGCATTTCACTGAAGAATACTATTTTTATTTTACAAGTTCTCTCTTTTTTTTCTTGGACTGCATAAAGTAAATAGATTGTCAGCTGTGGCCACACATTTGATATGTAGAGCTTCTATGGGATAAAAAAGTTGGACAGCTGGAAGGCAAATTTAGCACTGAACAAGGTGATTTTGGAGAACATAGCCTTAAAGTTAAACCTTTTTTGGTCATTTTTTTAATGCTGAGTATAAATTGATGCCTGATGCATGTATGTAAAATGGAAAACTGCAGAAGGAGCATTGCCATGCCAAAGGCACTGTGTGTTGAATTTGGCTGTGACTTTGTGCATCTTTGACCCTGTGCCATGATGACTGTACTTAGGAAGCATTGGGTGTGTGTGTGTAAAAAATACACACTGGAGATGTAAATTTTTTAAAAATTTAGTTTCGTATTCAGAACAGTGGAAACTGCTTCAAACTGGAGGTGCATGGGAAAGCATTGGTGTACAAAAAAAAATTAATTGTAGAAACATGTCACTACACAGGCAGGTTTTTAGGGAACTGAGATGTATCACGGCTGGTTACTGCTTAGAATTGCCTCTTAGAACTCTGTTCACATTTTGGGAAAGTTCAGTTTGTTTTGGATTTTGTGCCAGGATTGAAAAAGGGGAAAAACTGTTTCATGTTTTGCAGTGTGGTCCTGTCTGTGGTGAAGTCACTGTGGAAACCTGTGTTAACTTTTAGTCCTGCTCACTTTAATATCCACCTATTAAGCAAGTGTCTTCATTTGAAAAAAAAAAGCACTTCAGAGGTCTGGCTCTAACTAATCATCAATACAGCTTATTTCCAGTGTTTTCCATTTTTATTTCTCTTTTATTTTCCTTTCATTCTTTACTACCATGTATTGAGGAAATGTGGCAGAAAAAAAATTGTGTCATGTGACTTCAAAAGAAAAGTGTTTTTCTTCAGAGGGTTGGGGAATTGTTTCTGGTTGTTTGTTTTGGTTTTTTTTTAAAGCTCAGTGACTTCACATGAAAACTAGAGGTCTGTGGTTAGGAGCCATGGCAGTGGGGGCTGTTAGAGGTGCTGTTAGAGGTCCTGCTGCACATTTACTTTAATACTTACTTTATTCTTGCCAAATGTTGAAAAAACAAATTCTGTGACCATAAAAGTGAGTGGTAATATTGGATTAGGCATGGTTTGTAAACAGTTACACAGTCAAAAAAAAAAGAAAAAAGTGGCTTTGTTAGTTAGAGAAGGTTTTTTGTTCAGTTAGAAAACTAAGTTAATCCTGCCCTCCATCATCTACAGGTGAGAGTCCAGCATTTGTTTCTCCTTGTGCTTGTCTGGGTCAAACTTTATTTTCTACAATTATAATGATTCAGACAGGGAAGAGAGGTGTCAGCATTGGAATGGTTGCAGGATGTCATGATGCTGAGATTGTGGCATTTATCAGCACTGAGTTTATTAGAACCTCATCCATTAAAGAATTCATTAAATTCCTTGTATATTTTTTTTACCTTTGGGTGTTTCATGTGAAAATTGCACAGATTCTGTTCAGTGTCCAGTTATACCTGAAAGGCTCTTCCTTGCTGGGGATGCTACAGGCCAATTTAATCATTATTTTTTAAATTTTATTTTTAATTAAGGGGAGTCCCAGTGTTTATAGTATTAGCTTCTAACTTGAGAGAATGTCTCTAATTTCCTGTTTAAATTTAGGTCCTGTTCTTCAGAAGTATCTGGTTACTTACCTTCTGCTGGGATCAGTCAGTATCTGGTGCTTGTGGATAGAAACCCATCTGTCTTTCTAAATCTGAGCCTTTATCTTGGTGCTCTTTGATACAAAAAAGGGGTCATGCTTCTTGGAAATAAATCAGAGCACGAGAGATCACTGCAGTGGTGTTCTGCCGTGGCAGGGAGGTGGAGGGGCATGCCAGGAATGCTTCATACCTTCAGTGCACCTCTGTATCATAATGTTTCTAAAATTATCTTTATAAAGTGCTCGTAGGCTTGAGTGCAGTCTGTTGTGTGTGGTACTGCAATCAGTGAACCAGTGTAATTCAATGGATTAGTCACCTGTTGCACACCCAAGTACAACTGCAGTAAAATAATACTCAGTTGTCCTGGAGATGTTTTTCCAGAACCTGATTAACATCACCTCAGGGCTTTTTTAATAGTCTTAGCACTGTGCTTTTTATAAACTCCTCTGATCCAAAAGAATCACAGTATTTTTACAGAAACACTCATTTTCTGAGTGGTATTTATTTCCATTTTTGATAGGTCTTGTTCTCTGATACTTGTTAACTGAATTCCAATAGGATTGGGTAAGAAATGATGAAAGTCTTTTAGTATGAGCTGTGGTTCCCAAACTGACAAGAGTCTTGCTGGTTCCTTTGAATAAAATGAGACAGCTGCAAGTAGTTACAAGATGGGGGCTTTCATTGCATTTACCACCACCATTAATATTTGGTCAAGCAGCAAAGACTTGAAACAGTATTTTAGCTCTAATTGTTTTACTTTACTGTGCTTTGTATTTGTGGAAATAAATCTGCTTTAAGGGAACTATTGGACCAGACTGTGTGCAGAGTTGGTAATGTACAGAACCAAACTCTGGAACTGAGTGAATTTAATCCACTGTCTGGAAAACCTGGCTGCTTTCATCCCAGTGTGCCTTTTATAACTTTGGTCTTAATTGCATAAATTAAGTGATACTTTCCATATCAGTCTTTGCATCCAGACATGCTGAAAACTACTTCAAAGATGAAGTCTTTTATTCTTCTCCTGGGTTTTTCCCCTTTTACCATTCTCCCAGTGTTTTTTGCTGACTGAATCCACTTGCAGGCCTTTCACACCATCAGATTTTCCAGGTGGACTGGCTGCCTGTGTACTCCCAGCACGCTGGTGGTGTGTGCCTAGAATGTGGACAGCTTCCTTGGCTGCTGTTCTGAGCTCTCAGCCTTCAGTTGTGTGCTTTTTTCCAAGCAGTTGTGCTTGCCAGCCCATACTCCTGGCTTGCCTATATCTTCTTTCCCTGAAAACTGGACTGGCTCTGCAGTGCTGGAGCCAGCTGCCTGGCTCTGGGAAAGAGTGCAGCAGCAGCCACTCAATCCAATTAACTCTTTCTTGGGAAGGCCAGGGAGGGAGAGGCACCTTCAGCCAGGCTCTGGCTGGGTGGGGAGATGGAAAAGAGTTTGGAGGAAAAGGAAATCAGAGGTTTTGGCAGCAGAAGTGGGAGCTTGAGCTTTAGGAAAAAAGGTCAGATATCAAGTCCACACCTTTATCACTTCATGGTGTAGATTCACACTTCCCAGATGTGCTCTGTCAGGTTTTCCACAGGTGCAAGGTGTCACTTGGACACTGTGAGAGTTGCTGCTCCCAAGAGTAGTTCTGCAGCAGCAGGGCTGAGATTTTTCTTCAGGAAAGCTGAGTTTGTAACAGTCACTTTTTCTGTGAAGAGGCAAATTCTTTAATAAGTGGTCCAGCACAATGTGCACCAGGACTGTTGGAATGGAACCCTTTTGATTTGAGAAAAGGGAAGTGTAGTGTAATGATGAGTAATTTTACACCATCAGCCTGCAGTGAGCTCTGAATTGGGCAGGTGAGGTGAACACAGGCTGATTCCTGCACTTGGGAGATTCTTGGATTTTTCATAGATAAAGGGGAAAAATGCATGGGTTGATCAAGCTTGAAGTGCTTGATCTTGTCTTGTGGCTTGTCTGTGTTTTACTAGTTTTTGTAATGCTTTTGTACCCTGATGTCCACTTCCCTTCATCCTGGCTACCATTATTTATTTCTGAGCAGGAAACTACTCTGCAGTTCACTTTTCTTCCTTGCAAAATTTTAAAGGTTAGGAATTAAATCATCTAGCCTTCCTTTACACTTACACATCCACTTCTTTCCTCTCTCCTTCATGTGCCATCTTGGTTATTTTTCTTTGACTCTGTCTCCTTATTTGCTTTGGTAGCCTGCTACTGGTCCCATCTTTAGGCTGGTGCCTTGGACCAGGGAATAAAAACTGAATTAAAAACTATTTTTTAATACACACAGAGGTTTCTGTTAAGCCTGTCAACCTCTTCCATAAATAGCCATCTTAGATCTAATATCAAAATAACCTGTCTCAGCATTGAAAGCATTCTGGCAGGGAAAGAACAAACATTCACTATAGCTTTGCAGTTTCTTTTTCAGAGAATTTTACATTTCAGAGTCTCCATGCTGTTCCAAAGCACTCTATGAGACTAACAGCAGCAGTAAAATCCAGAGTTTGAAGTTAGCTACAGACACCTGGCTGAAAAGCTTGTACCCTTCAGTGGCAGGGCTGTGCTGTTTCAGATGTCGTGGCTGGTCTGGGGATCTCTCCACCACAACCTTTGCAAAGTATTACTGTGTTCAGATCTTTCTTTTACAAACTAACCTAGTTAACTGAATTTGGGTGCTGAATCAAGCTCATCCTACACCAAATTGGAGATTTCCTTCTAGATTTTCCTCATTTGTTTCTTCTGTTAAGAAGGGACTTTTGAGTTTTGTGTTTCTTCATATGTCCCTCTTATTTTTGATTCCTCCTCTCTTTTTTTTTTCCTCTAAGCTAAATAGCAATTTGTTGCCTTCCTTGTCTTTCATAATGCACTACTTTTCCCTAGGTAGCAATTATTTAGGGATCAGGACATTTTTCCCAGATGTTGCTTTGTTAGAGCACATGATTTCAGTGGTCAAGGATTATTTGGGAGTAACTGTGTGAGAGTCTCTGTGTTTGTTTACTTTGTTTTAGAGGCCAGTCTTTATCCTGAAGATGCTCCAGAAGCAGTTACTGTTGAGCACTGTTTGCAAAATGCCTCCCTTTCCTTTCATGGGATTAATTGATTCCAAGGCTTTGAATTGAAGCCAGGCTACTGCTTGACCCAAGCCAAAATTGTCTGATGTTGTATTTTGGATGGGAAACTGTCAGGGATGAACTCATAAGTGATGCCTGTTGTATTCCTGGCCACTGAGTGAATGTTTGTGTTGCACATTTAGAGACACTCCAATACCTGCTTCCTTTCCTATAGTGACAGAAGACAGTCCACTTAGGTTTATTACAGAATTTTATCTTGCTTTAAGCTTCAGGGGAATATTTGCTCTAGTTTTTCCTCTGTGTGGTATCTTTGTTTTTCTTAAATAAGCCCCTGAGCACAAAGTGTCTGCTGGAATTTCCTGGTAGCTTGGGAATACATTTGCTGTATATTTGGAGTATTGTGTGTGCTGGGCAAAACCAGAATACAGACACTAGGAAATGTGTGAGAGAATGCAGACTAATGTCACATTGTCACTAGTCTAAAAATGAGTGTAGAGAAAGATGAAAATGTGTATTTTATTATTAATAATTTACTTATAGAGGGTTTGTTTCCCATCAGGAGAAAGAGGCTATCTACAGTCATGATGTTTCAACCAAAAGTATTTTGTGGAAATCTGTGCAGTGCCCTTTTTACAACTGAAGGTCTTTCTAGTCACTAAAACTGCAATATTTTTGTAGCTTTGGTGCCATCTCACTTGGCTGATCACACATCAGTATTTCCTGTCGTTATTAATGCTGAGAACTGAGGTGTTTACCTGTGGTCACTGTTGTGACGCTGAAGCAAGAATTAATTTTTTTGAGAATTTGTAGCTTCAGCCAAGTTTAAAGTCAAGAGTAAAATGAGCAAATGCTTTTCCAAGTCTTTCAAAGGAGAAATAATTTTTGGTAGTGCTGTGATTATCAAATAAAACCAAGTACATGCTGCTGTGGTGCTATTACTTAGAATAGAAGAAAAAAACCTTGTACTTACAAATGCCTCCTAAAAGTGGGGGTTTTTTTCAAGCTTATATAAAAAAGACTGCATAAATGTGTATTGCTTTTAAATCCTGCCTAGTAATTTTCCCTTATATTAATATTTTAAATGTCTCAGAAAGCATGTTAGCTCCACAAATGTCATTTGCTCAGGGCAATAAGTGTTTATTGTCTTCTCTTCTGTTTGCTGTGATGACAACTTGCTGTGGCCCTATTCTGCTTCTTTTATTATTTGATATTTATTCCAAACTAATACCTGCATGTTTGCAGGTTTGGTTTTTTTTTTTTTTTTTCTTTGTAGTGTAGTTTCCCAAAGTGCTGTGAAAACATTTCCTGGCCCTGAAAATCTGGACTCATTTCGGAAATAAAAAATGTTGGCTCTGAGAGGGGAAAATGGCAAGCAGTGCTTGAAGTAGAAGTCAAAACTTCAGACTTCATGATCCTCAGTATTTTGCTTCTTGGCATGTCCATGCTCTTGCTTTCCTCTCCTTTGGCCTGCACACTCTGGCATGCATGGGCACCTTTTGGTTTTTGTTCAATTTGGAAAATTGTGTGGTGCAAGTGCTACAGCAGTTTAATTCTCCCTTTTCAAATGATGTTTCCTGCTAAACCTTCTGTAGGTAAAGAAAACCCTCCAGAACCAGCCTAGCAAACCAACAAGATGTCCCTTGAAAGATACTTAAGATTTGTTGGAGTGTTTGTCAGACTTTCTGGTTCTCATATATTTTTTCCTCAATTAAAAAAAATCTGTTTGTTGACATTTCTTCTAGGAATTATCCAATTTTGTATGCTAAGTGTTCTGTGCTGCCCTGAATCCTATAGATTTTCCTTTCTGTGAGTGACACTTGTTAATTTGGTGGCAGCCAGGTTGCCTTCTGCCAGCTGTGGAGCAGAAGCTGCTCCACATTCATTGATTTGTTGTGGGGAGCTCACCCATCAGCAGTGACTCACTAAGTTCAATTTTTGGCCGAAAGCTTTATTTTTTTTTACATACTACCTTTTAGTGTGATAGGAGAAGTATGGTCAAGGTGGAACAAAAGTAATGAAGTTATTTCATACTACTTAGTGTAAGGACAGTGGTTGCTCTGTAAACTTGGAAGTTATGGGGTTTTTGATCTTTTCCACAAGAGTGTGCTTAGTCAATGACAGGGGAACTGTTTTACCTCCTTTCTTCTTTTCTCATACATGTAACTCACCTGCATACATCTTCTTACTGCAGTTAGGGAAAAGAGAACAAAAATAAATGGAGGCTGTTCTAGACTTAATTTTGTTGGTTTTTTTTTTAAACCCTGGGTGGAAGAAATGAAAGCTCAGTCAGCAGACCTGTTGAATGTGCTGTGGTTTTGCCTGGCTGGTGGCACATTCCCGTGGAAACCTGGGAGTGTGGGGATGTGAGGGGACGCTGAGGTTGTGATGTGCAGCAGGTCCCCATCCCTGGGGCAGGGTGACACAGGGGGGGTGTTGAGCAGGACCCAGCTCTTGCAGCCTTGGGGAGCTGCAGCTCTTGTGCTGGCAGTGCCCTGGGAGCAGCTGAGCTGCTCAGGTGCTGGGCTGAGGCTGGCACAGGGAATCTGCCTGCATCTGCTCAGTATCCACGGAAATGCTCCTGGCAGAGCTCCCTGGGATCCCACCAGCCACTCTGTTTGGGTTAGGCCACTTGGTCGTGGTTTGGTTGTTTTTTATTTTTAAGCAGGCATAGGGCTTCAGCCTCCCAGCAGTTTATGATGTTGGACATAATCCTAGGAAGTGGGGTTTTGTGCAAGGGCCAAAAGCCTTTTGGTGTTAGGCCTGCTTCCCAAAGCTCGTACAATCACGAGGCAGAGAGCGTTGGGTGCAGCTGTTGGGCTTCTGGCACACACAGGCAGTCCTTGCTGAGTGCAGACTGAGCAGAGTGCCCTTAAACTGAGGTTTTAATCCTGATTGTGTGGCAGAGGGTATCTCAGTGCTTGGGTATCCTCAGATGTGTGAGCAGAAGTCTGCAGAGCTACGCGACCGTTTCTGCTGTGCGTTGGTACAGCTCAGACAGTCTTGAGGGTAGAAATACAGGTGTATTTCCTAGATTGTCAAATGTTTAAGCAGTTTGAAGATTACCAATTTTTCTCCAGTTTTGTTTTGACCTTTTTATTGTTTTGTCAGTAAAAGGACACTGTTGGATTAAATGTCTTTGTAAAACACATTTTGAGCATGCTTATTAGTATATAATGAAGATGCTGCTTTATTAGTTGAAGTCTATCCCAAAATTCTTTTATCAGTAATTACTGAAATATTTGACAGATACTAAGAGTGAACCTCAGCATTCCAGTTAAAAGGACTTGGCAGAAAATAAACTTTATTAGGCATTCTATCCCAAAATTCTCTTATCAGTAATTACTGAAATATGTGACAGATACCAAAAGTGAACCTCAGCATTCCAGTTAAAAGGACTTTGCAGAAAATAGACTTCATTAGGCATGCAGCATTGATTTGCACCAGTGAATGCTGTGCTGCTGTAAGCTAAAGCACAGGGTAGCATTTCCCTGAACTTACCAAATACATTCAAACAATGGTATATTTCAAATTAGGGTGCGTTGTGATACCAGACTTAATCTTTAAGTACCATCAAGGAACAGATGGCAAGGGAGGACACAACTGGTTTGCAGTCTGCATAGATTTAAGCACGAGGCCATTAAGCTATCACATTCCCATTTCTGATAGATTTTGGTCAATGAAAAATTAAAGACACATAATCCCTGATTATATGAAGTCTCAATCTGTGATTCATGACTCTGGTAGTATTTCAAAATCACTGAAGTTCTGTAATCAGGAATTTTAAACTAATGCATTGTTGGGATAGATGCTCCTGTCTGCTTTTACTGCTATTGAAATTAATGTATCTTGTCATAAGTAGGTTGCTCTTAAATGTAAAATTGCTTAAGGGTATCTTTTACCGCTCTGCTTCCTATCGACTTCTAGCCAGATTTGCCCTATTTTGCTGGGCTGTTTGCCACTGAAGCAGCTCAGTATCCCCACCTCATAAAAGGAGCAGTTCAGAGCATGGATGGCCTTAAAAACGTTTCTAGTAGCCACCAGAATCTTAGGGTTTTAAAAAGCTGCTTTTTAAAGCTGTGTCTTTAAACTCATTCCAAAAAGGACCTTTTTACCTTCAAAATTATTGAATTTACATCCTATGTTTCCACCAGTTTATTTCAGTGTCATTTGGCCTAATGTATTCTAATAAACAGAATTGTTTTGCATTAAGAAAATATAAACATTTTGCTGGTCATAAAAGTTCCACAGCTCAACATAATGGTCCAAGTACTTAATTAAAATATTTTATTAATTATTTATTAAAATTAATAAAATTAATTATTTTATATTATTAAAATAGTTTTCAAGAGCTGTAAATGAGTTTAAAGATGTTCTGAGAAGGTTTTGGCAGTTCAAATTTAGAATTTTATCTTTCTGTATGAAAAATAATTGCACATCAGACTTCATGCATAGTAAAAAATATTAGTGTGCCATGGCTTGGACCAGCCTGAAAAATTCTACTTCTGCAAACAAGATAAAATGGAAATGTGTAGCCAACGTCCTGCTATATTATTTCCTCTTTGAGAGGGACAGATTAAGACATCAGTACTTAAGATGATTAACTATATTGACTAAATAAATAATATTTTAAATGCTGTTGAGTGCATTTGGAGAAATGAGACCTGGTTATCAGTATTGGAAATGAAGGTGGGTTAAGTTATTTTTTAAAATAAGGAATCTCCTGTTCAAGGACCTAATCATGGTCCTTTCATAGCACTGGTGTGAGGAAGGATCTGTCAGGTCTGTGCTTGGCTGTTCCATCCACAAACCTGACAGCTGTAACACAATCTGAAAGGCAGAAATAAATCAGTGACTGAAGATGAGGGAGCTCTGCCAAACACCAGCACAGAGGTCACTTGGTGGAAGAATCCCTTGGTTTTCAACGTTTGTTTTCATTTTAGTAGGTAGCCTATGAACAGTCTGTGTTTAAAATCATTTAATGACATAATGTGGTTAGAAAGATCTCAATTACTGCAGCACAGAGGTGAAGTGCTGCTTGCACTGGGAGGTGCTGAGAGCTGGGTTTCACTCTGGGAAGCAGTGGGAACAATTCTCTGTCCAAGTCACTCATCCTAGTCATGGCCAGCATGTATTAATTGAGAGTGTCAAAGAACTGACTTCTCATGGTTGGAGAATAACAAGCCAAGAGGACATGCATTACCAAAAACCCAGAAAAAGGAATCTACTACCAGTAATGAATTATTGAGGTACATGTTTAATTAAATTAAAAATGACTGGTAGAGATTAGTAGTGTTAGTAATGATATCTCACTGCCTTGCTTTTATTGAACCTTAAAAACAGAGGGTGAAAGTTCTTTTTTTTTTTCTTTTAAGTTCTGCTGAAAAATGTTAAGGGAACTTGGAGTTCAGGGTTTCTGTTGGACCCTTTGCCATAATCTTCTGGGAAAGATTAAAATCAATAAAACTTTTTTTTTTTTCTGTGCACCAGGTTGTCCCAAAGCTAACATTATGATTTTAACTGCTGATCATCTGCTCTAGGACAGCAGCTTGCAATGGTCAGTGGAGTTTTTCCAAGTGGTAAAAATACAGCTCAGAGCACATCTCTGGCCCAAGTTTTCCCAGCAGAAATTCACAATCTCAGTAAACTGCTTCCTGCAATTTAAGCCAACAACAAAAAGCCAAACCAAAACAAAAAATCCTCCCCAACTTTCTGTTTTAAGCCACGGGAATGAATCATTCTGGCACTGAGCAGGTCAGTTTGTCATGGAGGGAGGTGAGTTTGTCAGGGGCTGATCCCCTGGTGTCATGAAGATCCAGTGCAAATGTTCAAGTTTTTGTTCATCCAGGATCAATCTCAGTATCCTAATGCAGCTTTGGGAATGAGAAAATGGAAAGCCTGAGCTTTTATGACGTTGGTGTTTTCAGTTCTTACGGTTGCACGCTAATTTTGGTGTCGGTGCTAAAAATAAGAGCTGGCACAATGTCCAGGAAACCCCTGTGCCCTGTTTTGAGTGCTCTGAAGGGAGAGGCATCTGAAATGTGTGGCTGTAGAAATGCTGCTGAAGATGATGAAAAAGCCCAGAGATAATCCCGTGGTCATGAAGATTAAAGATGAAGATTAAGGGCCCAAATCGGCCTTTTGGAGATATGTATGTAGAAATAGGAGACTTCAGCTGATCTCTGTGGGTCAGCAGGATTTATTGTGGATTTTCTCTTCTGATTTTAACAAATTTGAATGAATTCAGTGTGGAGAGGAGTCCAGTTCTGTGCATCTGCAGAGCATAATTATTTTTAGCCCATTTAGTTGCTTGTAAAGCTACAGGTTGGCTGAACTAATGATAGTAAACCCAAGGTCACACCTTAGTCACATGGTTTGGCTAATATGTTCTAAAATGTATTTTAATTGTTAGTAATATTTTTAGGAACGTGGTGATGAGCATTTAGGAATGAGGCAATTACCCCTGTCCTAATTTTCCTAGATTTATAATAATGAGTACAGAAAAAAGATGCTGTGCCTACTACTTTTCTTTTAAAAATGTCTCTTTTGGAGGTGCATTTTTTATATGACCTGACTTCCTTTCCCAGCAGTGGTTTTTCTATTATTTCTGTTTGTTCTTACAGACCAGGAAATGCTGGTAGTAGTAAACTGAAAAAAAGACATAAATATATCTTTTAAAAAAAAATCAAACATGTTAAAAGTTAAGCGAGCTGTAAAAGGCAAATAAAGTTTGTGTAGGTAACTTATATATAAGTGAAAAATATGTAATTTTTGTACAGAGAATTTGTGAAACTACCAATTAAAGGAACAAATTGCATCAAAGGAAGTCATGATAGCACAATGTTCAGGTCACTTTTGTTTTTTAGCAAATGACTTCTCTTTCTGCATTTGATTCTGACTCTAATCCTTTGCCTGTGTGTGAGTTATTGAATTCCATTACTGTTGCACTTTACCAGGATCATTCTCCATTGCCATAGTATTTTTTGAAGGTCGTTTTTTGGTTTTTTTTTTCCCTCCCAAAGTTTGCCAGTGGCTGTTCTGGAAGGTGTATTCTGTATTCCATTGTTGAAATCATTAATGACAATGTTGAATAAAACCAGAGCCAGCAGACACATATCCCTGCAGGGAGCCCTGGTTTGACAGGGAAAAGTTGGTAGTTTGTTTTTGAGTGCAGCATCCCAGCCAGCTCTCATTTATCTGATAATAATACCATTAAACAATACAATAATACCATTAAATATCAAAAGTTGCATTGTGCAGCTGTATCAAGAATCTGTGAAAGTAGGAAACTTTTCGTTTGCCATCCCTTAGGAATTCTTTAATTTTAGAGGGTGTTATGGGGGGTGCTTTGATTCTGCATGGTTTTCCAGGAGAAATCCCAGTGAATGGTTGGTGTGCTGTCCTGTGTGTGTTAGGAGGTATTGAAAAAGGGTGACTCATCTGCATTTCCTCAGATCCTTTCTGCTTTGTGAAGGAAAAAGTGATTGATTTCCTCCCTGAAGCCAAGACAAACCAGAGAAAATTCTGGTAGTGTATGATAGTACATGACAAAAACTCCAGTTAATAATGCCTTGGTTGACACATTTCAACAACCTGTAAATATATTTTAAAATCTGTAAATATATTTATATTTATAGTTTAGCATGTGTTAGCACAATGTGTTTCATATTCATCATCATTCTGAAAGTTGAAAATTACATTTTGTTCCTCATGGTAGTGAAATACCACCACAAGAACCTTCCTGTCAGACCCATTTCCTGGGAATTGTGGTGAGTGCCCCCAGTTTGAGGCTGCACTGATGGCAAACAAGAATGTGGGACTGGCTGGCTGTGTCAGAAAATCATTTCAAGCTCTTTACTTCAAGATTTATGTTCATTGTGTTTAATTTATTCTTTTTTCTTTTCTTTTTGCAGCAATCCAAAGTCGGCTAATCAGAGGATAAACAAAAAAGTCAACAATGATGCATCATTAAGGATTCAAAATTTGTCTGTTTTGGTGAAACAAATAAAAACTTACTATCAGGTCAGTAATTGTTTGTTGTGTTATATTTTGCCTGGAATTATTTCTAAATTTTGTTCTATAGCTATAGCTTTAAGGGTAACAAGAAAAAAATCAACAAGAAATATTTGTATGGATGATTGTTTAGATATCTGGTCAAATTTTTTATCATTATTTTCAGGAATAAAAGTGGTGTGGACACACTTTAATATGAATGATGATCTTTTTATAGAAAATGTGCTCTGTATGTTCAGTTACTCCTATGGTGCAACACAAGGCACAAACACTGACAGGATTGATCTTTATTGGCACACAAAGCATTCCCTGTCCTGCACTGGCCTCATGGTATCACCAGGCAGAATTGCTGGCATTTAGGTGCCTTTGGGTGAATCAGAATTGTGGATGTTGCTGCAAACCTTTGTGATAGAAATAAGTTTGTTAGAGCTTTTTTAAAATTAAAAAAATCCTCTTTTTGAAGAAATGGTAAAAGCAGTCAGCATGCCTTTAATGGTCCAAGCTATATTGCTGTGGATTTACTTGTCAAAAAAACCTGCACTGGTAGAATATAGCATTCAAAATTAAGGTGTTATGTTAGATTAGTCAATTTTTTTTTTTTTTTGTTCCTGCATCATCTTTGTCATTCTCTGGAATTACAGTTCTGGTCCTGAACCAGTAATTTGAGTGTGTACATTTCTTGGCAGTGTGTAACTGTTCTCAGCAGTTAGTTCAAGACAATAGATTCTAAATTTCTGGTGGACTCAAAGAGGTTTAATCCAGTGAGCAGATTTGACTGAGGATGTGGAAATCTTCAGTAAAAGAAATTCTGATGAGCTGTAAAAGTTAGTGCAGGCAAAGCCAGTGCTGAGGTTAACTCTGAGTGACAGAAAAGGTGTCAGAGATCTCTGGGGCAGGGCAGAGGTGTTGGAAGGAAACAGGTGATCATGTCCATTCAGCACACATATTTTGGTTATGCTGCTCACACTCTGCTTTGATACATATCAGCTGTATGATAACATCATGGAATTATTTGAGATACCAAAAAACCACCCCCAAAAAGCCACTCTAAAAATAGGTGATTTTCTTTCATAGTAGCTGTCGATACTCATTGAATTAATTACATTTTATCTGTTTTATATTGATTTAAAACATCCTGTGGTGCACTTCATGTCTTACTTTTATTTAAAAATCATCTTTACAAAGTCTGAGAAGTACAGGTGTCACAGTTAGTTGAATTTCATGATATTTGAGGAGGTCAGAGCTGTTTTCTCCCTCCTTATAATTTGTCTTAGGCCTGTCCAGAGTGAATATATATTTTTCAGTCTATTATTAATCAATTCTGATATCATCTTGATGTTGTATATTAACTAGTGGGAGCTTTCAAGTATAGCTGTAGCTAATAATTTCTACAGGTGTTTTTCAAGAGATACTGGTTTGTTGGTTTGTTTTTTTTTTCAATTTGACCTAAAGCAAGTGGACTTGTGTTAGGTTATTGCTGAAGATGTGACACCTGATGTGTGCCTTGGGCTCTTCTGGAATATGTTGCTTTTGTATTTTATATAGTCATGGATCTGTCACTGTGGAAAAAACAAAAAGCCTGACTGTAGGATGGCATCTGCTGGGAATAAACATCTGGGAGCAGGAGAAAGACTGTTCTGCTTCAGGAGAATTAGGCTCTGTCTAGACTGGGGATTTGACCCGATTACAGCCATTACAGGAGCTCCACTGGTGGAATCCATGGAGCAGAGAGGCAGAGCTGCTGCCTGGTGTGTGCCACTTCCAAGCTAAAAGTCCATGTGATTGTACACACAGGGGTTTGTACCTTTATATTCCCAGCTGGCCCAGTGCCACTGCAGGAAAAACCCCTGGGAATTTCGCATCCACGTTTTGGTGAGGCCACAGAAACCAAGAAGTAAAGGAAATTGCAGTAGAAATGCACCTTAGAGCCAATAAAATAAATACATATCAATAAGTTAGTCAGGGAAACATGAACATAATAAATTTAAAGGATTTTGCTGCATTCTGAGACATGAGATCTCTGTGGCTTAAGATCCCTAAGCCAGCTCATTGCCACGAGAGGATTTTGCTGTGTGAGGTGATTGTGCAAACTAGTAAAACAAAGCTTCTGTGGAAGTAACTCACATTTGTCAAGAGTATTTTTATATTAGAATGCAAATAATTTAGTATTGTATGAATTATGTGCATGAAGCCCTGAAAAATATTAGAACTATTTAATTAATACTGATTTCTCTTCGATGGCTGTTGGTATTTGATGCTTGCTTCCATTCAGTACATATGATGTAAATAATGTTTTAATTAACTTTTATAGGAGACTTTGCAGCAGTTGATCATGATGTCTTTGCCAAATGTGCTAATAATTGGCAAAAATCCTTTTTCTGGTAAGTTTATTTTTGGCTAAGATAAAAATGTATACTGGTGTGGCAATTTATATTCTTTCACTGCAAATAAAGTTCCTATATGGTTGAGCCTTCCAACAGAAGATTGTGTAAATACTTTATCAAAGAAGTGGTTTATTAATGATGAGTGATGATGTAATAATGATTTTCTTTGTCCACACAAAGGGTCCACACTCTAAAAAATGTGTTCTGTCCCAGCCTCAGCCCTGGCTCTTGCTAGGATTTATACTGAGTGCATTTCCCAGCAACCAGTGAACCACTGATGGCACAAATTAAAGTTTCATGTACTCCCAGCTACTGCACTTTCAACTTTCTTTACCTCTGTCACTGCTGGAATTGGCAGCTCAGTGCATCTCACTTGATCCAGCTCCTGATCCTTGTTTCTCCTTCCCCCACACTCTCCTGCTTCTCTTGCATCCTTACCTGAAAAATATTGCAATGACCTTCTTGTTTTCTCCCCTGAACTGACACTGTCTTCTCCATGCTCCCACCTTCTCTGCTTCCAGCTCTGAGAGTTGCAATTTTCAGACCAAGAAAATTAGCCTGTGTGGAGCCAGCTGAGTGTCCACAGCCACTTGGGAATCTCTGCACCATGCTCTCAATTCCAGAAGCACGGAGCAGACACACCTGGCCTGCATGGAGCCACTGTGGATTGGGCAGAATTTATTTACTTGGGTCTAGTGTGCCCCAGGTGTTCTCCTCCTGACGTTCTGACACCTCAGCAGAGAGGTCAGGAACTGCTCTCACAGGCTGTGTAGCTTCCCCTGGCTGTTTTTATTTCTTTGGGACGTCTTCTCTGCCACCCTTGCGTGTCTGTGGGACGGCAGAGCCATCTGTGTTTGCTCACTTCCCACCCCCAGGGCTCATAGCATTGGTATTTTCCATACCCCATCTCTGTAGGTACCTTGCTTGAATTCTTTTGGGTTTTACTTTCTGCTTTTCAGTATTGCTGCTTTTGCTTCTGAGGTCACAGCTTTTTCAGTTTTTATATGTGCAGCTGCTGTCATATGCACCAAGAACTGTGAATGTGGTCTCTTCCTTTCCAAAAGAACAGAATGCATCCTGCTTTTATAATTTTGATTCCAGGCTTTCTTGCCTCCATGGATTTGCCTAGAAACCAGACTTACTGGAAAAACAGATTTGAAAAACCCCAGGTCATAGTATTGTTTTGTAGGGACATTTTATATTCTGTTCAAGATGCTGAGAGAAAATGTCTTAACAATATTGTGTGTAAGGTGACATTTTATTGAAAATGCATTGTCAAACCCCAGAGAGATAATACTGCATTCAGTTGTATACATTCAGTTTTATGGTGTGGTCATTTTGAAGGAGGTGTCTTTGTCTTTTGGGATCTGTGGTTTGGCAGCTCTGCTGATGTGTGCTTTGCTCTTCTGTGGGGCTTTTGTTGGATTTGTGAAAAAATTCGAACTTTCCTGTAGCCCTCACATTAAAAAAAAAAAAGTTATGTTTGGACAACATTCTTGAAGGTGTTTCAGCTCCCTGCTGGAGTTCTGTCACAGAGTTTGGTTTGAACTAGAATATAGACCTGGTCTTTTGGGTTCTGTCCAGAACCTTTCCCCTTGGAAAGTTGGGACTGCTCTTGCTGTGTCAGCTTGGAAAAGAATCTCATCCCCACATGGATTTTTAAGCTTTTTTTTTTGGGCAGATGAAGGGAAATAAAACCTCAGTGACCTTTGGAGACACTTGCTGTGTAAATCTGGTTGCATCGAGGCAAGCCCCAGAGTGAAAATCAATTCCCTGATAAAGACTTGGATTTGGTCCACTAAAACTTAGGCTGGAGGCGTGATTTTTCACAGGGATGTCTCCCAGTTTTTCCCCTTTGCACTTAAGGAATGATCAGTAGAGAAATCCCAGAAGATGCCACATTGCAGATGACAGGAGCGGGTACCAGAGGGGCAGTTGGCTCATGGAGGAAAATGCAGGGAGAAGGCTGGAGTTGAGGTTTGTTAAAACAGGGATTTTATCAGGAAATACTGATTGGCTGGAAGGCAGTTGGAGGAGAAAACTGGAGGAGAGCTGCAGCCTGTGACTGTAAATGTTAAATTAAGTTACAGAGGGATAATGATGAGGCAGAGGGGAAGGGGAAAGATGAAAACAAGTTCATATTCCTCAGGGAGCAAGGCAGGGGAGGATGGAAGCCTGCAGAGGGTGTGAAGGTCAGGGATAAGGGTAAAAGATCAAAAAAGATCCAACAGTGGCACAGGGCAGGGACAGAGTTCAGCAGCAGGTTGAAGGGTGTAGAAGAGAATTGTCTAGTTCTGTGTTTCTGCTGGAGGAAAAAAAGAAAACCAGAAGGTGAGGGAAGCTGAGATGGTTTAGTATTTTGCCCTGTTCCTTCAGGGAACGTGGGGGAAGAAACAAGGAATCAATATTCAGGCAGTCAGGAGATGAAGAGTGAAGAGGAGCTCAGGGATTGCTTAAAAATTTAAAAAGTGTGATTAATTTATTGGGATAAGTGAATGTAGGCTAGGATGTTAACCTTTATTGATACCAATAAAGGCACAGCCAGGTGGAATCCCCCTTCTTCAGCTGAAGCAGCTGCTGGTGAAGCACATTCCTTGATGGTTTTTCTATTTCTCTCTAAAAGGCTTGAGAGCTCGAGCCTTTGGGATACAAGAAGTCTGAATAAATGATCAAAAATCTCCCATCTGAGCCCATGTTTTTTGCAGTGTGTTTATCTACCTGGGAAACCTCTTGAAAAATTGCAATGCTCCATGTTCATTGGGATTATTCACATGATGTAGCTCCCTCAAAAGCAGCTTGAGTCAATGCCTGAACTGTTTTGTCATCCTTGAAGCATTTGCTTCATGGCATTTCTGTTCTAGATAGAGAATATATTTCTGGTTTTAGCAGCAAGATGAGGACATTGTGAACGTGAAAAGTAAGGAACATTTTTATTAATCTGTAAAACAGAGTTCTTTAACTTAAGCTTCTTTAGGAGATTAAGATGCTTAAGGCCAGATTTGGAAGTACATTTTGATTTTTTGGATGTGCAGATGAATATCTAATACAGCTTTGTAAGGAATTTAAATGAACTTGTCACCTGAACTCTTCCAGTTTGGGAGTGGCAGATAATTTAAGCACTTTCATAATTATCTTGGGATACCTGAGATTACCATTGAAAACTTGATTGTAGGTCTCCAAAGCACTTCTAAAAATGTCACTCTGATGTCTTGCTTTTTGAAGGGCTGAATTTTTTTTCCATTTGAAATTGTTATGGCTGTTAAAGTGTTTGGTAACTGGAAATCAGCAGTTAAATGGCAAAAAGGACTGAGCTGAAAGCTCCTGTGGTTGTTTTCTGAACTAGGTTATCAGAAATGATATGGAAATCATGAGAAAAACCTCGTGTTTTCTGAGCTATAGGGGAAGAAGGTCTAATTACAATTTTACAGTTACCATTTTTTCTTGTTTTCTTCTTAGAGCCAGGTACTGAAGAAGTAAAAAAGCTCCTCCTGCTTTTGCTTGGTTGTGCAGTTCAGGTGAGTTTATTATGTTTGTGTCTATGAAACTTTTGAGTTATGGACCTCTTTTCTTACTATTTTAATACTTGGGGTGGTATAAAACTTTTCCTCTTTTGGTGGTACAATTGCATTCCTTGGAAAATTGGAATATTCTGAATTTTAATTAAATACCTCCAACCCTACACCTCTTATTGCACAAATACCTCCAATACCACCATACCCTTCTAATGGGTTATTAATTTCAATAGTGTTAATTTACCTGATACTGTAAAGAAAGGAAGGAAATGGTAAAGCACTGAAAATTAACTCGCTGCACTATTTCATGTGTTTAATAAACTATCACAGAATTTGAATATGTAGCAATTTTAAGAAATCTCTTGCTTGTCTCATTTCAACTTGCTTTTCCTTGTATCATTTAATTAGTTATAATTACTGGAACATGGCATAAAGCACAGAATTATTGGACAATAATTTTGCCACGTGACTATATAAAGCAATATCAGCTTTATAAGTTCTAGCTCTTATAAATACAAAGGAGGAATGAAAATACTTGTGATTATCCATATAAGTGTGTATAAAATAGATGTCTCTATTTTTAGTGTCAGAAAAAAGAAGAATTTATTGAAAGAATCCAAAGTCTGGATTTTGATACCAGAGCAGCTGTTGCAGCCCATATTCAGGAGGTATTTTGGGGGCTTTTTGCTTTTAATTTTGGGGATTTTTTTGAGGTGGAATGTTGCATTGCAGGAAAGGGGTTGCACGTGTTTGATGGCAAGAAAATCACATATGTGATTTGCATATTGAGTGGTTGTAGTAAGCAAAAAGGGCTTTATTTTTTCACTTGATTCACAAAAAGATTTCATGATTGAGCATTTTTGGGTTATATTTTTAGAGCAGTACCAGAAAGCAAATTTGTTGCTTCATGGATTTCTTAGTTACGTACAGCAAATTTGGTTTAGTGAAGTCTTTATATGCAAATTTCTTTGTAAAACATAATTCCAATCAAATGTATGTGGTAGGGAATTTATAATGTTATTGTCACCTTGCCAGAAGGACAAGGTGCTGCTTCCAGGCAGACAAAAACTCTTCCTTTACATACAATTCAATATATTTTAAATGTTTTTTCATACCTTGTCCAGAGAATTTATTTTCTTTATGCTTCCTTTCTACCCTTGAAATTTCAAGAGAATGTTTTTCCTCTTTCATTTCCCCCTGTGTAGGTAACTCATAATCAGGAAAATGTGTTTGACCTGCAGTGGATGGATGTGATTGTGCTGACACAAGAGTATGTTGAGCCTCTCCTGAAAAATATGACATTGCATTTAAAAAGACTTATAGATGAAAGAGATGAGCACTCAGAGGTATGGATGTGGGTTGGTGCTGAAGAGAAATACAAAAAATATGGTTTGTGTTTTTTTTAGATAATGCAGCTCAGGGTTTTTATAACTAACAAGCTAATTTTCTGCTGACATGTTAAAGCAAGGATTCCTGACTGCCAGAACATTATTTCAGGGAGTTCCTTTGTGCATATTTGTTAAATAATGTAGGAAAGATAAAGTAGGAATCAAGTAAGGAAGATAATAGGTGATCTTTTCCACGTAGCCAGAGTGGGAAACAGCTTCAACATTCATTGCTGGTTGAAAATTGAGAATCCAAAGCTGTATCAGCTGCATGTACCAGGAATCAATAACCCATCAATTGGCAAGCCAGTCACTGAAAGCTGCCTGTTCTATTCCCATTGTCCAGCTTGGAGGGGGACAAAGCAGAATCCATAGCAGCAGAGGAGGTTTTGCAGGCTTATCATGATTTACAGTCGTGGTACTGTGTTAGACTCAAGGAACAGAACTGTATTTAATAAAAATTCCGATTGTGAATCATCTCGGTGGTCCCAGATCTGCCCCTCAGTAGAGTGGATGTGTCAATGTGTCAGTTATTCCAGGTTCCTTTGGAAGTTTTTCCAGATCACAGCCTTGGTAAGAATAAAACAGAGGGTAGAGGATGGGGCTGATGCCTCTGTGCAAAGGAAAGGAAAAATGCTTTAAACTATGAGAGATGTTCCTATTTGCCTAGCACCTTTATTTATAGGGGGAAGTGGGGGAAAAGAATTTTATTATTTATAGGGGGAAATAGGAATATTCCTGTAGATCTGATACTTTATTCTGTTTTCAAGGATGCTGCTGCTCACTGAAGAACACAATTTTGAGATACACACTCACTTTTATTTTCAAGAGGTGGTGGTTTTCAAGGAATTCACATCTTTCATTACCCAGTCCATTCTGAGCACTGGCCATTTTGTGGGCTTAAAAGCCTAAAGAGAAAAGTAAAACTTCAAATAGCAGAAGGTCCTGGTCAAGAGCTGGACCCTTAGAGATCTTCTTTAGACCTGAGCACTGGTCCTTTTGTGGGCTTAAAAGTCCAAAGTGAAAAATAAAATTTAGAATAGCAGAAGGTCCTGGTCAAGAGCTGTGGCTCTTTGCTTTAGACTTAGAGGTCTTCAAAAACAGAGCACTGGTCACCTTGTGAGCTTAAAAGTGCAAAGTGAAAAATATAATTTAACATAGCAGAGGGTCCTGATTAAGAGCTGTGGCTCTTTGCTTTAGGCTTAGAGGTCTTCAAAAACAGAGCACTGGTCACTTTGTGGGCTTAAAAGTTGCAAAGTGAAAAATAGAATAGCAGAAGGTGCTGATCAAGAGCTGTGGCTCTTTGCTTTAGGCTTAGAGGTCTTCAGAAATGGAGCACTGGTCATTTTATGGGCTTAAAAGTCCAAAGTGAAAAACAAAATTTGGAATAGCAGAAGGTCCTGATTAAGAGCTGTGGCTCTTTGCTTTAGGCTTAGAGGTCTTCAAAACCTGAGCGCTGGTCACTTTGTGGGCTTAAAAGTGCAAAGTGAAAAATAAAAGTTAAAATAGCAGAAGGTCATGTTCAAGGGCTGTGGCTCTTAGAGATCTTCCTCAAAACCTGATCACTGGTCATTTTATGGGCTTAAAAGTCCAAAGTGAAAAATAAAAGTTAAAATGGCAGAAGGTCCTGGTTAAGAGCTGTGGCACTTTGCTTTAGGCTTAGAGGTCTTCAAAAACAGAGCTCTGGTCACTTTGTGAGCTTTAAAGTGCAAAGTGAAAAATAAAATAACAGAAGGTCATATTTGAGGGCTGTGGCTCTTAGAGGTCTTCAAAACCTGAGCAGTGGTCACTTTGTGGGCTTAAAAGTTGCAAAGTGAAAAATAAAATAGCAGAAGGTGCTCGTCAAGAGCTGTGGCTCTTTGCTTTAGGCTTAGAGGTCTTCAGAAATGGAGCACTGCTCATTTTATGGGCTTAAAAGTCCAAAGTGAAAAATAAAATAGCAGAAGGTCCTGATCAAGGGCTGTGGCTCTTAGAGGTCTTCAAAACCTGAGCGCTGGTCACTTTGTGGGCTTAAAAGTGCAAAGTGAAGAATGAAATTTCAAATGGCGGAAGGTCCTGGTGTAGAGCTGTGGCTCTGCTTTAGGCATGGAGGCCTCCTTGGGCAGCCCAAACGCTGCCGTGCCGTGGCAGAGCCTGGTGTGAGTGGCCCAGCCGTGGCCAGGGCTGGCTCTGAGGTGCCCTGCGCTGTGCTCTGCCCGCAGACCATCATCGAGCTGTCGGAGGAGCGGGACTGCCTGCGCGTCCTGCCGCACGCGGCGCCGTCGCCCTGCGGCTCCCCCGGCATGAAGCGCACCGAGAGCCGGCAGCACCTGAGCGTGGAGCTCGCCGACGCCAAGGCCAAGATCAGGAGGCTCAGGCAGGAGCTGTGAGTAGCAGCCCACGCTCACATCCTTCCTCTGCACACCAGTTCTTCATCCTCTCTCACGTGCTTGTTAGTTATTGCTCCCCAGCTGGGGTGTTTTGGTAATACAAGATCTGGGGACCTGTGGGACAAATACAGCTTTTCGTCTCTGCTTGTATTCATAATGATGTTTTGACCTAAATTTGATGTCGCTGAAATCATGGATTAAATCTCCCAAATCACTGCATTTTGTTCTCATCAGGTGATCATTAAATCAGCTGGAGGTGTTTCCTTCTCAGCAGCGTGATTAGGTGGCCTGTTTCCAACCTCACCTGTGGTTAATTCATGGTTTAAATTCATTGCAGATAGGACAAAAAATTTCCATTAGAACGCTTTTCTGCCTCTCACCTCTTCATTCCTGTGTAAAAGATTTCTTGTCTGCACAACTCTTGCTCCTGAAAACTGCTCCTGATCATGTAGGTATCTGTGAGCACTTTGTCTTCATAGTCAAGGAGCAAATCTGAGCAGAATGAGGAGTTATTTAAAGAGAAGATCAATACCAGACCTGTGGAGAATCTGCTTCTCCCTGTAGCAAAGTGTCAGTTGTTTTAGCAGAGTGAAGTGTGTGTGTGTTCTGAATTAAAATGCCCTATCTGAAGAGATTCAGTGTGTGTAGAAACAGCATAAATAAAGATTTATTTTTTATTCAGCAATGGAGATAGGAGACAGGTAAATTGAATCACAAGCTGAAGGCAGCATAAGTCACCATGCCCAGAGTTTGTTGATCAGATCATTTCTAGCTGGCTGGATGAAGGATCTTGTTGATTTTCTCTGAGGATCCCCTTCCCCCACTCCAACACGGTCTTCATGAGGAACAGAGGACAAAAGATGGGGCTCTTTTTTCCTGATGTCTGTATTATTATGTGTCTCCTGCAATGAGCCCGCCCAGGATATTCTATAAACAGCTGCACCAAGAAAATTAGTGAAAAAATTGCTGTTATTAGTTTGATTGACAGTTAATAGATAGCCTAAACAGTGAACACTGGTATGTTCTGTATAATTTAGTCCAATCCTCTCCAGTCTGTAGCTGAAGCGTGCAATTAGGGCAACACTGATGGCTCAGAACAGTCCACATTTTGCACTCTTATTTGAATTCAGTTGGTAAATAATTTCCCTTACAGTATCTTAAAATACCAGACTTGGATGAATTAACTGCAGTCTGTGGCATTTAGTGTTAAATGCTGCATCTATTTGATAAATTTAAAATTACATTAATTCCAGACTTCAAAATACTCATAAAATTTATTTCTAATCTGGTTTTGGCAGTGAACCTTCATACCTGGTTTAATATGCAGTGTAGCTGATGTAATTTCATTTAAAAGGTCTGTAAAGATTATTTTTCAGCTGAATGCAAACCAGGCAATACAGAAACTCCAAAGCTGGAAATTGCACACCTCATTTTCTGAGTGTTTGAGTTCTGTGTGTTCCCACGTAGAACAATAACAGATACATACATGCTGATGGAAAAGTTACAGGAATCAGGAATAAATGTGTGTTTGTCCCTGGTTTCTGAGCACCTCTGGAGGGGGAAAGCTGTGACAGGGATGTTGCCCTGAGATGTGCAGAGCTGAGCCTCCTGTGCTTGTAGGCTCAGTGACCTTTTCCAGAAAGATCATTCATGGTGAAATTGGCTCATTTTTAAAAACAACTGCTCTAGTTTTGTTTAAAACATAACTAATTTTTGTTGGTATAATTGTTTGAGACAATATTATACATTTCAGTCCATTAAATTCTCTTATTTCCCCCTTTTCTACTTTTGTTTCTTCTTATTATTCCAAAATGTGGAATAATATAGTAACACATTTGTATATGCAATATATCTTTTAAGAATATTCAATATCAGCAGGTTTTTCAACAGCAAATATTGTTTGTTCTGAGGTGCAGTTGAATTTTGAACATCAGGTCTTCTTTGTCTGTGAGAGAATTAAATATTTCCTTTGCATTTGTGGTTTAACAAACTCATTTTTGAAGGACTGGGAAATGAGTTGGAAGTTAAGAATGAGTCCTGTAAGAATTGTGGCATTCTGTGTCATGTTATTTTTATCACAGGTTTGTGAGTAGACTAGAACAGACACTGTGTTGTTTCCATAAAATTAAAATTCATTGTGTGTTTCATGCAATTACTGAGCTTATTAAGCAGTATCTTCTTTAATTGAGCAAAGACACCTAAAACCCTTAATTCTTCTCTGCAAGAAAAGGAAAAATCACAGAACTATAAAAGTGCTTTTAAAATTTACTTGATTGTGACAAGGGGTCAGTGTCTGGTTCTCCTGGAAAGAATTTGGACCTTTTGAATGTGTAATTTGTTGGCTTTTGGATGTGGATCTCCTGGTACACATTTATGTGTATTGTCTATGGTGTTTTGCACAAAATCCTTTATTGCAGAAATTCCCTTATTACACTCTTGTTTTCTGCCCCGCAGGAGTAGGAAACAACATTTAAATTATTAGAGAAGGACTAAACCCAAAAGAATAACTAAGTCATAATGGCAACCCTAAATTTTACACTCTGATGTCCCTGAAATTGTGGGCTAAAGGTGGAAGCCTCAGAAATCTCAGCATTTTGTTTCCAAACCTGGTGATCATTAGCATTTAACTGGTTTGTGTTTTTTCCTTCAAGTGAGGAAAAGACTGAGCAGCTGCTTGACTGCAAACAAGAGCTGGAACAGATGGAAGCTGAACTGAAGAGACTTCAGCAAGAGGTGTGGGTTTAATAATTTTATATTTTAAGAAAAGTTGCCACCACCAGAACGATTCTCCATTCTTTTTCTGATATTTAGTATGTTTTCATGTTTGTTTTTTTTTTATTTTGCACTCTGAAGCTGATCTTGTGTCATTTATTCCTTTATTTGGTATATTATGATGGAAAAAAAATGCCCTGACTTAGGTTAATATTTCTTCTCTAATTTTTTGTTTCTTCATTCAAGCAGTTTGCCACCAGTGCATCCTCTGAAAGGATCTTCTTCTTTCCCTGCATCTTTCCCTGCATCTTTCCCTGCATCTTTCCCTGCATCTTTCCCTGCATCTTTCCCTGCATCTTT
>JANRGV010000062.1:1350341-1367033 GCA_024734035.1 Alethe castanea | reverse complement strand
CTTTTCCCTGCATCTTTCTTTTCCCTGCATCTTTCTTTTCCCTGCATCTTTCTTTTCCCTGCATCTTTCTTTTCCCTCCGTCTTTTCCCTCCTTCTTTTCCCTCCTTCCTTTCCCTCCTTCCTTTCCCTCCTTCCTTTCCCTCCTTCCTTTCCCTCCTTCCTTTCCCTCCTTCCTTTCCCTCCTCCTTCATCTTCTTCGTGAGTTTAGGTGATTTTGTGTAATTGAATAAAAAAGCCCACATTGCAGACCACATGTAGTTATTATATATAGGTTAAAAATAAAAATAATTTAGGTGGCTTCTCTTAATGAGACAATTTACCCTTAAAAGGCCTTGTAAAGAAAGAAATGCATCTCCACTTTCACCTTGTCAGCTTAAGGTGCTGTCAAACTCCCAGTTTGCCATAGAAATGAAAGTTAAGAAACATCTTAGTCCGAGCAGGAGCGTGAACAGGATCCGTCTCTCACGCATTTAATCCCAAAATAAGAAAACTCAGTAAGAGCTAGCCCAAAGGAGGAGAAAGCCCAGTGGTGTGTCTCCTGTGTCCCAGAACATGAGCCTGCTGTCGGATGCCCGCTCTGCCAGGGTGTACCGGGACGAGCTGGACGCGCTGCGGGAGAAGGCGATCCGCGTGGACAAGCTGGAGAGCGAAGTCAGCCGCTACAAGGAGAGGCTCCACGACATCGAGTTCTACAAAGCCAGGGTGGAGGTGAGCAAATCCCCCCAGCAGCACCAGCCTGCTCCTGGCTGGGGCTTCTGCAAAGCTTTGCAGCGCTTGAATTTGGAGGATAAAAGCGTTGGGATGTGAGAAAGGGTTGCAGCTGCTTGCTCTGGGGTAGGGCAGTCAGGTTTTTGGGATAAATTCCAGTTTTTAGGCAGTTGTCTCCATGTCTAATGGCATTCCTCTGTGAAGGATGGATTGAGAAACCTGCAGAGGAATTAATTCCAAAAATGCTATAAATATCATAATTCCTTTCTCCTCCTTTAGGTCTCCTAAGGGAAAGCAATTTTCTAAGTCATGTGTTGAGGAAATGAAGGCTGTTCACATGAATGAGTACAGGACAGTGGCATAAAAGACACTAAAAAAAGATGTGCCAACACCAGGCATGGGGAACTTAAGAGTTCTGGCATGAATTAGTAATTTAGGAGACAAATCAAGATGCAGGATTTTATCAGGCCATCATTCTGTCTGTAAATGCCAAATTTGGTGGGCAAGTGCCATATGGTATAAAACTCAGTAAAGGAAAACAGATCAGTGTACAGGATTTCACAGCAGTGGAAGTTTCATTTTCATAGAATGTTTAAACTAATAAACTCTCTAAAAATTGCTTGTATTTTCATAGCTTGTAAACTATCAGATATTTCAAGCATGCTTCAGTACAGACAGATGTTAATTAGTTTGGTTTGCTTCATAGAAATTAGGAGTTAATATTTGTGTAGGGAGGAGTATGAAGGGTATTTGTGTGATCTTTTTTCAGATTTTGCAGCTGGCTGTGTGCTGAAGTTTGAAAAGTTTTTGGCTTTATATCATGAGGAAAGTTGCCAATCACTTATTTTGCACATTACTTTCATCAGATGCTATTAAAACATCCTCTATGTACCAGGATTAAAGCTGCTCAGGCCCTTTGAGAGTGGCTGGTTGTATTTTAAGACTGTGGATGCATTTTCAGCATCATGGGCATTCAGCATTTGGGCCCAGTGGCCTATAAACCTAATTTTGGGCTGTACATGCAGTGCTTCTTTCCAGATCACAGCCCAAATGACAGAGATTCTGATGGCTTGATTATAATTATCAACACCTTATTAGTTCTTAGTGGCTTAGGGAGTATTTCATTTAATTTATGTCAAATTTCATTCTCACAGAAATACATAAGTTGCATTTATGTGGAATTAATGTGCTTTTTATAAAAAGTCTGTTCCAGCTCCCAGTTTTAGTTTAGGTTCCTGAAACTGGTTGTGATGTGTATCAAAGTTTATATGAGCAGGGGACTTCTGCTTTGGGATTTATTTGTTGTTGCTGCTCCATTTTTGCAGGAGTTGAAGGAAGACAATCAGGTGCTGCTAGAAACCAAGACAATGTTGGAAGATCAATTAGAGGGGACCCGAGCCCGTTCAGATAAACTGCACGAGTTGGAAAAAGAGAATTTACAGCTAAAAGCTAAATTGCACGATATGGAGATGGTGAGTGTCAGAGGAGGGTGGCAAAGGCCACTGATCCACATTGAATTTAATTTCCATTTTTAATAAAAGCCTTCAAAATAGCAGGGAAGAGAGGGAATGTGGTGGTAAATACAGAGATTCGAGAGCAATAGGATTGATTTTTTTTTTTTTTTCAATGTGAAACAATTGTCACTTAAATATTATGTTTACTCCATGCACTTTGCTCCCTAATATTCAGAGAGAAGTAAACTTTGGAAGAGTAGGGGGTGATTTCTGTAGGTTATGAGGAGCAGAGGTTCTTTGTAATCTTTTTCCTGTTCCCTTCAAAGTTCTCCCAACTTTTGCCAGTTTCTCCCCATCTCTCTGTCTAGGCAGATCAGAAAAATTCCCTGTGACAATATAATAAAGATAGTAGAATATAGATATTAATAGAAGAATATAGATAATAAACCACTTTGTATGTATTGAGACTTTCAACCTGTGAAATAATTTTAACTTGTGAAATCTTTTAACTTGTGAAATAATTTTCAAGGAGCGTGATATGGACAGAAAGAAGATTGAGGAGCTCATGGAGGAAAATATGACCCTAGAAATGGCTCAGAAGCAAAGTATGGATGAGTCTTTGCATCTTGGCTGGGAGCTGGAGCAGATAAACAGGACTACTGAACTTTCTGAAGGTAAACCAGGTTAAGCCTTGCAAAGTGATTGAAATGGAAATCTCAGAGGCTGGGTGGAATTAGGAAATGAAATGCTGATTCCCATGTATGCATGGAGGTACAGCCTACATGAGAAGTATGTTCTTGTGGGTCTTGTTCAGTTAAATAATGGTGTAAACCCCATAAATACCTTGAAATTACAGTATTTTGCCATTCAGACTTCTGTACTCTGCAGCACAGATCATGAGTTTTCTTGCTTTGCTGTTCTCAAAGTTAAGGAGAAGAGCTGTGGTAAAAATTTTGATTTTTGCAGTATAACATGTTTGGATATAAACTGGATTCTGTGCAAGGCACTTGTGGAATTTGGAGATACATCCTGAGCTGTAGGAAACTACACTGTGTGCTGTCATTATTTTAATTTCTAACATTTCTAGTCCTAATCAACCCTGGTCATCAAGAAGGAGATTGAAGGTCATTGCAAGGACCTTCAAAGGCTGTTAAATCCTCTAAGAAAAATGCAGATAAATGAAATATTACCTTTTATTTTAATAGTGGTGTCTTTCTCCTGCAGTGCCCCAGAAATCACTGGGCCATGAGGTGAATGAGCTGACATCCAGCAGGCTACTGAAGCTGGAAATGGAAAACCAAAGTTTGCTGAAGACAGTGGAGGAGCTGCAAGGTGCAGTGGGCTCTGTGGAAGGCAGCAGTTCAAGGATTCTGAAAATGGAAAAAGAAAACCAAAGACTTAGCAAGAAGGTAAAGGTCAGGGTGTGCTTGGATTGTGTGAGAGAGAGCTGCCTGATGTTCTGTGCCATTTTCTTCCTAAAGGGTAATTTTGTGAATTGCTGTTATTTTGGGTGAGGCATTACAGGGGTCTGAGTGGAATTACAGTGTTTGTAAGTTCATGGTAAAAAATAAAAGCACACCTCCAAGAGGTTTTTCTCTTTTTTGTTATGTGAGAGTGTGACCAGTTTATTCAGAAAGGTCTTAGACCAGTTAGGGGAAAAATAATAATATGTTGAGGATATGATGAGTAACGAAAGTTTAGAATACTGGAGAGCATTAATTTTGGTAATCATGAAGCAGAAGAAAGTGTGAGTGCAGAGGTGGAGAGTGAGTGATGAGTCTGAACTGAAAACTTGGTCCTGTGTCCTCATTTTAGCTGAGGAAGGGAGAAGGTGGGTCAAGGAATTGATGAACAACTCAAGAGGGGAGTTTGTCATCTTTAACTGTGCTGAGCAATACTCTACTCATCAAGTTATGTGTATCAAATAGAATAATTTAGTCAGTGGTATTTATAGAGAATAAAAATTAGAAAAAAAAAAAGCTGGGACTAATTACAGTGGAGTGAAAATGTCTGAAGTTCCTGAAATAGCTTTGACTTCAGCAGCTATTTCAGGTGAAAGACTATTCTTAGAGTGAGTAAGAGATAATTAAAAAAAAGAAAGAAAATTAAAGAAATCCCTACTGCATTCCATGCTTCCATGAAATTTCTGATTCCTAAGAAGCTGGTGTTTTTTGGAGCAGCCTCTGTGCTGTGCCCAAAAGGCAGCTGGGAGGCACAAAAGGAGGGAATAGGTGTAAGAAACACAAAAATACTGTTTAGCTCAGTTTGTTACCACTTAAATGTGACAGAGAAATCATGCTTGGGCATTTTAAATTTTAAATAGTGTTGCTCTCTGCAAATTGGAGCCATTTGACAAAACAAACTCATATATTGAATTCCCAAGGAATCATCTTAATTATCTCTTGAAATAGTTAAGTAAGATCAAACAACATTCAACCTTTCTAAGTTAAGAGTCTTGGAGGAGCAGTTTAAATCTTACTAAAATGGAATTTTAAGAGAAAAAAAGATGCTTGAGGAAATATCCAGAGCCTGAGAAAATTTGACCCTTTTTTTTTTTACACTAAAGTACTTTACAGATACAGTGTTCTGAGCCAGGGAGAAAATTCTGGCAGCAGTAAAGTATTCCCAGAAGAAATTAATGTTTCAATTAAAGATTAGAAAGTTCTGTTTTATTCTTTCCCTTAAGCTTCTTTATTCATTTCTACAAGGGTGCCTTCAACCCAGCTAATGCTGTCATTTTTAAGTACATTTTACAACTTTTGTTTCTCTTCCCAGCTTGAGGAGCTGGAGAATGAAATCAGCCAAGAGAAACAAAGTCTTCAGAACAGTCAAAATCAGAGCAAAGATTTGATGAAAGAAAAAGCCCAGCTTGAAAAGACACTTGAAGCACTTCGAGAGAACTCCGAGCGGCAAGTGAGTGGCAGAACCAAAAGTTTTAATGCTGCTTCGTGCTCTGCTGCTCTCCTTTTGTAGGGTTTTACAGCCATGAAGGGATTGTAAATGTAGTGGGTTTGCCAGAAGGAGGTTCCTGCAGGAAAACAGCTTTGCTCAGAGCTGCAGGCAGTGAGAGACGTGACTCATTTCTGGCTGGGGCTTTCCTCGCCGGCTCAGAGCTCTGTGGTGCTTGTAACGCTCCTGGGGGCATCTGCTGGAGCTGCTTGGAGGGTGTAGCTCAGCCAGGAGAGAAATTTGGGAGCTTTGGAGGGAGGCCAGGCAGCTCCCAGAGGAGGGGAGCAGGTCCCAGGCAGCTGGCAGTGCCTGGAGTGATGTTGGAGTATTGATGGGAATTCCAGCTCCGGAATTCTGCCCTGCTCTGACCACCTGGGTTGATTTGTGGCTGCCAAAAACTGGCATCTGAATCTTTGTAAAAGATGTACCTGGGCCTGATGGACAACACTGGCACCTTCTGAGGTGTCTGCACAGCAGCAACCAGGAAAAAGAGTTCTGGAAGTCCCAGATTTAGGAATTCACTCCTTTGGAATTGCAACTGCCATTAGTTTTTATAGATTCTATTTATACCTACTGGTGACATGGCCATTCAGTTTAATTTAAAGTACAGTCTTTTGAAATGCAGAATATTGTATTTCAAAAAAGCTGAATATTTTTAAAGGCCCTGTTTAATCAGTAAATGAAATTCCAGAAGGAAGGAAAATGGGAGAGGGAAAAAAAAAACCACTTGGCACAGAAGCTTTACTTTCATTTAAAGATACATATCTTGTTTTAGGACATATCTTAGTGGGCCTAATTCTGCTTAAAAGTAATACACTTAAGTGCTGATGGGTCAACAACATCTTCCATATCTCTTCCAAAATCCTGTGGTGACCCTTACTGGAGTTGACTGTAGGAGGTTTGATCTCATCCAAAATCATGGAGGCATTTATCAGGATTTTTTTGTAGAATTGGGATCATAGAAGCAGGATTCATGGACGGTAATTCAGTGCCATGCCAGGTGCTGCAGAGTTGTGTTTTTAGGCACCTGTTACTGAGTTTCTGGTGAATATTCCAGAGCAGTTTGTCACTGCTGGGAGCAGAGCTGTGGATCTGTAATTAATAGTTCCATTCAGATTTCACTCTGGAAGAACAGCCTATAATTTTCTCAGTCTGTTTTTCATTGCAAGCAGCACTTTTGCTTTTCTCCCAAACAGTTTATTGTTGAAACATCCCTTACACTGGGTTATTAGTGTACACTTAAATATTGATCCAGACAGTTTTGCTGGATTTTGCTGTCTGGTGTTACGTGCCCAAATAATTCCAAACCTAAAAAGTCAAGAAATGTTAAAAATGAAGGTGTAAGTTCTGCCTTTATCCCTGAGTTAAGTCTGGGAAAATATTTCCTAGGAAAATAATTCCAATATGATTTACCTATTCTGAAGCTGGTTTGGAACAGAATATCCAAAGGTTCTTTTAAACTCTTTTAAACTTTGGTGTGTTTCTTCTCAAATTATTGTTGACTGTGATCAGAATTCCCTCATCTCCCACCCCTCACCTCTACTTTTTCCAAATTAAATAAAGAGATTTTTGTGGCTCCCACACCTTCCTCCCTCTCAGGTTTGGTTTAGAACTTGCTGCAGTCCTGTTCTTTGTGGACACACAGCTCTGGAAATCACAGCGTGTGAGAAAGAACAACCCAAACAAGGGTAAAAACAATCCAAACTCAAATGAAAATTAAATCTGCTAGGAAGTAGGTAAAGCTTTCCTTTGATTTGTGCTTTATTTGTTGTGGGTTTATGTTTATCTATTAATATTCAAGAGGAAGAGATTTAAAGATTTACTTTGTCATCCAACTTGAAATAATGTTTGTAATTCTTCACATAAATATTAGCAGAGTAAGAAATTTTCTTTAACTTCAAAGGTAAATTCGATATGATGAGTGTCTTTTAGTTTATATATGGAAGCAATTCCTTGTTGGCACGTTGTTTATCACTTTACCCTTTTTCTACCCAAATTAGATTAAACTCCTGGAACAAGAAAATGAGCACTTGAATCAAACTGTGGCTTCTCTAAGGCAGCGCTCACAAATCAGTGCTGAGGCGAGAATGAAAGAAATTGAAAAGGAAAATAAAATCCTCCATGAGTCTATCAAAGAGACCAGCAGTAAGTTAAATAAGGTTGAATTTGAAAAAAAACAAGTCAGGAAAGAGCTGGAGCACTACAAAGAGAAAGGGGAGAGGGCAGAAGAATTAGAGAACGAGCTGCATCGTTTGGAGAAGGAAAACGAGTTATTGCAGAAGAAAATCACCAACCTAAAAATCACTTGTGAGAAGATCGAGGCCTTAGAGCAGGAGAACTCTGACCTGGAGACGGAGAACAGAAAGCTGAAAAAAACCCTGGATAGCTTGAAAAACCTCACTTTTCAATTGGAATCCTTAGAAAAGGAGAATTCCCAACTCGACGAAGAAAATTTAGAGTTGCGGAGGACAATTGAATCCTTGAAGTGTACAAGCATTAAAGTGGCACAGTTACAATTAGAAAATAAGGAGCTGGAGAGTGAAAAGGAGCAGCTCAAAAAAAGCCTTGAGCTGATGAAAGCCTCTTTTAAGAAGACTGAACGCTTGGAAGTCAGTTACCAAGGCCTGGACACGGAGAACCAAAGGCTACAGAAAGCCCTGGAAAACAGCAATAAGAAGATTCAGCAGTTAGAGAGCGAATTACAAGATTTAGAGACTGAAAATCAGACCCTGCAAAAGAACTTGGAAGAGTTAAAAATCTCCAGTAAGCGCCTGGAGCAGTTGGAAAAGGAGAATAAGTTGTTAGAGCAAGAGACTTCTCAACTGGAAAAGGATAAGAAACAGCTGGAAAAGGAAAATAAAAGGCTTAGACAGCAGGCAGAAATCAAAGATAATACCTTAGAAGAAAATAATGTCAAAATCAGCAATCTGGAAAGGGAAAATAAATCCCTGTTTAAAGAAATTGTTGTGTATAAAGAGTCGTGTGTGCGCCTGAAAGAACTGGAAAAGGAAAACAAGGAACTGGTGAAGAGAGCTACCATTGATAAGAAAACCCTGGTCACTTTGAGAGAGGTAAACACACAGCAGTTTCCATCCCCTCATAATCTGTTTATAATCTGCAGAAATTATATCTGGGTTTCTGATTTGGGCATTTTTTCTGCTTTAATCTGAGCACTGCTAACACCTTTATGCATTAGATAATGAGAATTTCTATAATCATAGTCATGAAAAGGGAGAATATCATATTGCTGGAATGTTTCCCCTTCACTGTCAAGTTCCAGACCAAATTTAAAGAGAAATTTTAAAGGGAAAGGGAGAGAGCACAGAGAAATCCTATTTTAAACATAAGGTCTGATACAGCTGAAAGCTGACAGCTGGGAGAAGAGTTAAAGTTGAATTATTCCAGTCATGTAGTGATAAAACATCCTAGGACTAAGACTACATTCTTTTATTTCACTGAAAACACTGACTGTAGGTTTTGTTTTCTGTGCAAGGACTTGGTGAATGAGAAATTGAAGACTCAACAGATGAACAATGATCTGGAAAAACTGGCCCATGAGCTGGAAAAAATTGGCTTGAACAAGGAGCGTCTCCTGCACGATGAGCAGAGCAGCGATGACAGGTGAGAATGGCAGGGCCTGCATGACAAAGAGGGCAAATGAGGATTTTTTTTAATTCATGAAGTTTTACAGACTGGTTTTGTGCATACTCAGGTTTTTAAGGCACATTCATGGACCCAAAAAGGAACTCGGTATTTTTGGAAATTGATTAGTTGATGTGCTTTCACATTCAGCTGACTGTGACAGTGAGTTGCCACTTTTTGTTGCTAAGAGACTCACTGAAGTATGTCAGGAGATAGAATTAATTATAATTAAAATGTTTTATGCTCTAGTCAGCAGCAGCAACAGTAGCAGTAAAAGATAATTAGCTCAAAGTAGTTTTTTTCCCCTTTTTGTCTGCCTGTTTGACACAAATGGTTTCTATCACATAGTGCTTACCTTCAACTGTCTCACTCTTTCCTTGCAACCATTTCCTTCTAATTCTTCCATCCTGAATGAAACTGCACTCCCACTTTCCCTGGCTGGGAAGTATCCAGTGCTTGAGTGTCTCCAGGACCTGGTGGTGGCTCCATCACTCCTCCCCACCTGCCACTGGACAGCAGCTGCTGCCCTGGCATCTGTTTTTTGTGCTGCAGTTCCCTCCCTGCCTTGTCCTGCAGGGATTTAGGGCAGTTGCTGGCAGGAGCAAAGCAGACTGGTGTGGGCTTGCAGCCAAGCTTTGCTTCCCAGTGCAGTTCTGCTGTCATGATCTGTTATTACAACTGATAGTCATGAGCCTGGAGATGGATCTGGGGCCTTCTGTGTCCAGGGGAGCCCAAATAACTCCAAATATTGGGGTTTGGATCCAGCTTCCCTTTCCCAGTGCTCTGTCACAGGGGTGGTGCCAGGCTCCTGTGGGTGAATGTGTTACCTGCCCCCTCTTGGTTTCTGCTGGTGCCTTTCACCTGCTTTACTCAGCTCCCAGATGAGTTCAGGAAAAGCTGTCAGAACTTGCACTGGTTGGATTTCTTATGATTTAATCATTTCTGTGTCACATGCAGCACTTGATAAGCATTTGGTGTGTGCTTAGGTAAATATACCCAACAAAAACCCACCAGGCCTTGATTCAAGGTGAAGCTTAAACTTAGATGAAGCCCAAATGGAGCAACATTTAACCAGTTTCTGGGTTAGAGGTACTTGGGCTCTGCTGCTGGCTTGAGCTTCTTCCCATGCTCCAGGTAGAGCTGGAGGATCATGAAAGGGCAGTGTTTGTTTTCAAAATAAAAGCTAGGATTGGTTTGAAGTTTTGTTCTGCCAATAAATATCCTGCTTTTCCATTCTCAACTTCTTCATTCATCCCAAAGATACCTGGATTGCTTTCCTTGCATAACAATACCTAGGTGAGTCATTACCAGCTCTTTCATCAGGAATGTGAAGAGCTGGGTTCATTAGGGATACAATTACTTCTCAGTAGAGTTTTTCATTTGCCTCTATCACTTTGATGATGGAAATTAAAAATGTACCGTTTTCCTCCTCCTGATTGGAAAGAGCTGCTTGTGGTTTTTGATAAATTATCTTGATAGCACCTCAGAGTCTTTCTGTTGAGGTCTAAACTGGTCACATTTTATGACTTTGAAGGGTTTTCCATTTTCTCTTGCCTGCTGTCCTTGGGCAAACAGATTTATGGATTTTAACTCTGAATCCAAAATAACCCAGCTTGCAGTTTTATTAAAAAATTCGTACCATCTTCCATTGTTCAGAGTGTAAGAGGGTATCAGATCCCTGCTGTTATTATTTTTCCTCCTTTGTTTTCTATAGAATTGTATCTTTTTTCAGTAGCAGGAATTGCTTGCAGCCAAATCTCTGCTTCAGCTCAAGAAGATGAAATACTGTAAATTCTACTAGTCACAGGCTGCCTACTATTCTGTAAATCCTTGGGAATTGGTTGTCATATCTGAAAATCTCAGATTCTCCTCCTGCTGCGTGATGCTACTGGACAGCTTTCTGCTTATTAATTCCCTTCCCCTTGGTCTTCTGCTCCAGTTCCTGACTGGATCTGATGCTGTTGTCCACTCAGGAGTCTCCTGCAGTTTATTCCCCTCACTAAACTGATGGATCCTTCAGCAGCCAGCATTGGAAAGGGGAGAAAAAAAAAAATAAAGGGGTTATTTTATCCAGCTGTGGGGAGGAGCAGGGTGTTCTCCAGATTCTGAGCCTCATACAAGGACTGAACTGCTTAAAAGTGATTATTGAGTGTGGGTTTTGGTATTTCCCACAAAGAGTGTGCAGTTCTAAATCAATACAGTTCAATCTGACCACTTCTCTCTCCAGGTGACATTTTGGGGGGATTTAGGTGCCCTAAAGATGCCCTGAATATGGTTAAAAATGGAAGCTTTGCACATCAAGGGTGGCAACAGCCTTAAAATAGCAGCTGGGCTGAGTGAGCAATTTGCACATTGATGCACTAAAGTGTGCACCTGCACAGTCCTGTGCTCCATCTCCTTCCCTGTCCTTCCCTTTGGAGCTGGCTGGAAATGGGAACTGATGGAAATCTTGCTCTCCAAATACTTCACATTCTAATTGAGTTCAGGTCCCCTCTGGATTTGCTGGAGTGGAGCCAGAGTGGGAGTGCCGGCACCACTCACTAATGATGCAGAGAAACTCAGCACCCTCCTGGTGGGCCTGAAGGGGTCTTCTGCTGGGTCTAGCATGTTTTAAAAGAAATAAGCAGTCAAAAATAATTTTGGCAACCATCTTCTGGTTATTTTTGACATAGGACTTGCTGTGGATGCTGAGGTGTCTTCATACTTTTGACCACAGCGCTCAGGGGTGTGAGTCTCCTCTAGAACATTTTCGAATTTAAATACCTCAACTATTTATTGAAAAAATTATTTAATATTAATTAAATTTAATTAAATAATTATTTAAAATACAGACTCTTGTTGTTGGCCAGTAGGTACAAGCTTTTGGAGTCCAAATTAGAGTCCACGCTCAAGAAGTCTCTGGAAATAAAAGAAGAAAAAATTGCTGCTTTGGAGGCTCGCTTGGAAGAATCGACAAATCTGAACCAGCAGCTGCGTCAGGAACTGAAAACAGTAAGGAAAAGGGCTTTTTTCTGTAATATTAACTGAGCTGTTTACTTTTTGGGTAAGACAGCAAAAAATGGGCATCCTTCAGGTGATAGAAAGCAGGACAAAGGTGTGAAGGCTTTTAAGACTGTGTTGAAGTCACATGAAAAGTTGTTGAGTTTATTCACTGGCCATGTAAATGTCAGCTGGATAAATAACCTGGATTATCAAATCAACCTTGATTTGATTTGGGATGTCATTTCCAGCTACATTTTCTGGCCTACCTTGTACAACCTGAGTAGATTGGTTAGGAAAGGAAATTCTTTCACCTTGGTTGTAGAGTTTTAGTATAAAAGTTAGGGGATACAGTTAAAAACACAGAAATAAAATAGAAAATAGAGGTCTGCTGTTTGTTGGGGTTAAACTGTCCATATCCATAAATAATTTGTACATCATCTCTCCAAACATGTACAAAAACCAGATTTACAAATACAGTAACAGCACTTCCTGTTCTTTGAGAAAGGGGCATGGTCAGGTAATTAATTAATAAATTTGGACATACAAAATGGAAAATTCTAACCCTAACTAAAGTTGTCCTAAATAATTCCAGGTGAAAAAGAACTATGAAGCTCTCAAGCAAAGACAAGAAGAGGAAAGGATGGTTCAGAATTCTCCTCCAAGAAGTGGAGAAGAAAATCAGTCTGTCAATAAGTGGGAGAAGGAAAACCAGGAGACAACGAGAGAATTACTGAAAGTTAAAGATAGATTAATCGAGGTGGAGAGGAATGTAAGTTGTGTTTTAAATATCATTCTGGTGGTAATTATTTGTGGTGAGCTGTAATGCAAATGAGAGTCCTGTTAAGACACTTTTAATTTATCACCTCGTTTCCATCCCAGGCAGAATCTGAATTAAATACAGTGCGTGTAGCAGCTGGATTCTGCTCTGTGGGATGCCACAGAGCACTTGACAGGCATTTAAAAAGGAAATGTGCAAACCTGAATTTGTCCTTTTGAATCCACTGTTATACAATCTCTATCCTGGAGGTTCCTCCCCTGTTTCTCCCTAGGTGCAACATCTGCCACCTGTTTTTCCGGTGATAAATCCCCCCAAACTGTGTTTGTTCTGCAAGTTTATCCCACCCTGTAAATCTCTGCACAGCCCTGCTGCTTTCTAAGGTCTGGAAAACACTTCTGTGTTACCTGGGAGTTCCTGGAGCAGCTGTGAGCTGAGGATTTGTGTGGTTTTAACCCCCAGAACGCGACGCTGCAGGCGGAGAAGCAGGCGCTGAAAACGCAGCTCAAGCAGCTCGAGACACAGAACAACAACCTGCAGGCCCAGATCCTGGCCCTGCAGAGACAGACCGTGTCCCTGCAGGAGCAGAACACAACTCTGCAAACTCAGAATGCCAAGCTGCAGGTAAGGCTGCCTTACTTTGCTTTCAGAAATAAAATCAAGGGGTTTTTTTCCGAAGGAAAACTTAAAGTGCATCATTATCGTTAGCTTTGAAATCACATTTGGCTTCCTGGAGAGACTTGGGAAAGAAGGTGATGTGAAAATAATCTGCACTCAGCAGTCAAATAATAGTTTGTTTGCTGATGGATAATTACATTTTTAGAAACTGGCTTTAATCCCTTGTCCAATGTAAAATCGTGACTTTATACTTTGAAGTAGAGTAGATTCTCGTATCCAATTTCCAAGATTCCTTGGGCTTTTTATTGTATTTATGCATCTAAATTCGGTCAGGGAAGTAGTGTGTCCAACTGTATCTTAATAAACTTTATGTATTTTTAAAAAAAATAAAAGTATAGCATTAGCTAAGAGGAAAATCAAGATACTTAAATACAGAAGATCTTTAAAAAAAACCAAAAGAAAATGGAAAGCTATTTAAATATGTGAAGACCTGAATTTACATAATTGAGAGGCAGTAAGAAATGTAATGTGTGGCCATGAAAGTTATAAAAATGGTTGTCCCCAGAGTCTTGCAGTTCTTCTGGCCAAAATTCAGATGTTGCTCTTGCAGTTTAATAAGGTTATTAAATATGTATCTTTTTTTTCTTTAAACATTAAATATTCTTGTTAGTGGATTTAATGCTTTTTGGAGTTTTAAGAATCAAAACTCCTTCAAGAGGGAATAAAAACCCCACAATACAGCAGAAATAGTAAGGAGTGTCAGAAAGGATGGAGGACTGATGGAAATCAAGATGTCAAGGGCTGTTTAAGTGAAACAAATAACACATTTGATGGATGCCTGGAGTCTCCTCCTGACTCTTCCTGGAAAGCAGAACAGTTTTGTTCCATGGATGCATTTTCTGCTGCCACAATGAAATGTCCTTAGTGCACTGCACTGCAGTAAAACAGGACATTGCTGCACCCCCTGTGCCTCCTCTGGCTGTTAAAAACCTGTGGATATGATGTGGAAATATCTCATTTAACCAGTTGAGAGGGGATTGCTGGGATTCAGAGCTCTCTGGGTACTTTGTAATTCCCGTCATCCAAAAAACCCAGGAATCTTTGTAGTTCCTCTTTTGCCTCATGCCCAGCAGCTCAGGCCTTTCTTCTCTGGCAAGACAATTCTCCATGAGCTGCAAATCCAAGTGGAAGCTGAAATATGTTCAGGAAAATCAAAGTGATGAATTGTTGGCTAAATCTGAAGTGCAGACTGAGCTGCTGTACCTGGGCTGTGCCAGAACTGTTCCTGGGCAACTCATTCTTCCTTTCCTCCTGATACCCATGAGGAGCAGCCAGAGGAAAGGATGTCTGAGAAGGGTAGCTGGGAATTCTGACCTAACCAAACTCGAGTTCAGCCTGGGAGCTTTCCCAGCACACCCCTGCCATCAGACATGACTTCATTTCCAGTGAAAGGTTCAGCTTTCTCATCTGTAACAAAAAACGCTGCAGTTCCAGCAGGAAGGGATTTGTTCCCTGGTAACAGCGGGAACTGGAGTGAGAGATGGAATTATTTTTTCTTTCCTTAAGAGATACCCCCAGGGTATTAGAAGGCTCAGTAGTTTGTGGTTTCCATCTCTTGAACAGGAAAGAGAAGGAAGCTGGTACAGGTCAGGTGACAAGCACCACTTCTTTAAGATACCCAGGGATTTCTCGAGAGGCACAAAAAGTGAAATTGTTGGTTTGTTGGGGCTTATTTAGACTGTCTAATGTTGAGGGCTTTAGTGCATTAATACACATTAATTCTGTTCTGGTACAGCTGTTGGAGAACTGGTACAGTTGCACAAAAGAGCACAGAACAGAGCATAGGTAGTTCCTTCCAGGTGCTGTTTTTTATCTCCCTCTCTCTGTTAAATGGATGCTCCTGTTGGAGCTCTCCTTATGAAGCTGTGTGTGGATACCATGAAGATTCTATGGTGACAGATTTTTTTTTAAGAATCAATCTCCATGCCAGTGTGAGAGTTTGTTTTATTTTAGTCACAGATTGGGCTATTATTAGGACCACTGGTGATCCATTTCTCCAAGGTAACTTGGTCCTGGAGGGAAATGGCAACAAAGCAGTTGCCAGTGGAACAACCAGAAGGTGTCTGAGGGTTAAGGCCCAGCAATGGTGGGAGCTGCAGTAACCCAGGCTGTGCCCCGCTGTGGCTGCAGGTGGAGAACTCCACGCTGAACTCGCAGAGCACGTCGCTGATGAACCAGAACGCGCAGCTGCTGATCCAGCAGTCGGCCCTGGAGAGCGAGAGCGAGGCCGTGCTGAAGGAGCGCGAGGACCTCAAGGGGCTCTACGAGGCGCTGCTCAAGGACCACGAGCGGCTGGAGCAGCTGCACGAGCGCCAGGCCGCCGAGTACGAGGCCCTCATCGCCAGGCACGGCAGCCTCAGGGCTGCCCACAAGAACCTGGAGCTGGAGCACAAGGACCTGGAGGATAGGTGAGTGCTGGCAGCAGAAATCACTCTGGTAAAATTTGGAATATTGAATTAATAGAGAATGAATAAAGTATAGAATGAATAAAATCACTGAGTCCCTCATCGCCAGGCACAGCAACCTCAAGGCTGCCCACAAAAACCTTGGGCTGCAACACAAGGACTTGGAGGATAGGTAAATACTGTCAGCAGAAATCACTCTGATAAAATATGGAATATTAATATAGAATGAAGAAAGTACGGAATAGAATGTAGGATGAATAAAATCACTGAGTCCCTCATCGCCAAGCACGGCAGCCTCAAAGCTGCGCACAAGAACCTGGAGCTGGAGCACAAGGACCTGGAGGATAGGTAAATACTGTCAGCAGAAATCACTCTGCTAAAATAGAGAATATAGAACGAATAAAACATAGGATGAATAAAATACGGAATAGAACATGGAATGAATAAAATGAATAAAATCATTGAGTACCTCATCATGAAGTATGGCAGCCCCAAGGCTGCTCAGAAAAACCTGGGAGCTGGAGCACAAGGACTTGGAGGATAGGTAAATGTTGTCAGCAAAAATCACTCTGGTAAAGTATAGAATATAGAATTAATAGAGAATGAAAGAAGTATAGAATAGAATATAGAATTAATAAAACCACCATTGCTTAATCATTAAGATTTAATGAGTCCCTCTGCCAAGCACGGCAGTCTCAAGGCTGCGCACAAGAACCTGGAGCTGGAGCACAAGGACCTGGAGGATAGGTGAGTGCTGGCAGCAGCAATCACTCTGGTAAAATTTGGAATATTGAATTAATAGAGAATGAATAAAGTGTAGAATTAATAAAATCACTGAGTCCCTCATCGCCAGGCACGGCAGCCTCAAGGCTGCTCACAAGAACCTGGAGCTGGAGCACAAGGACTTGGAGGATAGGTGAGTGCTGGCAGCAGAAATCACTCTGGTAAAGTATGGAATATTGAATTAATAGAGAACGAATAAAGGATAGAATTAATAAAATCACTGAGTCCCTCATCGCCAAGCACGGCAGCCTCAGGGCTGCCCACAAGAACCTGGAGCTGGAGCACAAGGACCTGGAGGATAGGTGAGTGCTGGCAG
>JANRGV010000062.1:1314952-1350241 GCA_024734035.1 Alethe castanea | reverse complement strand
CAGAAATCACTCTGGTAAAATATAGAATACAGAATGAATAAAATATAGAATTAATAAAATAAAGAATAGAATATAGAATGAATAAAATCACCATTGCTTAGTCACTAAGATTTAATGAGTCCCTCATCGCCAAGCACGGCAGCCTCAAGTCTGCTCAGAAAAAACAAGGACTTGGGGGATAGGTAAATACTATCAGCAGAAATCACTCTTTAATAAAACTATAACATTAGTAAAATCACCATCACTTAATCACTAAGATTTAAACTTTAACAGAGGCCATTTCGTCAAAATTCCTTTTTTTTTGGGTCATTCTGTAAATTTTGTCTTTGCAGGTACAATCAATTGCTGAAACAAAAAGTGCAGCTGGAAGAGCTGGAGAAGGTTCTCAAGACAGAGCAGGACAAAATGCTGCAGCAAAGTGAGAAACACGAGACTGTGGCAGCAGAATATAAAAAACTTCGGGATGAAAATGAAAGGTAAAGAGAATTCTGGCACTTGAGCACCTGCCAGGGCAGCCTAAACAAGTGGTGTGTTCTTCACATTTCTTTGACACCTGATGCTGCTATTCCAAATATTTGTGATCCCACAGGAATAATCATTATATCCTGAGGGGACATGTGGGACAAAGGGGCATGGCAGGGCCCAGGAGGGACAAAGGGAGCCCAGGAATGGATGTGTGTAACCTCCACAGTTGGAAAAGTTTGGGCCATTCCTGTTTTGTTTTGGCAAGAAATCCCGGCTGTTTTGTAAGGTTCTTTTATTCTGAAAAGTGAAATCTTAAAGCCAGTTGTGATGTAGAGATGCTGTTTTGTATTTAAGCATGCAGAGAACAGTGCTTGGCTCAAAGGCAGAACACATTCCTAGGAAAATGAGGCTGGGATAACTTACAGGATGTGACACTAAGGAATTTGTGTGTGTATTTGATGGAGTAGTTGGAAATGTCATGTTTCAGAGGGAGTGTGGGTAACAAATTCATTTCCCGCACTCTTTGATGGTGTCTCTGCATCCCAGGCTCACTCACACATACAGTCAGCTCCTGAGGGAGAATGAGGTGCTCCAAACTGACCACAAGAATCTGAAAACATTGTTGAACAATTCCAAACTGGAGCAAACACGCTTGGAAGCAGAGTTTTCCAAACTCAAAGAACAGTACCAGCAACTGGATATTACATCAACAAAGTTAAATAATCAGTGTGAGGTATGTGGGAATTCTGCTGCTTGTTATTTTTATAACTGTATTTATCGGTTCATAAAATCATATGAAGTGCTGGCATATCAGTCATTTATAAATAATGAAGTGGATTCAAAGGCTAATTAATTTGCTTACTGTACAGGCAGTACACAATTTCAGGCTCAAATTAGAGAAACTGGTTTAAATTATTTAAAGCATCCAAGAGGCTTTTATCAGTTGATTCGTGATTTAAGTTTGAGTTTGATTTGACTCTCAGAATCCCTCTGTAGACCTAAACTTTCTTGCTAATCTCATGATCTGTGTGTAAAGTGCACTCATATAAATGCAGGGGCAATTTCTGTTTTAACAGCTGCTCAGCCAACTTAAAGGAAACCTGGAGGAGGAAAACAGACACCTGCTGGATCAAATCCAGACCTTAATGCTGCAGAACAGAACATTACTGGAGCAGAACATGGAAAGCAAGGATCTCTTCCACGTCGAGCAAAGGCAGTACATGTGAGTTGTGAAAACAAGGAAATCACTGTGATCAGGGCAATGCCAGCAGTACCTGCATTTTTTAAAAAAAAACTTCTGTTATATATAGAATTTAACAAATGTGCTGCTTCTGAAATGCTTCTCTTTAAAAGTAGAATTTCAGTGATAAATGTAAAGCAGATAACTCAAAATATGAACGTGATATTTGTAGTTCTAAAGGATCAGTGCACCTGTGTTCATTACTGATGATGGAAGTGAGGAATAAAAACTGTATTTATTCCTCATGCTACTGCTGGCAAAGTTTAGATTTGTAATCACTGTATTTGTAGATGGGTACATTCATACATGAGTCTACATACATTGAAGATTAATTTGTGGATTTGTAATCTAAACTTCTTTAATGGACTTGAGAGAAGAGAAAATGTGCTTACATAAATAATACAGCACTTTATTTAAAAAGGAGGAATGTGTAATAAAGGCAAATGGAATTGTATTCCATTCTATACCATGAAGTTAAGCCTAAGGCTGATGGTTTGCTGTATCTCTTGCTTTTTCAATAAGAAACAAATGTTATATAAGAATTCCTCACAAAAGGTGACAATTTTCAGGTGACAGATTCCCAGAGGAATGTGCTGCCCACGCCCCCTGTGTACGGTTTTGAAGCATAAATTACCATTAATTTCTGTTTGCAGCGACAAACTAAATGAATTGAGGCGGCAGAAGGAGAAACTGGAGGAGAAGATAATGGATCAGTACAAATTTTACGAGCCATCTCCACCAAGAAGGTACTGGTGAACGTGATGTGAAATAAAACACAGCTCTAAGGCACGGCAGACCTGCTCTGTTCCCGCTGAAAACCGGGCTCAGAATCACGTCTGTGTCTTGCATAAAAACAGCAAATCTGCAACCTGAGCAGTGTGTTACAAATGCAGTGAACGTGCTTGATGTGTTGTTGGTGGCAGGAGGGGCAACTGGATCACGCTGAAGATGCGGAAGCTGATCAAGTCCAAGAAGGACGGGAACCGCGAGCGCCTCAAGTCGGTGACGCTGACGCCCACGCGCTCCGAGTCCAGCGAGGGGTTCCTGCAGCTGCCCCACCAGGACAGCCAGGACAGCTCCTCCGTGGGCTCCAACTCCCTGGAGGATGGGCAGACCCTGGGCACCAAAAAGAGTAGCAGTGAGTACTGCAAACCGCTCGGTTGCGTGAATAAACCGTGGCGAAGTGTTGGGAAAGTCTGCGTGTTGTGGAGGATTTGTAAAGGTCATTTTTTAGGCTGTAGGAATGAAGCCTGAATTAGTTTATTAAGGGCAGAAGTTCTTGCAAACTCCCTGAAGTGTTTGGGCATCTCAAAATGCAAGTGTTAAAATACACTCTCAGTGCCCAGGTAAGATGAAGCAGGCACTGGTACTGGGTCAGGCGAGCAGGGTTTGGGATAGAATGTCAGGTGTCACCACAAGGACCCTTTTTGTTTCTCCCTCTTGTCCCAGCATGACTCTTTCCCCTTGTCATGGAAGTGTTTTCCAAGCTGTGGCTGTGCTAAAATCCATGAGTTGCTAGAAACACCTTCTGTCTGAAGGTGTTCCCCCAGCATCTCACAAAACCAACCATGAAATCTGGATACACAGGAAGTGTTAATGTGGAAACACAACCTGTTAAAAATGCAGGAATTGTTACTGATCCTGAAATTGAAGTGGTTGAGAGGGAGAACAGGACTTACAGAGGTGTAATTAGATAGAATGTTCCAGGCACAATTTGCTGACCTTGAAAGATTTGATAGCCCTCCCATTAGAGTGCCCATGATGTATATATATATATATATATGGCCAGATTCTGTTTATTATTATTTATTATCTGTGCTTTTTGTTCTTCACTCTTGGCATGAATCGTAAACTGCCCAGTTTCTCACAACTTGAGAGGTATAATTACAGCCAGGTTATCAGGATGTAATGGTTCTGTTTAATAACTATGCACCAAAAGCATTTTGGCTGTGCATGTAAAAGCATCAGAATCCATGTGCATTAACAGTCACTTCCAGCCTTTGCACTACTACTTTTAAATGTGATGTGTTGGGGTTCAAAAGACAGCAGGTCTGGGGTTTGTGCCAGCTGTGAATTATTACAGCTATTATGATGTGTTTTTCTTTTTCTTCTGTGCTTCTTGGAGAAGCTTAGTCAAAGTTAAAAACATCCCCAAAATGCTGTTTTAGGAAAAGTTAAAATCAGATCTGTATTATTTTTATAATAAAATAGTTCAGGGATATATTTTAGCATTATTGTTACTAACTTATCCCTTTGGAGAGCTCAACCTTTTTCAGTGCAAGCTTCAAAAGAGGTACTTTTAAACTTGTTTAAAAAGCAGCTGTTGCTTTTACATCCAAACCATGAGTGGTGTGGAACTGGGGAGTGACTGAAGCTGTCCTGGATGTGTGTCAGTGGGAACTGGGGGTGTGCACGCCGTGGTTCAGCCCATCTGCATCTGTGTCAGCAATGTCATGTTCTGGAAGGGCTTTTTCTGTGGCAGTGTTCTTTGCATGATCCTTGGGACCTTGTAGTGTGCAGTTACCCTCCTGGGGAGCCACGGCTGCAGTTACGGTGGCTGAGCCTCAAAAGAGGTTTGAAGCTGTTCAGACCTCATTAATTTTCTACTCCATGGGCCTTGTTCATGTTTCCCTTAATCCCAGTGTATTTGTCCACAAACTGGAAGGGCTGATCTAATTCCGGATCCTAACCTTCCTCCATTGCACATGTCGCCATGGAAACCAGAGTTTTGGAGAGAATTCGGACGTGTTTTGTGCCAGCTCAGCTCTGACAGGCTCTGAGACAGAGATGTGAGACGGTTTGTGCCTCACCAAGCAGAGAGAATATCTCAGTGTGACGAGGGCTGGTGATGGTGCACGTTTTGCAGTCTGTTTCTTCTGCTCCTAGAGTGACTGTAAGTCCTAAATCCCGGGATTTGGGGGCTTTTCTTTTCCGTGGGGAGCAGTTTGGCAGCTTGCACTGAAGGAGCTACAGGAGGGAGCAAACATGTGAGTGCCACCTGTCTGTGCCAGTGCTCAGGTGCTGGAGCTCTCTGTGCTGGCTGAAGAGGAGTTCTGTGCCCCCCTGACCTCCAGAAGTGGGGAAGAAGGAGCTGGTTCCAGCAGGAGCTGCCGAGGTGAAATGTCCTGGGTGTCCTTGAGAAGGCAGCTCACCTTCCCTGGCAGCAGCCAGCCCTGTTCTGAGCTGCAGGACTGAGTACCTGACACACAGATCTCCAGGATGCACAGGCTCACAACCCCATTCCCTATCAGAGATCCTGGTTTCTAAAGTGCAGTGTGTGACATCTGTCGTTTTTCTTCTTTTGTGGCTGCTGGTGCAGATTGTGTTTTCCCAACACAGGCCACTTTCTCATAGAAAATGTTTCCAGGAGAGCTGTTATCTCCCTGGGAAAGGTGATCTTGGCACAAAAACCAGGTTACCCTGTTCTCAGAGGACACCAGTTGAGGTCTCAGGGTGTGGCCAGAGCCTGTGTCTGATCCCTGTGGGAAGGAGGGGGTGCCTGGAGAGCTTTGCTGTCCCAGCACAGGCTGATCCTGCAGGAAGTGTGTGCTCCTGACTGCAGGGTTTCACCCTGGCTTTTCATAGCCTCCTTCCTCCCAGGTACTGCCCCAATTATTGTTGATCACCCCTAATGATCAGCTGAGTGCTGTGGATCTGACACCTGCTCTGTGCAGAGCTTTTCCTCTGCATGGATGGGGCCATTCTGGGCTTTCCCAGAGAAAACCCAAGGCAGGCAGAGGGGATTTTTATTTTCTGTGGAGAAATACAGATATCCTTTGCTGGCTTCCACTTTAGCCAGGAGATGAACAAGTTCCCAAGGAATTAGGGCTGTTAGTAAACTCTCATCTTCTCTAGGAACACCAGGAGCAGGCATGCTGTGCCACAGAGGGAATAAAAGGAATGTCCTGGGCTCCATTTTCCAATACCAGGGCATTTTTAAGATTTCTGCCTCATATTTTCTTCCGTGAATGAGCAGAACAGCATCAGGATTTTAATGCAGAGTTCCCAGAGGATTTCAGGCAAGCAGGAGAGTTACAAGATGGGATTTTCCCTGCTCAGTTGAAGAATTCTGCAGTACTCATCATTCATTCTCAGCTCAGAAAGCAAGAAGGTGTTTGTGGAATACTGAAAAGAAAAAAAAAGAGTTTATTTCTGCTGTATCTCTGCCATCCCAGTATTATTTATTATTATTATTATTACTATTCCAGGACATTTCCTGAGGTGAATTCTGTGCAGACATCACTGACACGGTTTCCCATGCAAACATTTTGGTTTTTGATGCAGGATTTCCAGGACATGAGGGGTTGCAGGGGAGGTTCCTGGTGGGCACAGCTACTGAGACCCATAAGTGAGCCCTTTAGGAGGGGATCTGTGCTATTGGACAGGAAGGACAGATGACTCAAACACTTCTTGAGCATCCTCTGGTTACTTTTTCATAAGATTAAGGAGTTTTTAGTGAAGAGGAGTCAGTTATCTTCCATAAAGGATTACAGAGAGATGAGTTATTTTGTCTGTATAGAATTATAGAAGTTACAGAGGAATTTTTTATTTTTTTTTGTGTCATCTTGATGGCAATAAGAAATAGAACAGAGTGACCTCTGTGGTTAGATAGTTTTGTGCACCCGTTCCTGTGGGTGCAGACACAGGAAGAGCTGATGGAGAGGGAGGAACAGGCAATATTTCACTGCCAGGGTAGCTCATGTGCACTTGTAAATGGTATATATGATATATATGCACTGCTCTGTACACAGAACTGCTGTGTGCCAGGCTGGGGGAGCAGGGCACACCTCCCAGAAGGGGCTGCAGAGACAAACCAGGCACAGCATGGTCCTGCAGAGCTCTGCAGAACCCAGAGCTGCTGCCACCTGCAGAAATCACTGCTTTGGGCAATTCCATCCTGTGTCCCCTTCTGGATCTTTCCATGCTGGCTCCTGTGCCTGGCATCAGCCCCTAGACTTCCCCAAGGCAGGTCAGCAGTTCCTAATGCAGAGTTCCTGACTCCAAGGACAAGATTAACTCGTGACTTCCCCCTCCTCCCTCTTTTAATACTATTTGTAATTTTAACTCTGTAATTCTCCTGGTAGACTTTTAACTCGGTTTTCCTTGGGCCCTCCCAAAACGTTACAGCAACACTCACATTTGGATTTTCTTTTGCTGTTTTGGTTTTTTTTTTCCTTTGGTGTTTTTTCAGCTAAAAGATTTGCACATTTCAAGCAGATTGATTTTAGTATTTTACCAAAATACTGCCTACAAATTACATTGATTAGAAGGCCCTTGCAGGTTTTCTGTGAGACAGTAGATGACCAAATTTATTACTGAGCCCAAAATGGAAGAACTGAAGACTGATGAAGACTCTGTCCCGTTAGATGTGCAGGCAAAGCATTACATAAGTTACTAGCCCCCAAACATAATGATGTGAACATATTTTAACATAGAAATTGTGCTTAGAGTTGCTTTCATTTTCAGCTTTTTTTGGCTTCACATTTTTCTTTATGTTCAAAAAATAAGTGTTACTTTTCACAGTAAAAATTACATAGTGGTCAATTCCTGTAATCACCTGCGAAGAAGTTACATTTATTTTTTCAAGAGCTTCAAACTGTATTGCCCTCTGCACTGTGATTTTCAGTGCATTTCTGAGTTACCCGAGTTTCCCTGTTTCGGTGTACTTTTCATATTTCATTATCACCCAGAAGCAGGAGAATGATAGCTTTTAGCATAGCATACCTAGCTTAAACTCAGACATTCATTTCTGTCCTTAGTTTCAACATTTAACTTCCATCTGTTCTTCTCCCTTTTTTTCTTTCATTTCCCTGTTTCCGTTTTTCCTCATGCTATGACATAAAAGTGGGTGCACTGAAAAGACTGCCCTTTTTGAGGAACAGACCGAAGGAAAAAGACAAAATGAAGGCCTTCTACCGTCGCTCCATGTGTAAGATTTATGACAGTTCAGCTTCTTCTCAATGGCTACACTGGCTTCCATACTAATTTTTCACTAACCTCTCCCTGGACTGCGCTCTGGTTTTCCTCCTCTTTTGCAATGTGCAAGTCCTGCTACGGTACAAGGAGCTGGAGCTTTTTCTTTTTTTTACTTTTTCTTTCCCCCACCCCTCCTTTATTTTTAATTTTTTTTTAAACAAAATAAAACTTTGGCACTGAATACTTTATGTCTGTGCCGTGCACATGCATATAATCTATTCAGTGCCTTGTGACTGCATATATTTGTATACATGGCTGTCTGTATACACATGGCCCCATGTGTATATGAATTTACAGTGCACTGTGTTAACAGAAATAGTTCTAAATGCCACGTTTCATAAGCCTTTTGTTAAGAAGTCACTGTAATTATATTTATTTTTTTTTTGTTTAAAGCAAGTGTAGGAGATTGTGCAAGGCTCTCTGGTGGTCTGTCACTCTGCGAGTGTTCCTCAGTTCTCGTTGCCAGAATGCTGCATTGATTTCTTTTGTTTCGTTTTATTTTCTAATGAGGGGTGGACAGTTTTCTGGAGTGTGGGGAAGTGAAGGTGAATATCATCAGCTGTGGTATTTTTCAGATCCTCTCTCTGTTGCTCTGTAAACCCCAGTGTGCCTGCAGTAACCTGCACTGTACAAGGATCCCGTGTGAGCGCTGGCACTCCGTTCTATGAGCACCCACTTTTGTCCCCGCTCATCCCATTTTCTCACGGCAAGCAGAGCCTCTAACAGCACCTGGCGCATGGCGATCCCTGACCGAGCTGTTTTGGGCACCTCCCTGGGCTCCGGAGCCCCTCCCTCCCTCCCTCCCTGCCTCCCTCCCTGCCGGCTGCATGCGGTACCCGGGGTGTGGTTTGCTCCTGCCGGCTGCTCTGCTGCGGGCGCTTTCCGTGCTTCCAGAACTGTGCCACCTTTGCAATGCCACTTAACAACCCCGGCAGGTCCATTGCCCACGCTGATCATTTGCTTTCATTTGCATCCCAGCCATGAATGACCTGGTGCAGTCCATGGTCCTGGCAGGAGGACAATGGACAGGTAGTTCTGAGCATCTGGAGGGTCCTGATGATATATCCACGGGTAAAAGGAGGAAGGAATTGGGAGCTATGGCCTTCTCTACTACAGCTATCAACTTTGCCACTGTCAACTCCTCCACAGGCTTCAGATCCAAGCAGTTGCTAAATAATAAAGGTATAGGTAGAAGCTTTTTGCACTATGTGAATGTTAATGTTTTAAGTTTTTTCAATCTTAATAATTGAGTTGCAGTGCTAAGATAATGAACTGCGGTTATAAATTGTTTCAAGGTTTTTCCTACAGAATGTTTCCTAAGTAAAAATGGATTGCTTTGAAAAGTATTTTTAATTTTTACCCTTTTACCAATGATAAGTGTTTTAATAATCTTTGCACTTTATTTTGTTTTACATCTTCCTTTATGTCTCTGTGTGTAGATACTACATCCTTTGAAGATGTAAGTCCACAAGGTATTAGTGATGATTCTAGTACAGGATCAAGAGTTCATGGTAAGATGTGAGCTTGAATGAAATGAATTAAGGATGTACGATGTGAATGTTAATGAACTTGTGAAAATACAGTGAATGGCATCATTGCAATGAGCATGCTCTCTCTGATTTTCATATCTCTCGAATGTATTGTATCATTTCTTCAGATTCTCCTTTCTCTCTTAACTACTACATCAGACAGATATTCTGTATCTCTGGTAGAAAGTATTTGTGAAGTGCATCTGAACAGGATCAAAACATTTTCCTTTTTAGTGGGAAAATGTTTTAACTTCCATTCGGAGTTAGTAGTAAATAAAGGAAGTTAGCATTTCAATCTTAAAAAACCAAGTCCAAATCTGGCCTGAGTTTTCAATGTTTATTGTTCAGTGAACCCCAAATTTGCCATGTGCTGTAGTTTGTAAACTCATTGTGTGTTCCTTCAAGCAAAGCTTTGAAGTGAAAAATAGGCTATTAACAGAAGTGAACTATAAACATTTACAGTGAGTACAAGCAGCAAACATCTTTTGAGGCTACTAACAGTGCATTTCCCTTGTATTGGCTTAGGAGTACAGGACTTTATCTGTGCAGATGCTCTTGCTCCTCCTGTCCGTGGCATTCCAGCCCTGTGCAGGGTTCCCTGTCAGATCTGTTGTAAGTGACCTGAGCACAGCAGCCCCTGCATGCCCCTGTCTGAGCCCTGCTCCCCTCTGAGCACTCAGTTCCAATTCTAAACTACATTCTCTCTCTTTTCCTCTCCTCTGTACCTCGCCATTCCTGTAGTGCCCTTTTCCAAAGTGTCCTCTTGGACCGCCTGGAAATTCCTTCGCTTTCTGATCTGTAAGAAACCACTTTGTTCCCATGGGCATGTTGAGCCTGGGAGGTCGTGCATGCTCCTCTGAGCATTCTCTCAGCAGAATGTGAAGGTGCCGTGTCCTCTGCTAAAATGTTGTTCATCATGGTGTCTCCTAATTTTCCATTCAGCTTCCAGACCAGCCAGCCTTGATAGTGGCAGGACATCCACTAGCAATAGCAATAACAATGCTTCACTCCATGAAGTCAAAGGTATGCTGGGGGTGAATTCACATCCGTGCTTCATTTCCATTCTTTTCTCTGTAAGATCATCTGTAGAGGTTCAAAAACCCCCACAACAAAAAAAAAATCCCACTGCACAGCATAGCCTGTGCTTCCTTGAGTGTTTCACAGCCTTCCTTCCCCAGATTAGAAGCACAGTGTTTAATGGTTTTAATAAGTATTAAAAGGGTGGTGTTAGTTTTTAATCAAAAACTATTTTAAACCTAGCCCGGATAACATTACAAAATAAGAATTCCCCCCCAAATTACTTTAAAAGCTTTTTAAGCTGAGGAGTTGCTCCTGGCTTTTTTTTTTTTTTTTTTTCCCTCCAAGCATCCTCCTGCACTGCACTGCTGCTGTGAGCTGTGTGCTGTACAACTGCTCAAAATGGCATTGCTGATTCATGCTGAAAACCTTTATAGTTTGGTTTTAATAGATTATTAACATCCCTGGATTTATCAATATTCTCTAAATGTTATGTATTAAGAACCCTGATATATTTTTGTATCTCATGGCTTTTCTGGCTGGAGACTATTGTACAGACTAGACTAGAGCACTGCCAGCTCAAGACTTCATTTAATACTCATGGCTTGCATCTCTTAAATGGTGTCTGTTTGTTTGGAAATTTAGGAATGAATGCTAGCTGAATATTTCTAATAGTGTATTTAAATCTGTTAGATTGCTTCTTTCTGTAAAAGATCCCTTGAAGTCCTCCTTGCCCCAGTGTCTATACAGGATTAGGCATTTCCACCAGAAGCAATTTATCTTGGTTCAAACTTAATTTCATTTCTTAGGAGGGACATGAAGCTGGAAATACTTGATTGTCCATCAGTATTTTTTAAGCAATTCATAGTTACTGACAAATGAACTGGTGTTGAGGAATTTATTTTGCATCTAACACCATGTGCTTCCTTCAGGTCCCAGTTGTAACAAACTAGGAGTAACAGCAGGAATTTTTGGAGAAGCAGCATTCCTGAGTAGTTCTTGATGGAGAAAATACTTTCTTTCCACTCAATCCTTTGTATTTCCTTTAACATTTAATTACCTTGTGCCTCTCAGCAATGCTGAACGGGAGTGGTGATGTCTCTTTAGTCTCTTGAAATATAATGCTGTGTAGGTGGAGGCCCAGATTATAAGTGAAAGGTAGTTTTTATTTTAAAAAAAATCATGACATGTTTGAAGAGCTGCAAAAGGTAAGTCAGGGGAGTGCAATTTTACAGAGTGAAAAAGAACAACTGGACTTTTTTTAGTCTCTTAAATGAATTAGTATTAACTGAATCTGGTGACATTGCAGACGGGAGTGGGGCTATACAGGTTGAGAGCTCTTTGGTGTATTTCTGATGGCAATACTGACTGCCTTCCCCCCAAAGCAGGTGCAGTGAACAGCCAGAGCAGGCCCCAGAGCCACAGCAGTGGGGAGTTCAGCCTGCTCCACGAGCACGAGGCCTGGTCCAGCAGCAGCAGCAGCCCCATCCAGTACCTGAAGGGACACAGCAGGTGCAGCCCTGTGCTCCAGCACAGGACACCTGAGAGCTGTGGCAAGCACACCACGACAGGCTCCCCTGGCAGTGAAGTGGTCACCCTGCAGCAGTTCCTGGAAGAAAGCAACAAGAGTAACTCCAGTGAGGTCAGTATAAGGGTGTTTCACCACCCAGTGTCCATCTGTGGGCTCAGAATTAGTGCCAGGCACAGTGAGTAGAGTTCCTTACGGATTTCTTGGAGCTGCCAGTCACACCTGCATTGAGAGGTCACAGGCACTGTCCAGTTCCACCAGCAGGAAATCTGGAATTCTGCAGCTGGACCCTCTGTGGTGCCTGGGTTGGGTAGGAAAGTTGACCTGTACTGACAGTGTTGTCCAGTGTGTGGGACACCAGGCTTGGAGTGGGCTCAGTCTTCTCCTTCCAGTCCAGCAGCAGCTGCTGTCATATCTGTCCTGCATCAACAGCAAGGAACATGCTGGATTTCATTCCCTGGGGAGACTCTTGTCTGCTTCACTTTCATCTTAACAATACTGGGAAATGAAAAGTGACCTTGGAGCTTATTGAAATCTGGAGTGATTTCAATGAATGAAAGGGATGTTTCTGTAAATCAGTGACAATTCCTAAGAAGCCCCAAATCACCTCATCTCTGCTGGTGTTCCAGGTTCTGAATCCCTGCTTCTTGAGCAGATCTGCTGTGGGATAAACCACTGTGACTGGGGCCTCTCAGGAGTGAGGATCCAGGGTTGTCTGGGGCAGGTGGCACAGATCTGGAGAACATTCTGCATTTTTTGGTTTGATACTTAAAATGGCTCTCACCTGTGGTCTCCCTGAGAAGGATTTTTGGGGTTTAAGCACTAGACAATATTCTTCTGGCTATACCAAATAAGAAACCCCACCTAAGTCATCAAGCCAGGTCCACTGCTGTTCACAAATCCCAGAACCCCTTTCATAGCCTCCCAGACCCATGCTGGGTGAAAAGGTATTCAGGGGGTTTCTTTCCACTCTTCTGACAGAGAATTTCCCTAATGCCTTCAGCTTAATTCTTCCCCAGTTGTCTCTGGTACCACTTTGAAAACAACTGCAGTGTGAATATTATTCACCTAAACTCTTTCTTTGTAAACTGTACAGAGACCTCCTAAGTATGCGTCGTAAATGCTTTGAGACCTGAGCAATTTTTAAAAAACCCGAATCTTCGTAGAATTGTTCTTCATTTATGTCCCCAGAAATTGCAGTTTAGAAACCTGAGTGTCCTGTTTTCACAGGTGAAGTCTGCGAGCGAGGAGAACCTTTTGGATGAAGTGATGAGGAGCTTGTCTGAGTCGGCGGAGCTGGCAGGGCGGGAGAAGCTGCGCAAGCAGCCGGGGGCTGGCTGTGGCATCGTCAGGTCCCTGAGCGTCAGAAACACGGTGGATTTCTCAGATGGACGATCCCTGAAAGCAGAGCAGCTGGTAAGGCCCGGCCTCCGGAAGGCTGAAGAGCTGTGCTTCAGCAGCTCTCCCATCAAATTCACCCCCGGCGCCCCGGGCAAGGCGCGGTCCGTGAAGGAAAAGATCCAAGCAACTGTGAGCCAGCGACAATCCAGGGACTGCAACCTCTACGCCACCTTACCGCGTGCCAGCAGCGTGATTTCCACGGCGGAAGGAACCACCCGAAGGACAAGCATCCACGACTTTTTGTCCAAGGACAGTAGGGCGCCCGTGTCCGTGGATGCAGCGCCGGCCCCGGCCGACAGGAGTGCTCCGCCCAGCTCCAGTGAGTACCCGGCGCTGCGGGTGTCCTCTCCCTGTGTTCACTGTGTGCCTGCCGGGGGGGAGGCGGCTCCCCCGCTCCCAGCACGCCGTGTGGGAGGCGGCTCCGAGCTTCCCAAGCCTTCCAGGATGGAAGGGCCGGGTTGTCGTGAGAGGACTGTGCCGAGCGCGCGCGTGTTCTGGGATAAAGGCTCTGGGAGCGGCAGCGCAGGCTCCTTCGCTGCGCCCCAGCCCTTCTTATCCCTCAACACCGAGTTAGTCAGCAATATCAGTGGGTTGCCCCCGAGACCCACCTCCAAAGCAGCTGACCAGGCCAACGTGTCGGCCTTCAGGTCGGTGCTGAGGGGCCAGGAACAGCCCGGTGCTGCTCCCAAGGCTCCGGGGGAGCCGCGGGCAGAGCCCGTCCCTGCCTCCGGCGCCGGCGAGGCGCAGTCCCCGCTGCTGGTCTCGGAAGATAACCAGACCCTGTGGTATGAGTATGGCTGTGTATGAAAGAAAGCTGTGTTGTTAAATATTGTATGTGCCCAACATGCCGTAGAGGTGTTCTCCACATCCACTGGATGGGAGAGGAAACTCCCCTCCAATGAAGGAATCCTTCCTGGTTTATCCGCAGGGTGGTTGTTCCCTGCGGGCGGCGGCTGCGGACTGTGGCATGTCTGAATGTGGAATTGTAACCCCACCAAAGCCTGCATGAAACATTAATTGCACTGTGTATATTTTGCATGCCTTTATAATACGAGCTCTTATTTTTATTTGTCACGCATTGCAAATACTTTGGTGTTTTCCTGTTGGTTACCGCTGCATGTTAAAGCGAGCGCATGGCCGGAGCGGCGCAGGGAGCAGCATTCCTGAGACAAGGACAGCACTGCCAGTGGTGCTCCAGCTCTCAGGGCTATCACTCATCATCTGCTTGGAGAGAAAAACCTCGTTTTTCCCCCTCTTCTTTCATGGAAAGAAACATTTGGAGAGATCTCAGTGTCTTTTCACCCTTTGTAAATGCACGAGGAACAAGTGCCAATAATCCAAGTAATTCAGTGCCTCTAGTTTGCACAGTAAACCTTAATTACTGTCCATACTGAGTAATAAACACACAGACCATTCATAATCCTAAACAGAAATGGTAATTCTTACAAAGAGGTGATAAATAGTCACATGATACGCAGCACTTGTCATGAAAAAATGACTTTTTCCACCTCTTCCCTTTGGTCTGCTTTGGCTTTCCAGTCGTGGGTACAGCAGTGGTGAAGTGTTTGCTTTTACCAGGGGTCAAATGACAGGCTCCTTGTGATGTACAGCAATAAAAAACTGCCTTGAGTATGGTGGAAATTCATTTTTTCTTGCCAATGAGAAGTACCACTGATACAATAGAAAACAAATGGTGTAACAAAATAACAGATAATGCTAAATTAACACAGTTAAATGAAAGAAAAAATAACGAAGTTGCTTGCATATGAAGGATATGAATCCTTCAGCAAGTAACTCCTTGAATTTCAGATAAGCAGCTGAAGAGAAATGTTGAATAGTAATTACTTGAAGTGCCACTGTTCCTGCATGTGCTTGAAACTTCTCAGTGGTAAATTTCAACAGAGTTTAAAATTGTGTCAGATTTCAGCTAAAATTACACAAGGCCTTGGAAATGAGCACTTCTTTGCAAGAGGACATTGGTTGTGCCAGTTGTGGAGCTAAGATATGTTACCAAAATATTGAATGTCAGTATAGCTAGAGGGAAAATAATTAAAATTGAAAATATATATTGAAAACGACAAATGCCACATTCCGTTTTGTACAATTGCATTTATTCTGCCAGCAGTTTTGTGGCAGTCACAGAACCACTGTGTGGGCTGAACTTTTAATTCCTTAGTTCTTAATTAGGGAGGGCCAGTGAATCCATAGCTGCCCGAGGAAGAGCAGCAGATATCCCATGTGGGAGTCTGGAAGGGCTCTGTTTTCTATGGGATGGGAAGCCCTGCATTTGAGGAGCAAGGGGAGGATATTGAATGTTTGTGGAGAATAAGATGGCTGTTTGGGGGTGTGACACTGTCCTTCCCCAGCTCTGCACATTGGGCTGATGAATCTCACTCTTCCCAGTGGTGGCTCAGTTATTGCTGTGCTCCCTCTGGAGCTATCTCAGCAGCAAAAGAATGAGAAATCTGAGATATATAACCTTAATTTCACACACATGGACTCTCACAGAGCAAGACCAGTGTTCTGGGCTTGGGTCATGCCATTTGACTCCAGTTCATCTGCAGTTGTGTTGGGATTAGGTGCAAGGTGAGAGCGCTGGTATCCCAAGCAAAGTGTGCACATTTTGCAGTTATTTAAGGAAGTACAATCCTAGCTCTGAGAGCACTTAACACAAACTCACCCTGTGCTGCAGGGCCTGGTTTTTGCTCCCTGTGCCCTGGAGAAACACTGGTCAGAACAAGGTGTAGCTGCTCTAGGTCAGCTCTGGCTGCAGGAGTCTCAGGTGTGCTGCTGCATCCTCCTCTTGCTCAGGTCCTTAGACAGTCACACCTACAAAACTTCCAGTATTGTTCCTCTCACACCTCAAGGGCTTTGGAATAGCCAAACATGAGTTTCCTGGAGCTGGAGACTAACCTTGTCCAGCTCAAGCCACTCTGCACTGCTTTATAAATTTGCAATTAATTGCATTTCAGTTCTGAGTTTTGCTCCACTGAGTTGGGCAGCAGCAGAAGTGTCCTGCAAGAGAATGTTTAATGGCTTTGAGTAATGACTTACCAACATTTATTTGTTACATATGAAAGAAAATGTTGTCAGGGACAGAAGGATCTTTTTTTCCCTCCACTTTTTGGTCTTTAACAAGAAGTTCATGGATGTCTATATTCAAATAGTGGAAGATTCCATGGGATTCTTTCCCAAACCCCTGCTGCTCCTCAGCCAAGTGCATGGCAGGCTGTGAAACACATGGAGCCCTTGCTCATTTGGTTCCTGCTGCCTTGACAGTGCTAAGTTTGGACTTTGCATGACCCTGATGAACACTAAATGTGTGGCTGCTGCCCAGGAAGGTTCTGTTGTTCAGGCTCAGCCGTTTGCTCACAGCTGAGGTTTGCTTGATGCTTTGCTTTCAGTGACTGGTGCATTCAGATGCTGCATTTTGCATGTTGGAGCTGTTGCATGCAAAGACAGTTTTGTGGTTTGTGGAACTGAGTGTGAACGTTTCTGTCAGTGTGCAGCAGGTCAAGCTACAGTGGAAGAAGTTCTCTGCTAGAGTCAGTCAGCTGTGATTGCACCTCATTGTTGCTTTTGCTTTCCATTCATGCAGAAATGCAGGGTTGGTGCAGCTAAAGGTGACACATACCTGACTGTGGCTTTAGGAATGACACCTGGCTGTTGTAAATGCTGAGATGAATGTCAGTGAGTGTAGCTGAGCAGGCACTTGCAGTGAGTTTCTTCTGTCCCTCTCCTCTGTCCTTTCCTCTTAAAAACAACCAGAAAGTGTTTATGTATCCTTTTGCTCTCCTAATGAGTAGAATGTGTTTTGATGCATGAGGAGTTTTTTTTTTTTTTTTTTTTTCATGTCCTGATAAACACAATGGATAACCTGAAATGCTTTTCTCTGCAGATGTGGAAGCTATCCCAGAAAGCAGAAATTCAAAAAGCAGGTCTAGGGAGCAACAAAGCTCCTAATTCTATTACCCACTACCTGAGCTGTGGGCCAAGTGGTGAGTTTCCTGCCCAGCCTGTAAATGAGATGAATTTCATTTACAACAAACTAACAGCATTCCATCTCAGCCCCAGAGCACATTGCATTAACCAGATGTAAATCCTGCTTGCTTACCTGGCTTCTCTCCCGCTCACTCCTTAGGCCAGGAGGGTGGCTCTCCAGAGCTTCTTCCAGAGGCAGGGAACTTCATCCTGCTCAGCCTTTTGCCTGTAAAAATGACATTTATTTTTATTTTTCCAATCTCCCAAAGAAGAAACTTGAAAGAAACCCCATTAAGAAACAATACTGAAGTCAGTTTTTAGACAGGGACAGGTAAACCTGAAAAATCAGTTGAACAAAACTCAGAGTATTCAGTGCCCCAGGGAATCTGCCTTTTTTATAAAGCTTGTTTTTGGTGTTCTGTCCTCTTCTCGACTTCCCTGAGCCCCTTTGGTGCATGCTGTTAGTGCTGTTAGTGACTGAACTCTGTGTGTTGTGCCTCTGCACCTGAAGCTTTTTCTTACATTCTTTTCTCTTTCTGCCTTTCGACTGCACACAGAGAGAAAAGTGTCCTTCAGTATCTCAGTGTGAAGCCTTTATATCTGAAGTAACAAGACAGCGACTGTAGGAATCATTAATAAAAATTAAGGGAATTTTTTACATTCTTCGTGACTAGAGCAGGCAAGAAATAAAAACCTACCTACCTACCTTCCTTCCTTGAATCAAGGAGCTCTACTGGAGTCTACTGCCGAAAATGTGTAGATGGTCTTAGGAATTATTGCACATTGCACTGTTAAGATCTACTGAATAAAGGACAGTTCTCATCTCCCTAAGGACCAAGGATTTTAAGGTCTCAAGAATTACTCCAGGGAAAAAAAAAACAAAAACAAAACAAAAACAAAAAAAAACAAAGCAAAACTTCTTTCATCTTCTGTTTTTGAAGTTAGCCACTGATTTGCTTAAGCTTCTGCTAATAATTAGCCAAAACCCCCCAAACTGGCAGTTTCTATTTACATCTGTAAATCTGAAGGAAATGCTGTAGAGTTTTGTTGAAATGGACTGTATGTACAGATACAAAAACCTCACAGCTACTGGCACTTCACTGCCTTATTTGGTTAGCATAATCTGCATGAAATTGCTCTTAAGAAGGTTTATGCTGATTTTTGTTGCATACTGCAAGAGAAAAATTTGTTTACATCCATGGAAAAGCACGGTAACTAACAGAAGTGGGAGCCATGGGATAATGGTATTGTAGAGACATTGTTTGTCCTTTGTGTTTTTCACATTCCCAAGTTACTCTGCATATGTATGTTCAGATGTTTCTGACAGGAAACTGTCTGGTTTTTCTACAACTTTTATTTTAATATAAGGCTGTTTTCCACAAATGCCATTTCCAGGATAAGACTGTCTTACGATGTTTGTGTACTGACTAATTTTATTTTTTTTTTTACTGTTTGTCTTTTGACATGAGCTGATTGTGGCTTAGGAGGTTTCTTGATGGCAAAAAGAAATGTAAATAATATCATATGCATTTTACAATCAGTTCCCTCTAAGGTTATCTTTTACTAGATACATTTTGTTCATTATTGATTTATATTAAAGTCGACAGATGTTATTGGTACATTTGGTGGTTGCATATGTTTGTCTGGAAAGATTTGCAGCGAGCTCAGAGGAAGTGGACAGGAACTGAGACCCAAAACGAGTGGTTCTATTTTATTAAAGCCAGTAAGCACATTCCTTTCCTCATGTAAAGGGTTGAGTTCCCTGTGTCACCTCCCAGTGTCCAGCAGGCAGGTGCTTAATGTCACCTGCAGCTTCCTCAGGTGAGCCCCACTGCTGGAGGCAGTTCAACAGATTCAAAAGCTTGAAATCTCCTCAAAAAGGGGGAAAAAAGAGGCATGCACAGTGAGCTTCAGAAGGGGGAATGTTCTGTTTGTTTTCTTTAAAATGAGTTCCTTCTGGCATTTTTTTTTGGTGATAAAATGGGCTGAAAGGTCTGTGCTAAGGGCATGTCAGACAATTCAAACACTGCAAAGATGAGGGAGATCTCTGCAGCTGTGGGACCGTGTCCAGAGGAGCACACCCCCCCTTTGTACCCCAGGAACCCCAAACCCAGCACTGCCAGCTCCAGCTTACAGAGGAGCTTCTCATGCCATACCATGCCTGTGTTTTATTTACTTTCCTGATAGTCTCTGAGGGTTTAGTAACATTCCCAACACCTATGATTATTGTTATTATTTCTGAGTTTTGTCCAGGACATGATGCAGCCTAACAAAGGAGCTCATGTGTGGTTTTTAGGGGTAGCTGATGATGTATATGTAAATAATGCTTTGATATTAATAAAACTGCCTTAAAGGAATGTACCAAGGTGTGAAACAGAACTTAAAAAGCTCTTATTTAAAACTGTAATTTCCTTTACATATTGATTTTTTTAATGTTTGCCATTGTATACATTTATTAATGATGTTATTAAAATGCCAAACCAAATAATTTTTATTCTTATTTTGTGTGTGTATATTTATACACACTTTTTTCTGGAAACTGATGTTACTGGAAGGGTATTGGTGTCGTGGTGATGTGTGCAGTGAGTATTTCTTCTGGAAGGAAACTGATAAAACTGTAGCAGAATTTTTCTGGACCACGTGTAATTTGTTCTGTGTGATTTGGGTAGAGCTGGGCACTATTTTGATACTATTACTTAAAAAAAAAAGAAAAATACACTGATTTCATAAGTAAATACAAGAAAAAAATCATTCTAGATTTGCCAAATGTAGTATTTGAAGCCTGGTAGAGTTATTTTTGCTGAGATGAGTCTCAGGATCCCTTCTGGGGATGAAGTTAGTCACACTTTAGGCAGTGCAGATTCCAGGATTGTGCACATCCTTCAAACAATTTGTTACATTTAAAACATGCCAGGTTTAAAAACCTTGGCAAGTCAAATCTTAATGTTCTTTTTTGGGGTATTTTGAGGTACTACGAGGAAAAAACTTTAAGGGGGAGGGAGAGCAAATGGCAGAGTGAGCAAGATAAATATTACTTTTAAAGACACATCCTAATGTATCAATGTGGAATTCTTTAGTGGTGCATTTGTCAATCCAGAGCTCACTCATCAACCCAGTATTCCTAAATACCAGATGTTCCCTTCAGTCTATAAAATCACATGTATCTGGGCATCTCTCTAGTGACTCTTCCTACAGCTGCAGCATTTTTTGGTCACTTCTTTCCCACTGGACATGACTCCCAGGATAGTTGGGGTTGGTTTGTGTCTGTCAGAGGTGGAGAACCGAAACTGCTGGGTGGTGAAGGGTTCTGTCACTAAGACTGCCACATCCTTCCAGATGAAGGAAACCATGATAAGGCTGTGAGGGAAGGAACTTACATTAGTGTGGATGATGATTTTTCATAGTCACCTTATAGTAATTGTTCATTTTGTCAATCACAAATCCTACATGTTTTTAATTCATGCTCCTGTAGTTTTGGTTTCAGTTCATCCCAGCCTGTGCTGATGCTCTTGCCCTGGTGGCATTGTTTGTACTGGCATTTTCCTTGGGCTGCATCCAAAAGCCTTTACCCCCATCCCCTTCAGATTCCATCCCTCACTCACTGCTCCCCTGGCTCTGGGTTTTGGGGGATGCTCGTTGCCATGGGATGTTTACTGGACTTGAGGGAGTTTCTGCTGCTTCTGTCTTCAGCACACCATGATTGAAAAATGACAATCGAATGCATTTCCTGCAGTGTAGGTGAGTTGGTTTTTTTGGTAAAAAGGAATAAAAAGAAATCAATGTGTTGTAGGGTATAAATATGTGCAGGGACAGTTACTCTGTCCTGGGGGTATTGATCTAAAACTTGGAATTTGTTCTTCCCTAATGATGTCAAGTTTAAACCTTCAAGGCCAGTCACATGCCTGGGAAATTCTAGTTTTATCCATTTACTGACAAAGACTACAATAGTATTTAAATAATGCCTTTTCTACTTACTAGCTGCTTAGCGGTAGATTGCAAATGTCTTTTTAAGAACATTGTTAAACTTCTAACAACTAAAAGTATTTTTTCTCATCAATTATACAATACAAACTTACACAATTGAAACAAATGAAAAAGGAGTAAGCCATTTTTTTTTTCCAAGTTTTATTTGTAATGAGATTTTCCACCAGTTTAGTAGTAATAGAAAAAGGAACTTCCTCTACTTGATGTCTTCATCGAAGTGTACGATGACGGGATCGTGGCCTGTTGATCTCACAAACTTGAGGAAGTCGTCGGGGCTCAATCCCATGGTTGCAGAATTTGTCATTGGATGGAAATACACCTTTTCGTGGCCCCCTTGGAGCAAGGCAGCGTCCAGCACCAGCCTCACATCTCCCTGGTCGCGGAAGAGGGCGAGCGGCGTGGCACAGCCCTGGCCCACTCCGAGTTTTTCCAGCATGGCATTTTCGTCAGCGAACCTTAGGTTTCCGCTCCCAAGGCCCAGTTTTTTACCCAGTTCGTTTAAATTGACCTGCCTGTTGTGCAGGACCGTCACCAGCCAGAACCCCTTCTTCTTTTTGTCCTTAAGAAACAGGTTTTTACTGTGACCTCCTTTCATGTGTTGGACGTGGGGCATCATTTCTTCAACAGTGAACACCTGGAAAACAGCACCAGAGCGGTGTCAGACTCCTACATCCCATTAAACTCCCACTCGTGTGCTGGCACGTACCTTTTGTTAAATATTTAGAAAACACTGAATGTTCCACTCGGCCTGAAAGCTGTACCCTTATACGAAGGGGCTTTAACAGAACACGAATAAAAAATGACGAACTGCTCCGGCACACTTTTCAGAATCTTTCCTGGCTCGTGTGTCTCGCTTTCAAGGCGGCGCTGGGAGCGCTCCCGTTGGCGGCTCCACACATGACGTGGCTTGTCACCGGGAGCGAGGAAAGGCTTGGGAAGCAGCTTGGATCTCCTCAGACTACGGGGGGAAAGGGGGTGGCTCTGGAGTCAAAGCGACCAAAAAGTGTCCCCAAACATTCCGCCAGGCCCCGCCAGAACTCCCACATCGGTACTCGTGCTGAAACCTGATCCCGCTGTGGCAAGGCGGGGCTTTACTCGCGGATTTTGGGGGTGCTGCCGTACCTGGGGGTGCTCGGCGGTGACGGTGGCGATGCCCAGGTCCCGGAGCCGCCGCTCCAGCGCCTCCCTCAGCTCCGCCGCCATCGCTTCCCTTCCCTTCCCTTCCTTTCCCTTCCCTTCCGTCCCGCCCCTGCCCGCGCCGGGCCCGCCCCGCTGCGGAGAGCCGGCTTTAAATCCTTTAAACTCGCCGTCTAACAACCCCGCACGGCTCAGACCGCTGCTATGGTGTGTCTCCATCCCCCCCGAGCCTCCCCTCCCTGCTTTCAAACAGGTATTTGTCTCCATTGAACCTTTTTTTTTTTTTTACATCTCCTTACGCTAACTTGGGCTTCTGGCGTGCTCCTTACGTTCAGTTTTGCCGAGAGCGCTGCTAGATAAGAAAATTACGAAAAACTCAAATCTAACAACAAAATCGAAATACATGATACACCGCAAAAACAAAACCTGCATCATTTATCTATATTTTTAAAGGCAACCAGTAGCAATCAGGAATTGCAGCTAAGGGGCGAAGCCAAACATTAATGACCAAGCAGTTGGGAAATATTTCTACAACCCAAACCATCGGCCTGACTTATGACATCAATAATTATTTGTTTTCAGTTTGCCCTTCAGAAAAACGGGCGATTGTAATAAGCTTTATATTAAAACAGGATGACTCTGTGGTTAAGAGACGTGGATAAAATATGATCCCACTCTAATTCCCAGAGCCTTGCAGCAGCGCGCAGGAAGATTTCCAGGCGGCATCCAGTGGAAGATGAACTCAAAACGCAGATTTGCAGTAAACTCTGATGACTGTTTTGCATTTTTCTAAAGCTGTCTTTCTAATGAAACGTTTTTCAGGTCAGTCCCGGGATGTGTTGCCCTCGTGTCCGTGTGCCAGCCCTTCCTTCCCAGTGGAAGTGTCGTCCTATGCTAGAACACTGACTGCTTTTAATGTGCTTTGCACAACTTTTGGTATTTAATATTTAATTTTTTACTGTGGTCTGTTTTTGAGATGATTTTTCCCATTTTACCCACGGAGAAACACTCAAGGGCCCTGTGCATTTCAAGGTGTACCCCGCCTTTGAAATGCAGAATGTTTATTTTTTCCAACGCTCACCATCATAAATAAGCAAATAATAGTAGGAAAGCTACTGAGGGCAGCAAAACACGTAGTTATGGCTCTTGCAAACCTGTGAAAAATCACAGGTCCCACATTATGGGCAAAGAGCGTGAAATACACAGCTGAAATATAATGTAAAGGAAATTACGGCCATTATTCGTCACACACAATTTGGGACACAGCACTGTCCCATGCACACCCGTGGGATTATCTCTAGGTTTTACAACCACCATTAACCAGGTAACATTAAGGATTTTTAATTTGTAGAGCCTCCTCTCAGATTTTTGTTTTCTCTACTCCGTTAAGTGGCGCTGTTTTAGAGACGCCAATTTAGAGAGGAGTTAAAATCAGACATGTTAAAGGTGGAAGGGCTTTGCAAAGAAGACTCTGCTGTCTCATGGCATGAAGGAGTAAAACAAATGTGTGTAGATAGATAAATAGATGTTTTTTTAAAAATGTTTCAAAAGCCTAGAATGGGCATAAAGTCAGTGAGAAAATCTCGGAATAATGACGGGCTCCGTGCCCCACCTCTCCTGAGGGGATTTCCCGCCTCCTGTGAGGGGATCCATATCCCCCCGCCCCTGAGGGCGTTTCCCGCCTCCCGTGAGGCGAGGCCCCGCCCCCGCCCGGGCAGCCCGAAGGTCGCAGCTGCGCCTGCGCGGTGCGCTCGCGCCCCCGCCCGCCCGCGGCGCGTGCGCAGAGAGCGGCGCGCCCGGCGTGAGGCGCGGAGAGGACGCGGGGGATTTTCCCTTCCCTCTTTCCCTCTTTTCCTCCCTCATTGCTTCCTTCATTCCTCGGGCTCTCAAGGCCGGAACTCGGGGGCTCGGAGGAAGGCGCTGTCCCCGCAGGGAGGGCGGGCTGCAGCTGACAGGTATTAATTAGCCAGAACGATGGAGAGCGGCAGGAGCGGGAATGTTGCTGCTCCGCCCTTGGAGCCGGGAAGGGTTTTCCACAGTCAGAGCCTGGCGTGGGTTTCGCCTCTGTGTGCTGGGCCAGCGTGGCCTTGACCTTGTGGTGTTTGTGTGTGTGCAGCGTCTTGTGGCAGCTCGGTTTTACCGGCTCAGCCCCTTTAAGGTTCTCTGTAGGGTTAAAAAACCCCACGAAAATAGCTGGGTTTGGTTGGTTGGTTTGTCGTGCGCTCACTTCCTGCAGGGATCCGGGTGTGAGGGAGGTTTTAAAGGGCCCGCGGCCGTTCTGAGAGGAGCCCGGAGCATTCCCTGCCTTTGGAGCTGCAGGGAGGGTGACACAAGGACACCCGTGAGAGGGGACATGGCAGGGACAGAGATCCCTGGGATCTCTGGCAGGGCACAGTCGTGAATGGTTTGGGTTGGAAGAGACCTTACAGACCATCCTGCTCCACCCCCTGCCCTGAGCAGGGCCTGTCCCACTAATCCAGGGAACCTTGGGCACTTCCAGGGCTGTGGCAGCCGCAGCTGCTCTGGGCACCCAGAATGAGTGAGGAATAAGCAGCTCTGAGCAAAAGGAGAAGCTCAGGGAGGAGGCTTGGACAGGGTAATTGCCAAAACGACTCGAACCAAAGTTAAGGTGGTTAAAACAAGATGTGGGATAAGCTCAGTTGCTGAGCCAGGGCTTAGCCTCACAGGAGGTCTCTGACCACACGACAGCACTGCATGGGGTAATTCTGTCAGTATAGCACGAGGAGTGCAAATGTGGGGTTTTTGTAGGAAATGGCAAAGAACCTGCAATGGGGGAATCAGTCCTTTATATCAGAAGTCAGTGGAGAAAGATGAAAGATCTGTAAGCTCTTAGTAGATCTGTGTGTCTGCAGTGGAGTAGTGGGAAAAGCACAGAAGGAAATAGAAAAACAGCGGCAGTTCCTAAATAGTTTAATTTTTTCAGTGATAAAAAAAGCAGTTTGGAAACATAACATTTGTGCCTCGTGTTCCTGTCCGTTTTATCCTGAGGAGGAGGATCTCTGAGCCTCGAGGCTGATCTCAGCGTGTGCTTTGTGTTTCCAGTGGGGAAATGAACCGAGGTGTGCTGCTGAGGTTTGAAAGTCTGGTGCAGCTCCGTGGTGCCTGCCTGCAGCTGCGTGCCCTGTCCTCCAGGAGACTTTGTGGAGCACAATGGAAGCCTGTGCAGTTGTCTGCACACCCCGTGGGGTCCCTCCTCCTGCAGCCACAGCTCTGGCCAAAGCACAGATTAATCAGTGCTGCCTTATCACAGTGCAGACATCTAGCCACAAAGGAGGTAATTAAGGACATCTTGTAATTCCTGAGTTTGTGTGGAAAGTACAAGAGCTCAGTTTGAACATTTTAATTAAAAAAAGGGAAAAAACGCTTTATTCATGAGTATAGAGAAGTTGTTACAAATCTATAAGACAAAATGTACTTAATGTATAATTCCTTTGCTATTCCCTCTCAAATACTTAGACCAACAGCATCATGAATTTTTGCTGACACTGGAGGAAATGATTGCAAACAAAAATGGAAATGGTTTTACTGATTTTGTCCTTGTTGTGAAAATTTAAAAATGCAGAAATATTAAGGGTAATGTGCTATACATTTGAAATGTTCATTATGATGTGTTGACTCATTCATTAATTGCAATCAATTGGGATTTTAGTAAAGAAGATGTGTTTAACCTCATATAGCTTGAGAGCATTTTTAATACTGTTTTAGTCATTTCTTAGTTTATATTCCTGTGTATGTGTCTAATTCCATGTAGGAGACAAAAAAGAAAAAGAAGGTTCCCCAGACAAGAGGTGAAGTGGAGATAAGGCAGAAGATGACTGTGGAGGAACTGGCACAAGCTATGGGCAAAGACATAGGTGAGACAGCCTGCTCTGAGGTGTTCCAGAAGGAAAATGTTGCACCCTGGTTTGTCAGAACTGGACCTCTGTGAGTTAAGAACTCCTGGTTAAAGAGCTTCAGCCCAAAATCCGGAGTAGGAGTAGGAATCTTGGGTTCAGCAGCAATTTGTGTTTCATTAGGACAGCCATTTGATTAACTGGGAGTGGCAAGATTTGTCTGGAATTGCTCCCTATAACAATTTTTGACTACTGTAACATGTGTGTTTCTACAACCAAAGAAAGGAGCTTATGATCAGATTTATCAAATTTCCTTCCTCCTTGAATTACTCCTTTGCTGTTTGCTTTGCATGAGTTTTGGTTGTTTTCTCTTTTGAAGTTAGTGGAAAAGTAAGCCTTGAATATCTGAGTAGAAAAATAAGATTGTAGCAGCTAACAGAGTAGTAATTTTCAGTAAATCTGCAAAAAGTTATTTTCTGCAAGTACATAGATTAATGGCAACCTCTAGATAAATCAGACTAAAGAAAAACTGCTTGGTGAATAATACTTACTAGCACAAAGAAAATAATAGAAAAGTCTGATGAAGTGGGTAGGAATTTTTTGTCCCACATATTTTTGTGGATGTAATTGTTAAATGTGTTTGTGTTTGCTGCAGATCATATTTATGAAGCACTGCTGTACACAGACATGAGCCTCGATTCAGTAGAACCAGATTCCATCTTAAATGAAGACCACATCAAGATGATTGTTCAAAAGTCAGGAATGAAGTACAAATCAGCAAAACTGAAAGAGGAAAAGGAAAGGAAAAACGCAGATGCTGTGAAGAGGCAAGTTGTGAGCTGTTCTTTTTGGCCCTTTTTATTCTACTTCTTTCTGCAGGTGTTTGGGGAGGGGGCAGCCTCGGGTGCTGTGGTGGGCATGGCCCAGTGAATTTTTTTTTGGCATTTACACCCCCTGTTTTTGGTGCAATTACAGACCTCCTGCAGACCCAGCAGTCCTGAGCCCACGGCCCCCAGTTGTCACCATCCTGGGACACGTGGATCACGGGAAAACCACCTTGCTGGACAGCCTGAGGAAAACCCAGGTGGCCTCCATGGAAGCAGGAGGCATCACTCAGCACATTGGGGCTTTTATTGGTATGATCCCAGTCCTTGTAACACAGTCTCCTCTCCATCTCACACAGCAGGCTCACTTGGGGAAAAAAAAGTTGCCACATAAATGGTGAGAAAGGAAACCATACCTGTCATAACTGTGTACATAGAACTTTGAAATGGATTGTCTGCACAAGCTGACATTAGACTATTCTGGGTTGTGGAAGATCCCAGGACACTTTCTTGTTCCTGAGGATTTAACAGCACCTTTGACCTTCATCCCAACCATTACCTGACTGCCTAAAACATGTCATTATTATTAAAATGCTCTCAAAGCAGTGATGCTTGATCTACAGCACATGAGATAAAGCTGGGTGAGATGCTGGTGTAAAGCTGTACCATTTGTCCCCAGTGCACCTGCCTTCTGGGGAGAAGATAACCTTCCTTGACACTCCTGGCCACGCAGCCTTTTCAGCCATGAGGGCCAGGGGCACCAACGTCACCGACATCGTCATTCTGGTGGTGGCAGCAGAGGATGGAGTGATGCAGCAAACCGTAGAGTCCATCCAGCATGCCAAAAATGCAGGAGGTACAGCTTGGGGGCCTTGGGGAGCCTTGCTTTTACCTCTCAGAAAAGAGACTTGGGAAGTTAACTGTCCTAGTCCCATTCATCATCCCCTGCCATATTTGAAAATGCACTCAATGTTGCAGTAATACAAAAAGATCCTAAATAACGAATATTTAGCAAGACAGGGGCTCACTGCTTGTTTTTTTTTTTTTACCTTCTCTACGTGGGTAACTCCTCCAGCTTCCTCCTGGTAGCTCAGATTTTGATGGCTGCTCAGGGAAGAGACACCAAATGAGATGATCTAAGTGGCCATAAATTGCTCTAACCTCTTCTGGCAGCAGGTTTTGGTTAGGTTGGTGCTGAGTTTGTGTGTTCTCTTTTTAGTTCCTCTTATCCTGGCCATTAATAAATGTGACAAACCTGAAGCTGATCCTGAAAGAGTAAAGAAGGAGTTGCTGGCTCATGATGTAGTCTGTGAAGAGTTTGGAGGTGATGTTCAGGCTGTAAATATTTCTGCACTCAAGGTAAGACTCTGGTAGAAAACATGATGGTGTTCATGGGTGTCTAAAATGTGCAGAGAAATGCATTTTTATTTGGCAGCTGGAAAATAAAATGCTTCTCTTCCTGGTATTTGCTATCTTGCTATGAGCTCAGTGCTACTGGCTCTTGCCAGAATTATTTGAAACACACTGAAATGTATTTTGTGGCTCAGACTTCCAGCAAGCAATAGTATCTTATTTTTCTACTGGTAATTCAGTGCAACACTTTTGTGTCTGATGTCCTGAAGTCTTGCCTGGGTGTTTAATGTCATCACATTCCAGTGGGGGAGTTTGGCACTAAGGGTTGAACTTCTGATCTCACTTTGCTTGAGCACTTCCTTTACTCTGTGGTTTTATGCAGGGGGAAAACCTGATGGTTTTGGCAGAGGCAACTGTTGCTCTGGCAGAGATGTTGGAACTGAAGGCAGATGCCACAGGGCTGGTGGAGGGGACAATCATTGAGTCTCGGAAAGACAGAGGGAAAGGGTGAGTCAAGGGCCACCTCTGCAGCTTCAGTGAAGCACTTTGGGACAGCACAGACACACTGGGCAGGGGACTTGTAAAATAAATAAAGCTGGAACACTTCCTTTGCAGTGTTCCTAGCCAAAGCCTTGAAATACCACTCTGCAGCACAAGAGGTTATAAACTGATGGGGCAAAATTCATCGTATCCCTGAAATGAAAATCCTGTGACAGGAAATTGTTTTAAATGGTAGAACTGGTGTGGTTTTTTAAAAGCCTTTAAAAAGTAGGAATGATAAAGTTAACAGTCAGTGCATGCAAAATTCTTGACAAGTTTTGTGTAACAAGACACTCTACCCTTAAATATCTTAGTCCATTTGCAGGTTCTGCCTTCTTTAGAAATGAACTGAATTCTACAAGGTTGTTGGGATTTGTTGTTTGGGTTTGGGGTTTTTTTGGTGGGGGTTCACTTAATGTGTAAAATCATTCTGTTGCTGGGTTCACAAATGTCAGAGTCTGGATTGATCTGCAGAAATGAAGAGTACAGTATAGATTTTGGGGCCTTTTTAACTCACTGAAAAATTTGGTGAGTTCTCTAGTAAATCATCACAGGAATATTCTGCCTGTGATGGATCACAAATCCATTCTGGTTGTGTTGTGCCTACACTGGCCGTGAAGACAGGGAGAAACATCACCTGGATTTTGTCTGTTCCTTTTCTCCTCTGCTCTTCACTAGTCCACTCACCACAGCCATCATCCAGAGAGGAACTCTGAGGAAAGGCTGTGTTCTGGTTGCAGGGAAGACCTGGGCCAAAGTGCGTTTCCTGTTCGATGAGAACGGCAGAGCTGTGGATGCAGCCTCCCCAGGCATCCCCGTGGAAATCATGGGCTGGAAGGAATCCCCTTCAGCAGGAGATGAAATCCTTGAAGTAGAGTCTGAGGTACAGAAAGAACTCTCCAGCTGCAAGGAAGGGAAGGAGCTGAGTGACAAAATAAGTGGGAGCTTTTAATCACCTGGGTGATCCCATGAAAGGTTGAACGAGGGGATTAAGGGACCTGAGCTAGATGCTCTGGAAGAGAATGAGGGTTTGCATTTTGCCTCTTTCTTTTCCACCTTTCCCCTGCTGGACTGCCCTCATCTCCACTGGAACAATCCAGTACTTGAGGAGATCAGTGTTTTAAAGAAAGACGTAACTCTTGTCTGACAAAAAGAAAATGTATAAAAGGCAGCTTGAATTAGGTGTTGTGAGAGCTGGAAAAACACCTCTTGAAATAATGAACAGTAATTCTCTTCTGCAATGCAGAGATACTATAAAAATAGGCCTTGAGTCATGTGGTAGCTCAGGGAGGAAAAGCTCTTGTCTCATTCTCTGCCATCTGTGCAGCAAAACCCATAGTTACAAATGAAGGAACATGGCTGAGCCAGTAGAGAAGATGCAAAAGGATGAAATTGCAGGGTTCTGATGCAGTGCTTTAAAGGTCATATTTGTGTCTTCCTGCCCAGCAAAGGGCACAGGAAGTTGTGGCTTGGAGGACCTACGTGGAACAACAGGAGAGGATGAAGAAGGATCTGGAAGTTACTGAAGCAAAGCAAAAGGACCACAGGTTGGAATATGAGAAGCAGCAGCAGAAGCTGGCCCACCTGACCTGGAGACAGAGGAAGGCAGCACTGTACAAGGCCAACAAGCATCTGATGTTCTCAAGGCCTAAGGAGAGAGCAGAGATGGATGAAAACACCCTCTCATTAATAGTCAAAGGTGCTGTCCCTGTCTGTGTGCTGCTCCTTTGGTTCTGTGCTTCTCAAATGCTCAGTCTGAAACTGCTCTAAACTAAACGTGGTTTCTGTTAACGGAAGTTTCATCAGTTTAAAATTGGTTATTGAACTTCTCTCATAAGAGCAGGGGCATCAGAAAACATCCAGGGTCAGGAGGAAGCGCTGTCAGCAGGCCCAGAGCAGCAAGAAAACTTAACATGCCCAGTGCACTTACCCACGAGCTCCTGAGTAAAACCCATAGATATAAACCCCTATATAAATATATATACACACATATATAAAACCCTGTATGTGTAAAAGAAACCCAACCACGCTATAAGCATTTTGCATCAGCAAAATAGAGGAGAACAACAATTATGTATTAAAGTGGGATAGGAGGAACTTGGTTTTACCTCATTTAGTGATACTCAAGCAATGACTGTAGTTGAAAATCTCCAAACTTGACCTGACAGCGACAGCAGATATAGAGCCTCTGGCCTTTCTGCATTTATCCAGTTTATTTTTGGAATTAACAGACTTTTGGGATGGGTTTTAACATATTACTCAAAATACAGTGAGAGTTGCAGATGTCAGAAGACTTTCTGTTGCACAGTATGGAGTTGACATGAGTTGTATTTCTGTGTCTTTGACTTTTACCAAGCCAGCAGTACTTGCATTTATTGCTGCAGGTGATGTGGATGGATCTGTTGAAGCTATTCTGAACATTCTGGACAGCTATGACTGTGAGGATGAATGCAAACTGGAGATTGTCTACTTTGGAATGGGAGATATCAGTGAAAACGACATCAGCCTTGCTGAATCGTTCAATGGTGTGTGTTTAAAAATCATTTTAGTTTTGAAATTACTAATTTATTCAAATGGGTAGGCCTCAGTCATGTTTTGTTTTCTCAATAATAATTAGCTGCATCAACAAGGTAAATTTTTGTGGATCTTGCAAATGTTTCCTTGAACATCCAACTGGTGCAGTAGGGGAGGCTGAAAGTCTCATGGAAGTGGAAGGACTCTGGAAAAGCTCTTGCCAAAAATTCAGTTGTTAAATTCTGGCTCTTCACTCAGGCTGCTTTATGATGCTCACACAGGGCAAAGCCAGAAAAGCAGGTTAGAAAATAATTTCCTTTTGCTCAGGGAGGCAGCTGGATCTAGGACTGAGTCAGTTGTTGGGTTCATACCCCATAATTGTCACCTGCTGCAGAGGGTGAGGTCACTGCACCTGCCATAGCCCACAGGTGGGCAGGAATAATTTAGAATTCACTTCCAGCTTTATTTGGACAACCAAGTTGGTTTTCCAGCCCAAAAAGAGGTCATTGTCCTTTACATGAGCTGTGTGTGCTATTTTCTGTTTTGATGCCTCCACCTCTGTCATCAGGGACCATCTGTGGGCTTTTTTGGCTATTTATTTTGATAGGTTTGTAGCAGTCCGTGAGCCATAGTGGGAGAGACAAATGCCCCTCCCCTTAAAAAAACAGGAATAAAATATACCCTGTGCTGCATAATTTCACTTTAACTGTTCAAAACTCATTCCTTGTAGTCATCACTTGACCGTTGTTTCATTTATCAGGTGTAATATTTGGATTCAGTGTGAAAGCCAATGAAAGCATCAAAAAGCTGGCTGATAAAAAGGGAATAAAAATTAAACTTCACAACATAATCTACAAACTCATAGAAGACTTGAAGGATGAGCTGAACAGCAGGCTGCCCCCAACTCTGGTGGAGACTACAGTAGGTGGGTTTTCATTGATGCATTTTTGCCTCAAAATGTGACAAATTCTGTACTCTCCTGTAAGCACTTTTTTATCTTTAAGCATGGCAAGTAGAAATATGCAGCCTGCTTCTACCTCGTGCCAGTCTGTTATTCCTGTGGGCTTCAGCTTTACTTTTTTCTTTTAGGGGAAGCTTCTGTTCTCGACACCTTCTCTGTCACAGTAGGAAAAACCAGGATTCCAGTGGCTGGATGCAGAGTGCACAAGGGGCTGCTGGACAGAAAAATGAAGTTTAAGCTAATCCGTAACAGGGATGTTATTTGGAAAGGTGAGTGGAATTGCCACAAAACATGGATTTGTGTTTAGTATTTTTAGATATTGCTGGTTCCCTGGGAAGTCAGTGCAAAGGATCCTAGAGAAATCCTGAGTTCTGTCCAGGATGGAAAGGAAAGCCATCAAACACCAGTGTATTGTTCCCAGACCTTTTTCCAACCACCCACTCTGGTGGAGCATCACAGGATCTACCTGCCAAAAGGAGCTGGTGTCTGACTTCCATTTACAATCACCCCCAATCCCCACATTTTCCTGCTTTCCTTGTGGAGCCATGAAGTGAAACACTAATCCTGCAGGAATGGCAAACCAAACCACTGCTCTGCTCATGGTGGCCTCTCTTCCATGCATTTTCTCTTTGCAGGATGTTTATCATCACTGAAGCACCATAAAGATGATGTCCAGGTAATAAAAACAGGAATGGATTGTGGATTGAGCTTGGACAAAAATCTGGAGTTCAGTATTGGAGATGAAATTATCTGTTATGAAGAAAAAGAAGTTCAACAGACAACTTCCTGGGACCCGGGATTTTAAAGACATTTTAACACATCAACACTAAAGGACAGATACCATGTTCCTGCCTGGCCTTTAACCTTAAACTCTAAACATTAAATGAACTTTCAGAGATGCACAGGAGCTGTTCTTTACATCAGAGCACTTCAGATACATTTTATATCCGAAATGTTCTGCTTTTCTATCCTGTCGAGCAACCAGCTGCCCTCACTGGAACATGGGATAAACCACCAGGGCAACTACAGGCACTTCAAGTGTGTAAAACCACCACGGTAAAATATTTCTGATGGCAATCTCTTGGCTCTAGAACAGCTGAGCCATCTCCTCCCTCCCCTCCCAGTGCTGCTGTGCAGTGTTTCAGTGTGTTGGCTGCATTTTGTCACCAGGCCTCCCATACCCCATTCTCTAGCACTGCCCCACTTACAAACATGACTCTAGACCTCTGAATTTCCTATTTTTCCAGATCAGAACTGTCTCATGTTAAAGATACCACTGCTAAGGTTAGGCTTAGGTGTTGGGCTTTTTTTCCTTTTACAACTGGTACCCAGTATTCTTTAAATCAAACTGCTACTTCAGTTTTAAACCAAGTATTTCACCCAGCTTGCAGGCAGCACCCAGAGGTGCACAGATTTTTCTCACTGCTCAGCAGAGAGGAAACACAGCACCACAGAAATCAATCCTTCAGCCGTACAGAAGGTCAGATTTTTATTGTCTGGTACATTTACTTGTCTTCTGGCTTGTTGAAGCAGTATGTCAGACAGCACTTGCCACAGTAGTGTCTGTCGAAGTGGCTGGCCATGAAGACTCCAGCCCCACACTCCTCCGAGGGGCACTCCCGGCGCAGGCGGCTGATCTTGCCGTTCTCATCCACCTGGGGAGGACAAACAGCAAAGGGCTCACACACACTCCCCCTTTTAGCAACAGTAATCATTCTGAGCATTGTCCACTGGCATAATGGTTTTAGTGACAGCAGCTACATCAGACTTCATGAGGTACCTATCCAAAGTGCCCTACTGCAACAGATCCTGTGTCCTTCATTTAACACGTGGGTATTTGCAAATAGGAGTTTAAGCATTAAATACAGCAGAATCTGTGCAGACCAGTCACAGGCTCCACATCCCCCCCATGAGAGCTGAGTTTCCATCAAGTTGCTCCCTGAGTTAGTTCTGCCTACCTTGTAGTACTTGAGCACTGCAAGCTTAACCTTCTTTCTCTTGTGCTTGTTCTTCTTGGGAGTCGTGTAAGACTTCTTCTTCCTTTTCTTAGCACCACCACGAAGTCTCAGCACCAGGTGAAGGGTTGACTCCTGTTTGTAAAGCACATGAAATGAGACTCAAAATGCTTTCTCAAGGCAACTGCAGCATTTAAACATCCCTATTCCTCCTACCTAGACAAAGCACATCTCAAGTGCCAGGCACGCAGGAAAGCTCTAAAAGGATTATCTGCTGTTAAGGTGGCATCCCAAGTTCCCAGCATCAACACTATTCCAATCCCTTGATTTTGTTAAACTTATTAAGAACATTTCTTAGTCTCAGCAGCAAAGATCAGTCAGCTCTGCCCGGGCCAGCTCCTGTGTCCTGCCTTTCCCACTCACTTTTTGAATGTTGTAGTCGGACAGTGTGCGTCCATCCTCCAGCTGCTTCCCAGCAAAGATCAGCCGCTGCTGATCCGGAGGGATGCCTAATGGTGACACAAATCAGGAATAAATGAGGGACGTGAGCTACGGCATGCTGTAATAAAATCAAGATTGCTGCAGGAAATTGCATCTGTGTGAGACACACATCAATCCACAGAGTGGAGGACAGAATAATATACACAACATAAAAATAATATATACAACATATACTGATTGATATCAATATATAATACTAAGTTCTTTAGAGCTTACCCTCCTTATCCTGGATCTTCGCTTTTACATTTTCTATAGTATCAGAAGGCTCAACCTATTGAAACAGAACATCAGCATCAAAACGCGCTGCACGTTTTAATCAGCCCAGGAAGGCCGAAATACCACGAGGTGCTCTCGGCACACGCCCGGTGCCGCCGCGGCCATTGCGGCCCCCACCGCGTGGTCAGACCGGCCCCGGGCAGCGCAGGCCGCGATTCCCCACACATCCCGGGCTCTCCCTCCCGGCGCATCCCGCGTTTCGGCGCGCCGGCAGGCACGGGCGGTGCCTCACCTCGAGGGTGATGGTTTTCCC
>JANRGV010000062.1:1294409-1308471 GCA_024734035.1 Alethe castanea | reverse complement strand
GTTAAATATAAAAAAGAAATGGGATTTCATAAAAATTCTTCTGATTTAAAAATTTAAAATTTAAATTTTTTTTCTGAATAATGAGTTTATTATTCATCTTCTGTCTAATTCATTAGTCACTGGAAAACCCAATTCAAGATCCACTTCCAGCTGAGAGCCCTTATCACATTGAAGATGATTTTACTCCACCCCCTCACTAAGAAATTTCATTAGAGCTTGAGAAGTGAGATTTTTTTTTATATTACTCTGGCAAGTTTCAGTGAGTGGAGATGGGCATAACTAAGTTTTTTGCATGCTTCATTCACAAATCTCTTATGTGATGTGAGAGTTAGGTTTTCTGAAGTTACTCAAAGCCAAATAAAATGTTGTGTTACAGCTTTTACCAAATGAAAATCATGGGTAGAAGGTTATCTGTATAAAAGAGTTTGTGTTGACAAACAGATAATTGATAAATGTATTGATGAGGGTTTATATTGGTAAAGGTCTATAAGTGATATTCATTAGGACCTTTTAAGGGAAATCAGGATATTCAATTTTTTTAATGTTGCTTCTTCAAACTCTTACCATTATTTCACTTTTTTTCTTCTACCTTCCTTGTACCCCCATGGGCAAATTCTCCTTATACTTGAAACCTCAGCATGGGAGGAGCAATCTTTCCCTGAGAGAAGATTAATGATATTAGCATGGTGACCTAATAGGGTAAATGTGCTCTATTTCCATCCCTCTGTAATCCCATGGAAATCCATGAGTCACACCAGGGATGTTTGGCCTTAGTCCCTTTCCTTCCCTGAACTCCATGACTTTTTCTGCTCTCAGAGCTGCATACAAGCACCTGCTTTGTTGAAGCCATTGGAAAAAGCACCTCTGGCCAGTGATCCAGACTCTCCCCAGCCTAGGGACAGTAACAATTGTGACAGATGATTTGGAAACTTCCAGATGCGCTGAGAAGGCCTGGTAGTTTTATTCCAGATTAATTGATGCTGTCTAGTCACAGCACTCGAGGCTTCATTAATTAAAGCTTCTCCCTGAATTTAGTAAGCCATAATTCCTGGACTGTGTTGTGCTGTGATGATACTCAGTCTGGCTATTCTGCTGGAGAGCTGGAAATGGAAGTAGGTTATCTCTGAGGAAAGCAGAGCAAAAAATGAAATATTATCTTCTGAGCTTTTTGTGGTTGGGCCTGTCAGGCTTGAACTCCAGTTGTTCTCTATTTTATGCTCTGCAAAAATAAGCATAGTCTGAATTTTTTAATTTAAAAGTTCTAGAAATACAGCACAGGGGACAGGATTAGCAAGTATGCAGCTGCTGAAGGCACTTGGATAAGATGGAGTAAATTAATTTTGAATGAAGCTCACATTGATATGAAATTTTAAAGGTCAGATCATTTCCCAGTAACTCACAATTAGTGTCTGATGCAACTGAAATGTCTAACTAAGTGTGCTTCTACTTCAGGAGCAAAAATTAAATGATAGTAAAAAGAGAGTGAAGTGTCATTTAAGACATGTCAGTACAGACTATTCCATGCTTGATATTGCAAGTGAGAGTTGCTCAAAAGCAGGAAAACCTGCTCAACCCTCCCTCCTGGAATCACCAGAGCAGCAAGTAGCCAATTCCATTGGATCCTCAAAGTAGCCATTTGGATCATAAACTATCATGGGAGGGGGAGGTAGCCCATGGAGTTTCATAAACTGTAGGAACACAAAACCATGTAAGAAGAATGCTATTTAAAAAAAAAAAGTGGATTTTTTCCAATAAAACAGTATTAGAAAAGAAATCTCTGCTGGGTATCTTGCAGAGATTATTATTTCTTGCAGAGCTATAGCACCAAGAGTGAATTCTCATTTCACCAGATATTGCTCAAATACCAAGAGACAGACAGCAAAGATGAAAGGAAAGCACACTACAAATATTGAAGGAGATCTGGAAAGGTCATTGATAGACACTTTTGTTCTGGTTACTTTTCTGAATTCCAAAATACACAATGGAAAGAGCAGAGGGGAGAGAGACACTGCATAATAATTTGAATTTTTTAGATCAGATTCTGATTCTGGGCTGTGCCTTGGGGGCTCTTGCCCCAAAATCAGGAGCAGAAAGCTGGTTTACCTACTAGGGAAGATGGTTCTGTGACCATGCTCTTATAGGAGTGAGAAAATGTTAAAAAGGAAAAAAGAACAGCCCCACACACCTCCCCACATTTCTACAGCTGCATTTGTGGTATTGATCTCTTTATCAGAGCTGGTCAAAGTAAGAACTTTTTACTGAAATTTCTTCATCACACATTTCGTCACACGGATGAAAAATAAATGTTTCTTAGTTCTCAACATTACCCCTTCATTATAATTTTATTTAATAGCTATTACTTTTATTTCATCAGTACCATGAATGCTCTGTGGACTTAATGCAGTCTGTTCTTGTAATTCTGATTGCCAGTTAATTAAGATTGATTGGCTGGCCTGACATTTATATTTATCACATCTTATGAAGGATCCAGGTTTTCCTTCACATAAATTTTACTGCTGTTCTCTGTTGGCTGTTTTGTGCAAAAAAGCTTTGCATTATTTCAGATACAGTAAAAAAAGCATCTTAATCTTTAGAAGTTGCATTGCAGTCAAGATTACTATCAACAGCAAGATTTTTTTCCCCTTAATTGCTAAGAATTACATTGTTTGGATCTGTTTGTTTTCATGGTCATTTTTTGAAAGTTCTGAAATGAATTCTTACAGTGATGCTGACAAAAATCCTGACCATAATTGTATGATTAGCACTTCTCATGTGGGCCAATACTATTATCTCATTACTTCCCTTGTAGAAAATTTCCATGTGTTGTGTCTCATCTCTGACAGTAAATTCCTTGGAGCCCTGATTGTCTTTTGTTCTATATATAGTTGTCCTGCAAATGAAGTCTTGTTTGTGAGCAGGGCTCTTGTGCAGCGTGGTAATAGAAATCAGAACTTCCTCCTGTATGTTTTTCCATTAAAATGGGCACTGAAGGCAGCAGCAGAACAGTGACACTGACAGACTTGTTCATGCTCTTTGGGCTGGGGAGTGCTCCCAAAAGCTGCAGGGGGCTGCTGGAAGTGGCTTTGCCACTGCTGCAGAACAAATATTCAAAAACCAAGTTTTTACACTTTGCCTCCAAGTCTGAAGTTCATCTCTTGGGAAGAAAACTGGCTACATTTGTATGAGTTCCCGCAGAGGGAATTCTTTGGAATGAGATGTAGAATTTAGAGTCAGTAAGAGGAATAAATAGAATTTATTAGATCAGGGTAGGGAGTGGTAAGGTAAGAAGGAAGGTGTCAGAAAGGAAAGAAAAGTTAGTTAAGAGTCATATCCAAGTGGTGGAAAAGGAGACAAGATCTGGCCAAAGGGATGGTGATTCTATGCTGAGACACTAAACTGGTATTTAATGTTTTGAGGCACAGCATCCAGGATCTCACATTTGATGGGAAGCTGTGACTTTGTGCCATGGATGTGTGATATTATTCCATAAAAATGTACCTGTCACATCATCAGGTACATAAATAGTTGGTTTTGCTTTGTGAAAGCATTGATGGCTCAAGAACAGGAAGAACAGAGAGGGGCACTGAAAAGAAAGCTGAAAGAGGAGACCTGGATGCATGTGAGGAAGGAGGAGAAGAAAGTTTAATATTATTTATGAACTTTAAGATGGGAGAAAAACAAAGCAGGAGAAAACTGTAGGAAAGGATACAGAAATTTAAGGAAGCATAGGCACTCCTTGAGCTGTGAAAATCGAATAATGCAAATGTTTCTGGGTGAACAGCAGGGGATGCTCAAGAAAGGAATCATGAATTCATGAAAAGGATTGAAGGAATGTCAGAAGACAGGTATAACTTTATTTTTCAGGCAGGAAAGACTATCATCCAGTGGCCCTTCAGCTGGTGGCTCTATTGCTGGTATGCTTCTCTTTTTCATTCCTCTAGGGGAGACTGTTTTGGTTTCTGGTTTCTTGAGATTTTTCTTTGTACAAAAAGCTTCCTTTCACTGAGCTCTTCAGTAGTAGAAGACATAGAAGCCCAAAAAATGAATTGAATTGTTTACATCCCAACAGTTGAATTCCAGGCTGGGATTTGAAGTGCAAACAGGAACTGGCAGCTGCTCATGGAATATTTGAATGCAAGGTTATATTCGGGATTTTCTTTCAGCACTGACTATGGGTATAAATATTCTTATGCATCAGGATTAATACATCCCTCATTAGTTGCACATGTCTAAATCCTCTTTGCACTGAGATACTTACAGGGTGGGTTTAGTTATTCTTAGGGTTGATCCTTTGGTAAAAAAATGTATGACAGGGTTTAATAGTCATACACTTGCTTCTGCTAAGCCCTGCTATTAAATATACTTCTAATTTCCATTTGGTGAGTATATGCAATTTGTCTTCATAGCTGTGGTTGTAGGAACAGGTTTGTATTTTTCTTTAGCTAATGTTTCCAAATTGAGTTTTGTGTCATCAGCAGAGAATTTTAGGGCTGAATTTCTTCCTCATTCTATAGCCCACATGTGGCAGGAGGTTTTCTTTAAGAGGAGCAGCTCGATGGTCTTTTCATTCTAAAATGCTTCTGGAAATTCCCTGTTTGATTCATACACTTGTAAATTTAGATTGTGTTTGTCACACACAAATAATGCCAAATTCTCTTGTGCCTCATGGGAATATGTGACTCTTAGAGGTCTTTATTCTGCTGGGTTTGGAATGACAAAGATCTGTGCAAACACATTTGTTCTTCCCAGAACAGAGTGTGATGCCTTTGTCTGCAGCGGGAGTGTAAGTCTCTCTGTCTAGGAATAGGCATGCACTGGAGTCTTAGATCCGTGTGTCTGTGAGCTGCAGGGACAGAGGCATTCATGCTCTGGAGGGGTTCGTGGGTTTGAGCCCAGATCTCGGCACAAAACACCCTTTTTTATCTCTCAGCAGGAGGCGGCTCAGCCTCACGGCCGGTCAGAATGACCGCAGCGCCTAGAGTCGCGCAGCGGAGACCTGCGTTTGGGGGCCTGGGGTCAGCTGCTGAGGCACGGTGGGTGCCAGCAGCTGCACACACAGAGCAGGCTTGGCTCAGGAGCCTTGCTGCACCTCGTGAGTGGTGCATTCCCACCTCTGGAAGGCGGAATTCCTCTGGGAGGCGCAGGCGGTGCCGCGAGCATTAAACTGCCGGCAGGCGGCGCCCGAGAACACCGAGTGCCGCGCCCGGGCCGGGCCCGGTGGCACCGGCGCGGTCCCGAGGACCCCCCCCGTGCCATGGATGGCTCCTGGAATTTAATCTGCTGCGACAAGCAGTGCCCCAAAGCGACACCCGAGCTGTGGGGAGGCTGCTTGCAGTGCCAGTGCCAGGGACACGCGAGCACCGCGGCATTCAGACGGGAATGCCATGGCTGCAGGAAAGCAATCCCTCCTTCCAGAGGTGGCTTCGTTAATTAGTGACTTGTCTGAAACAAATCCCTATGGCACATAAACCCCTTGTAAAGCCTTGCAGAAGGCCAGGCCGTTCCAAATAAGTAATTGCTTGGGTGGGTGTGATAGCGATGGCATGTCAGGAATGATTTTTTTTCTTAGTCATGCTTTGCAACATGTGTTCAAGGATTTCTTTGCTCTCATAAATATTGGAGAGAATAAAATGGAGCCTCGGTGGTGGAGCTTTCTTCTCTTGCTCTCAGGTGAAAACACAGAGGGATTAAAGATGGATTAGATAAGAATTCTTGAGGGACAGAGAACTCTGGAAACAGTGCTCTGGCCTATTAATTGTGAAGGATGCAAAAAACTGCCTGGCCCTTTTCTGATTGGAAAGGCATGATATTTATATTGGGTTTTATCTCATGTACAGCTTGGTTTGGTTTTGTTGTATTGGATGATTTTTTTCCCCCTACATATCTATCTTTTTAACTGTTTCAGGATGCCCAATGTGTCTGCACAGGTGTCCTTACTCTGAAGGTCAGCAGGACTGAAAATAAAACTGTGACACATAAATGCATACTAAAACTGTCATGTAATGCCAACTTGTCAAGATACAAAAATTTACTTTTAGGCAATTTATTCTCTACAGAGTTCTCTGCCTGATTATTTCAGAACTTTACTGTTGACTTCAATGGGAAGGAAGAGAGGCCATGCCATGAATATACTTTGTGTGCCTATTTTGTTTTAATCTTGTATATTTGCTAGATGATGGGTGTGGAGGAAAGTCAGAGCATGTAATTATTATGTGTTAATTAGTGTCCTAAAGCTATATTTAATTAAATCTTTAATAGCAACAGATTACAGATATTCCTGGGAAATAAATTCCTCTTTGTGAAGCAGGGCCATGGCAGTGCAGCCTAACTACAAACCCCCAGACTGAGAGCTTGCAGCATCCAATGCTGATTTTTCTGTGGGGAAGGATAAGAACTTGGTAACAAAGGGCAGAGTGTCAGTGTCACCATTTTAGCAGCTGAATCTATTCTGTCTGTCTCCTGCCAAACAGCCTATTAAACCTTCCAGCATTATGCTGTCTGTGACAGTAGGAGTTGGTCCCATTTATACTAATAGCTTTACTGAGAGAGTGGCAGGAATACCCTTCATTAGTCCTACAGATAAAAATCCCACAGAGCACATGCGACGAAAGTTGCTTAAAATGTGCTGTTTTCAGTGTGTTGTAGCATACTGGTACCTACCTGAGGAAGTTTAACACAGCCTAAATGGCATGTCACTTAAGTTCCACACAGGATTGAAGGTATGAAACTGTGCCTGTAATTTCCATTTATTCTCTGGCTTCTGTTGAACTATTTGACCCTTTACAAGGCCCTTTGTCTCTTTTCTTCCACACGTCCTCTTTGTAATTCTCAGTAGAGTTCAGGATGGCACAAAGAAAATGTGCCAAGCTGAGCAGAAGTCCCTTCCTAAGACCTGTCAGAAACATTTTCTCAGCCTTCTGCACTTCAAAGCACCAGTGTTATCCTTTCCTATGGTTTGCTTCCTTGCTTAGCAGTAGTTCAGAAATTCAATATTCCATTTGCTTATACACTGTGATTTGTTTCACAGAAAAAGCTACTTTTTTGCAGTGATGCTAGCTAAGAACCCGAATTTGGTTTGGTTTCCCAAAGTACAAATATTGTTAGAGGTTTCTGAGTTATGGTACTGCATGGAAACAGATCTCCAAGCCTTTCATCCCACTCAGCTAGGACTCAGGGTTCTGTGAAATTGCAGTGTGCAAGGTACTGAAGGAATGGGCAGAGACTGAATTCTTGCTCGTGGTGAGGTATCACACTGTGCTGATCCAAAAAGCTAATCAAACAAAAAGAAGGCAAAGGTAGATGTGTGGCAGGCGAATATTGAGTCAGAATTAAAATACAGCTGTGGCAGTAAAGCCCCTCACATCCTATGGAAAGTGTTGCTGCTCATGGAGCACACTTGGAAGGAAAAGCTGCTGAGACTTTTGGAGTCACTGGCAGAGGCCTCCTGCTGGAGGCTGTTTGAGCACATTATTCCATGAACAAACACCACCCTCAGCCTCAGCAAGACTGACCTGTGCTCTAGATGAACAGAACAACCAAATAAAAAGTGAATAATTGCAGTGTGGTGAGCAGAGAGGGAGAACTGCCCCGATTTGCCTATGCAAAAGCAGAAGCTCCCTGCTGTGTACATGCACTGTGGGAAACAGCCCAGCAAAACTCGCTGGGATTTCTCCTGTCCACACTTGTGCTGCCACGCTACGCAAATGTTTGCATTCCCACGTGTTTACTCTGTGCATTTCCCTTCTCTTCAGCCCTCCCCATTCATTAAATAATTCAACAGCTCATTTCCTCCAGAGATCTGTTGGCCAGTAAGTTTATTTCCAACTTTGCTGTTGGCCAGGGTTGTAATTGCTGCAAATTGTGGTGTACAGCAGCGTTTCTATTTCATGGTCTGGTTTGGTTTTCTTCCTCAGTGTTTACAAAGGTACTGCTGCTGTGCTGTGGATACCCATTTTTTGGTATCTTTCTGGTTAAATGAAGTTTTCCTCTGTCAGGCTTTCAAGTCAACAGATGCTAGTGAGGCAGGCTGAGAGGTCTAAGCTGATAGAAGACTTTGTCCCCAAAGCTGCAGTCTGGGGAAACCTCCAGTAAATTCCTGGTCCCCATATGCTGTGGTACAGAACAACATGTGGTGTCCTGCTGTCCTTTCCAGGGAAGCAGTGTTTGGGAGGGTGAGCTGTGCCTGCCACTAAGAGGGATGGATTCATTTCTGCAGGGTTTTGTACACAGCTATTGGAATCACTTCCAGGCTCTGGGTTCTGTGTAGAATGAACTGATCTTGAGACTTCTGGGGGGAAAAAGCATCAGAAGAGAGAAAATCAGTGTTTCCTCCACTAGATACTCTTTAGGGGAAGAAGATATGCAAATTCCTTTGGATTTCTTTGCAGCAGACTGCAGCTCCAACACACAGCACAGTGCTGCTGGCTGTGTCTCACTCAGCCCTTTGCTCCTTGATGGGCACTGCAGCAAAACCTCAGAATATTCCCTGTGCTGCCACAGTGTCTGTGTCTCACACACAGTAGATCTGGCCTTCATTTTCAGAATTTTCTCATGCCACTGAAGGTTTCTTCATCTGGGTTCACTGAGCAGAGATCTCCCAGCTCCTCCTTAAAGCTTTCCTGCTGAGGCCCCACCGTTTTCTGTTAGGTAATTGAGGTTATTGTAGCACATTACTTGAGAGGCATACAAGAGAACAGACTTCATCTGATATTCCAAAATAAATGCTGACACAGTTTTGCAGTTAAAAAAAGTTTGTCAGAATATTTTAGAAACTAACAATTAGATGCTAGTATTTCTAGACTAACAGGAATAGAAATCAGAATTAATGAGTTCTCTGCAGGTACATCTGTCACGTATTTAATGATATGAGGCATATTTCTTGCTCACAGCACTCTGCCAACATTATGCAACCCTTGTAATAGCTCTCTGCAGTAAATACCAACCTTGCTTTGCTGCTAGGGAGAATGAAACTTACTTCCAGGCACGACACCCTGAGCCTTTAAGAGTGTCTCCCCCTAAAGTCAGTGGATGTAGATGTTACTGGACAGTCTGTGCACTCGAGGGGATTATTCATGGCTGCAAATGTCCTTGTCTGAGCCCTCTGCACGGCGTGGCAGCTCTGGCTGCCATCTCTCTGCATGGCCTGCATCACTTGGGTGCATCAGCTGCTGAAACCCCAGACACTGAGAAGCAGCAATTCCCAAACATACCTGTTGAGCTACTCGGGGCTCCTGGGATAGAGATAAATGCTGAATAAATACATTTGCTCACAGAACAAAGTTTAACCTGGAACAACACTGTCAAGTTTCCAGGGGATGGTAATTGAGGGACCTGATTTATCTCTGTTACCATTCTGCCCTGTGTAAAACCACAATAATAATTGCACCTGTCTTAGAAGATACTGGAAGGATGAATATTTTCCTAGTGCTGAGACAGTGTTCCTCTAATAGAAATATGTCTAAATCTTTCCTGTGATAGAATAAGAGCACCAAGCTAAGGTGCCAGGCACTGCTGTCCTTGAGAGTGCACATTCACTGACTGAGGCATCCTCTTCTTGTGGCAAACTGTGCTCATTCCAAATAATCTGAGAGACTGGGCTCTTCCAGACTGTCCATAATTTACAATATGACCATAAACAAATTGCATCTGTGCTTCACTGAACCTGAAGGTCTAAAAGAATTTACTCATAACTGGAAATTTGCTTTAAGTTCGCTGCTTTTTACTCATTTGGCTCTCTCTCATTTTTAGTCACAGGTAGTATAACTGTTATGACTATTAGTAGTTTTTGAGGTGAAAGTTGAGTACAAGGAACACAGGCATGATAGTTCCAACAGCTGCTGCAGTTCTATCTGAGATATTGGTGTTGGCAGGCATCGAATTCACTTCCCCAACCAGAAAAGCCACTCCCAATTGCTTTGAGCGTGGTCCTGGGGGATGTTCATGTTTCTTTTTGAACTACCACATTTCAGGACAGGATAATTCCATGTATGACAGATGCTTTCAGGCATAGAGGGGGACCTCAAAGAGAAGCTTTAATTTGGATCTTGAATTCCCTCTCATCTAGGGGCTGTTTGAAGGTCTATGGGAATCCCACTAAAAGCTTAATTTCTCAAGTTCAATTCTAATTCTGAATTTTTCCTGGGCTAGAAATAAGGAGGGGTTTTTTCCACCTGGATCTCTGGTATATATTATGTCTTTGACATCACTCTTGGCAGCATTGACAGAACAGAAAACCTGTCCTTTTGTCCATTAAGGGAATCTCCATAAACCCTGTGTGATAAAAACTTTTCTCATGAACACAGACTGTGCCTTATAACTTCATTCTTGAGCTGTGTATGAGAAATTATTCCTTATTCTGGGAAATGGAGACTGCACTACATGAAATTATTTTGGTTTCCAGAAATACCTCCTGCTGCACATGAATTGTGAAGCTTCCCTGTGCTAACACACCTGGCAAGCTCTGTGGTAACGCTGTTTTTCCTTTCCTTTCTGGTGCCTCAGAACCTCTGTTGTTTTGTGCCTTTGCTGTAAGATTGGGCACTTCCTGCAGACCAGCACCTACCCAAAAGGACCTCTTCACACATAAATCATCTTGGCTGCTGCCTGGGGGTTTCCCAAGCAGATATTAGTGACCAAAATGACCCAGCAGCACTCATTATTAGTTCCCTCACAAGGGCTTCTCAAGAATATCTTCTTTTTTAAGGATGTAGATATAAAAGTGGTTGATAAGAGCTGTTGATGCCTCACCAGTGTTAGTGTGCCTGGACTAAAGTAACCAGTGTACTTCTGTTGTGTTCTCTTGCTGTATTTTTGAGCTGTAGCATCTGGAAGGACAGTTTTTGAAAAGGAAAAGTAAATCCAGGGTGATGTAATCCCAGCAGGACAGTCCTGGTGACTGCAGGCTGAGTGCATGGGCTTTAACAAGTGCTGGCTTTCCCCCTCAGGCCATGTCTGCGCTGCAAATTGCAGCGTGGTTTCCAGGGACCCAACCAGAGCCTGAACTACACTGAAACAGGGAAAGTTATCCATGGCACTCTCTCCTCAGGACTGCTGCAGCCAGGGAACTTCCAGCTCTCAGTCTAACAAGCTGGGCTTGTTTAAAACTGCTTTGGGTTTCTCTGAATTGTATCTCAGGCTTCAGCAGGGATCCAGCCAGTTCTGGTTTTCCCACTTCAGTCCAGGGAAAATACTCTGTGTGCTACAGGAAAAGCTTTATCAGCTGTGAATAACAAATGCTGGGTGGGGCCAGTAATTTTTGTGGAATGTCTTTAAGGGCTGCACAAGCATCAGCCACTGGGCAAGGAAGGATGCTGAAGTGGAGGGGGATGAGGTCTTGGGTCCATTCTCCATCTAAAAGGAATGTGGTAACTGCATCAAAATACCAATAACTCTGCTTTGATACTACTAAAATAAATTCCTGAGAATGGTATATGAGAAAAAGGGATGGGTTTAATTCTTTTGATGTAATCTGTAGAGTTTAATTAGATATCCAGTTTTAAATCCAGTTATGTTTGCATGTGGCTTTAGCACTGCCTCTGAATTCAAGAGGCCATGTGACCATGTTATTCTCTCACAGACTGCCCTGCAAACAGCCTGTAAATTGAAATGCCCATCAGAAATATTCACCGGTTTTTTTTGTGACCTTCTTTATTTTATTTCTAAAAATTTGTTTACTAACAATCTACAAAATGTGAGTCACCTTCACTTAAAAAACCAGAAAAACAGACAAACTTGAGTCAGCCAAACTGACTGTTCCTACCTTGTTGTTTGTATGCCCACCTTTGGTTGAAAGGAATTAGTCCCTTCCAAACTGGCAAGAACAAAGTTTGAATGTGTGGACCTGGCCATGTCTATTTAACTACTTTGGCACAGATATTTGCAATAGCCCCCAGCTATTACCAAACTTCCACCCACCTTTTGCATTTCATTGGGATTTAAATCTGGGAATCACATCTGGAAATCCATGCTCCCAACTATCTGCAGCAGCCAAGTAGACAAAAGCACACACTGCACAAATTAATAGTGCAGCATGTGTTCAGGTTCAGCTTTCTCCTCTGAACTCCTCTGTCTCCTATTGCCACTTATCTGTATTATATATTTCATAATTGGGCAGCTCATGCATAAAAGATCCTTATTGATCAGCCATGATGTGAAGAGGTGCTGTTCAGACTTGGCACAGAGTTCAGCAGAAGTCAAATCAAGGACAGGGCTGGCAAGTGTTCAGGCTCAGGCACCACAATGCTGAAATCTGCATTTATTCTAATCTGTTCAGATACGATTTCTGCAATGCAGCCACTGGCTAAGGCTGACCTTAAATCCAAAGAATCCTTGGCTGTTGGTCTGTTTCCAAAGGTTTAATCCCTTTTGGTCTTGAATTTCTTTTGTTCCTCCTTGTGCCTCCACAGAATTTAATGGTATTTCTATGGATGTGTTAGTTTTCCTGAAGCAGTCCTTCAAATTACTTATGGATTATTGGTATTTTTACACTTTCTTTTTGAAGTAATAAGTTCCCTTAATCCTACTTCTACAGCTGTGTTTCAGCTGCCATGCAAGCACACTTGGAATTGCATCAGGACTGCTCTGAGAGTCCAGAGGCAGGACCCAGTGAGGTACAAGGCACTCCTCCGAAGAGCCTGAGCTGCACACAGCCTCTGCTTTTGTCCCCGTGGTTAAAATCCAGCCCTGTCACAGCACAGATCAGCAGCTCGCTGAGTGTGGGGCATTGTGTTACAAGTGTAACACAGTGTGATGGGAACAAAGAGGGAGAAGTAAGAAACGAGCTGTGCTGCCCCAAGTCCCCATCTGTGATCTCTCTAGGTAACCTGGCAATGCTTTGTTTTATTTTAATAGGAGAAATCTCCAATAGGTAGGATCAGCTCTCTGTGGCTGTGCAGGCAAGACATTTTATCCCTTTTTGCTCACTTCCTGCATAACGTCCTTGTGTCAGTCTGGAGAGAGCAGCTGCCTTCTGCACTGGGGAGGAGGTTACCATGGGCAGGATGGGTAACCAGCTTCCTGACCTCATTTCCAGGGCCTTCATCTTCTAGCACCTGGTTTCAGCAATTACAGATCAAAGTCCTGCAGTGGGTAGTGCTTGCACTGTCTGATTTGCAACAGAGCTGTAAAAGGTGTTGGGATCTCTAGAAATTTAGGGGTTTCAAATTCAAGAAACTCTACAAGGAACATCTGAGTTAGAATTCTTCTGAGGGAGGTGATTCTCCCCTTCTACTCTGCTCTTGTGAGAGCCCACCTGGAATATTGTACATGGTTCTGGTGCCCCCAGCATGAGAAGGACATGGAACTGCTGGAGAAAATCCAAAAGAGGCCATGAAGTTGACAAGGGGACTGGAGCACCTCAGCAGCACCTTCCAGGTCCTGCAGGGGCCTACAAGGAAGATAGAGTGGATTCTTCATCAGGATCTGGAGTGACAGGATGAGGGGAATAGCTTCACACTGAAAGAGGGGAAATGTAAATACACTGGAGGAATTCTTCTCTGTGAAGGTGGGGAGATCCTGGCACAGGCTGCCCAGAGAAGCTGTGGCTGCCCCATGCCCATCCCTGGCAGTGTCCAAGGCCAGGGGGTAGAACAAGATGATCTCTAAGATCCCTTCCAACCCAAACCATTCTGTGCCTCTTTATAATTCTAATATTTATATATTTATTTCAAGGACAGCAAGATGCACCTTACCAGTTACATGCTCTTCCAGATAAAACCCAAAACCCAACCCTCTAAATACTCTAATAATTTCTTTTTTTACTATCACCATGACAGTGTGGTTTTCCCTTTGACTTGTTTCCTGGAAACAGCTGAATCACTTCTTGCTCAAAAGCTCTCCAAAATCTGCAGCCAATGGCATGGAAAATTTTGACAGAGAGCTTTGTAAAACGCTCAAGTCAGATTGTTTTAATGGGGAGTGGCAGGAATGTTCACAGTGTGGAAATCTGAGAGCCCAGAGTGTAACCCACACATATGTAAACAGAAATGTGTCAGGAAAATTAATCCACAAACACCAGAGGTTTATGTCCAAAAAGGAGACAGAGGAGCCCTTTTTGCTTTATTCG
>JANRGV010000062.1:1223678-1267218 GCA_024734035.1 Alethe castanea | reverse complement strand
GGCTGCCGGCCCTCGGCCGCCTCCGGCGGCATCGCTCCCTCCCCTCAGCCGCGCGCGGGCGCGGCCCCGCTCCCCGCGGCCCCGCTGCAGCTCATGCTGGAGAAAGGGTTCCCCCTCCCCTTTCTTTCTTTTTTTTTTTTTTTTCCCTATTTTTTTTTTTAATTGTAATTTCTTCTCTTTCCCTCCTCCTCCCCTCTGTGTTATGCTAATGGCGGGAGGGGGAAGCGCCGCCCCGGCCGCCGCCTCGCACATGGGCCGCCCGGGGGCGAGGCCGCCGCCGCCGCCTGGCAACGGCAGCGTCGCGAGGGGAGCGGGGGGCGAGCCGGGGCTACCGGCCGAGCCCGGGGAGACCGGCCCTGCCCGGGTACCGGCCGAGCCCGGGGAGACCGGCCCTGCCCGGGGAGACCGGCCCTGCCCGGGGACCGGCCGAGCCCGGGGAGACCGGCCCTGCCCGGGGACCGGCCGAGCCCGAGGGACCGCCCGCAGCGTCCTCGCCCCTCCGGCCGGTTCTCTCCCGGCGCAGAGCCCTCCCCTCGCTGCATTGTCCCGGGTACGGTTCCCCCCGGGGCGGCCCGGCACTGCGGGTTTGGGCGTGGGAGCGTGGGGGAGGAGGGAAACATAAGATGCTTGTAGTCTTACTCATGTTTAACACAGCGCCTGGAGGGAGGAGCGAGGCGAGGGACTGCGGAGCCGCCGGCCCTCCACCTGGCCGGCGCAGCCCCGCGGCCGCAGCCTGCGTGGGGACGCCGAGCCCCGGCCGCGGACTGCGGGGCTGTGCCCGACAGGGACCCGCTGACCTAGGGAGGAATGTGCGGTAGCACAAAGCGACACCAGGCTGCTCGCTGCTCTAGGTATGGCAGTCCTGCAGAAGAATGTCAGCCTCGCGTCCTGCATGGCCGCGGCTTAGCCACGGCTGTCACCTGTGGCTTCTCCAAGGCGTCGCCCCGTAATGCGAGGGTTCGGCGGAGCACGGGGCTGTGGAGCGGAGGGCGTCACCCCCCAACAATTGCTGCGCTGCCCGACTGCCAGAGCCCTTCTCAGGGCTAATCCGGGAGCTGACCCGCATGACTAATGCTTGCATGCGGATTGCGAGTGTGCTTTGGCTCCGCTTCTCCTTAATTCAAAGTACGAGAGCTGACTTGAGGCCATTAAAACAGTGGAAAGGAACAAATTAATGTGCCTTGAGATCATCGTGGTGTGTGCTTATCTTCACTGCTCTTGTGGTGTTGGTATGTTGCAAAGATGCAGGATTTTGATAATAACTAAACACCACAGTATGAGGGGACATGGTACTCAAGATCTAATCTAAAAGAAGCATCTGGAACAATAATTTTTAAAAAGGCCTGTTAAAACCTGAATTTAGTTTTAACTCAGGGGAATTTTCACAAGGCATTTTATTTGCATGTGTGACAGGACTTTATGGTTACTTGTACCTTGCTACTTTATGTGTTAGGTGTGTCTTTCACGAAGCCTACTTTGTTTTGTTCTTCTGGAAGCCCTCTGTGTAGCAGTATGCCAAGGAGATTAATTTTTTCTGATTCCACCATTTGGAGGACAGATGATGACAAAAGCTTGCAACAGACTGAAGAGGTGGGATTCTATATGATGGATGAACAGAATTTTTTCTAGGCATGTTCTCTGAGTGGAGCTCTGGATGGTTTAAACACAACAGAATGGAAGAAATAGGATCTACCTAATCATGTTGCTTTGAAAAGGAGGGATGAAAGTGTGTTTTCTGGAAGTGATTTGTTTGGGTTTGTGTTTTTTTTTTTTTATTTTTCTCTGACCCCTGAAGGATAAGGCAAAAAGAGCACAGTAATTCCTGAAACAGCTCTGTGTTAGAGACCTAACTGTGAGAATTGCGTAGTATAGCTGAGAAGTGGCATCAAAGAGTTGTTTTAATTTGTCAGTGATGATTAATTTAGGGCTCTGAAGTAAGGACTGGCATCCGGGGGAGGCCTGGTTTCCAAAGACAAGGTGTTGTAACACAATGCTCATCTAATCATGAGTTGAAATATTAGAAGCTCTGTATTTGAAACTCCTAGATGAGAACAAATGATGTTGATAAAAGCACTGCCAGGTTTCTCATGAGCACTTTGGCCTTCTCAGATGCAGGAGCACTTAGTTTCCAGCATGTTAAATATCCATTTAAACAGCAAATATTTGTTAGTTTTGCATTTAGCAGTGGGTGTTAAAACTGTCTGGGTCAAGATATTTGGCTTGGCTTCAAATGAGTTCCCTCTCAGTCATGCCGGGAGACTGGCAAAGAAAATTTGCTGCCTGCAACTGGTGGCAGGGTGACCATGGCAGGGACAGCCACGTGGCCCTGTGGTTTGCTCTCTGCAGAGTTGAGGTTTCACTTACTTTGAGCTCTGCTGTTTGAATTTAAGGTATAACTGAAGAATTACAGTTCACAATCTAGAAATTTTTGGGAAAAAAGATCTCTTTATGTTTGAAATATAATGCTTTGATTTATGAGGATTTGAGGCAAATAACTTTGTAATTCTGTTTCCGGGAGGAAATGCAAGTATGCAGAGAATAGTAGGGCTTTTTTTATCTGCAACAATTGGCCATGGTGCTGCCTTTGGCAGTGGAACAATAGCAAAAATGTATTGCCTGCTGGATGGCCCATTGAAATGGATTTTATGTATATATGGAGGTGTTTTTTAAAAAAGAAAACCTTTGTAATTGCTTTTAGTTACACACTTAAGAGTATTCAGTATCATTGTGACATAATTATATGTAATGCTAGTCTCTGGCAGGGTAACAGCAGCCTACCTTCTGAAGAGCTAATATAAATATTTGCAGGAGGAGAAAACAAGCAGGAGTTCTGCAGTCAAACTCGGGTTCTCCTGAACAGTTTCTGGGCTTTTTGTACTTGCTGTTTTGTGAGTGGCAGAAACTACAATTCTGGAGAGATTACTGCTTAAATGTTTTGATTACCTGAATTTACAGAGGGTACAAAAAACCCCATCAATTTGAGGTAGCTATACATGGTCAGAGTAATACTCCTCCCCACCTTTTTTTTAATTTTTTTTTTTTTGGCTAGCTGCCCAAAGTAAGAATAATCAGTGTACTATGATGAGTAGATACCACTTTGCTTTTTCAAGCCCTAGATTCTGCAGCAAAAGGAGGGTCATATATCACTTTCCTGGAAGAGACTGGTGTGTTTTGAAGTCAGACTGCACTTACCAGAAGCCTGTACACAAAATCCACCAGATTGGCCCTAGGCCAGCATGCAGAGAGAATAAAGATGTTTCCTTGTGTGTCTGTTGCCTTCAGCTGACCTGGGTTAAATACATATGCAAATGTTGTGTAGAGCCAGTTTATTAATTTCTCCTGCCTTTCCATGTGATTATATAGGATGTTTTTCTTTAATTCTTCCATGCTGAGGAGAGGTTTCAGGAAGGTTTGCCAGACAGTGTCAGGCAGAGGTCAGCAGAGCTGCCTGGAGCTGTCCCTGGCCAGGCTGAGCCCAGCCGCAGGAGGTGCTGAATAAATGCAGATCTCTGCTTGCTTCTGCTCACCCAGCAAGTGAACCTTTCACCCTGCACATCCTGTGTTTTTGCATTTTATACCAATTCTAAACCAGCATATTCGCTCCTCCGATTTTTTCTGTTGTGCTGCTGTGTCTGCATGGACTGCTCTAGAGGAGTTGTGTGCGTTTTAAGGACAGGATGCAGCATGACTTGTAAAAAACAGAGCTGTCCTTGAATGCTATCACTGGTGACTTTCATTTGCACCCTTCATTTATTAAAATGTGTACCCACTGATCTTCAGTGTTTCTCTGAGGTGCAAGATGTTTTCTCTTCCCAAGTATAGTCAGCAAAGCTCTGAGGGAGGTGTTCACAACCCGGGTTACCTAACTTAGAATGTGATTTTTTAAAAATTCTGTTCTAAAGAGGAGCATAACTGGCAATTTGACTGGTATAGTAAACCTTCATTTTCAAATTTCATGTTCCCATCTTGGTGAGGTCAACAAAGGATCATTTATTTATTCAGTTTTATACATTGTCATGTGCAGTGTCTAGCACTGGGGCCTGCTTCTGTAACTGAGCTTTGTAAGAGTTTCAGAAGCCAAAATGTCTTCTGGGAAGCACAAGTATGTGCAAGGAGAGTCCTGCCAAGTTTGATGGTATGTTTGCTTTGTGTGTGTATCCCTGGACTTGCTTTCCAGGATAAAACCACACAGCTTTCACCTACCCTGTAATGATGTAGCCCTCAGGGAAGGTTTGAGTTGCACTGGGTGTTTTCCCCTTGGAGATGAAATCCTACAAACCACAAGTTAGGAGACAGTGAAGAGCCTCTGTTTCTTTGCTCTCATTCCCATCCTCCCAGCCTGTACTTAAGGAAGCTTGGAGCATGGCTATGGAGTGACCACTGCCTTGTCCACCTTGCTGCACCACCACTGGTGGCCACAGAACCTCTTTCTTGTCTCACAGATAACCACAAGCGGCACACTCAGGGAAGTTGAGGGGAGTTCTCAGGCTTGTCAGTCAGAGGTTTTCTCAAAGTTGCTGGGAAAGCAGATGTTTTTATTTTTCTTCCTCTTCCTCCAGCCCAGGATTTTGGAGAGCACTCAGTCCAAGAGCCTGGCTACTTAGCAGGAGGCATTTAGGCATCAGTCTCCATAACCTCGATCCCAGTGTTCCCATGCTGCTGGAATTCTGGGGGGCTCTGGTGCTGGCCACACAGTTTTGAGGGGATGCTGAGGCTTTGTCTGCCTGTTTCCATGTCCATTCTGCCACACCCAGCTGCTTGATGGCTCAGGGCTCTCCTCTGATCCGCCTGGCCTTTGTGTGCTGGGAAGGAACAAAGGCTGGTTAACCTTCAACTGGAGCACTTGGTGTGCTGGAGTGGTATTTCTTTATTTTCTGTTAATATTTTGACAGAAGCTTCTTATTTTTTTTATTTGTGCTGGCAGGTTTCTATAGTAACTACAAAACTCAGATAGAAAAACTAGCAAAGCATAGTTCAATCTGCAAATGTCTTTTGGGTTCTAGTTTGGAGGCAAGGAAATAGTTCTTGGTCTTTTATTGGCTAGAAAATGGAAAGCAACTTGGAGCTTACAGGTAAATTTTCTTGAGATATTCAGAAATGCTTATATGTGAAGTAGGAGGAAAATTGTGTAACTATCAAGCTGCTTGAGAAATGAAAGAAAAAAAAAGGGCTATTATTGCCAAGTAAAAATAGTGAACTATGAGACCTCAGTAGAATAATAATATTTTAATGCAGTTTAAAAAAAATTTCTTTGTTTATGATCTAAAATAGAAATCACTCCTGTGTATGCTTTGGAAACACTGCATAACACCTTCTACTTATTCTGCAGTCTCAGTTTTTAGGGCAGCATAGTACAGCCAGCACTGAGATCCTGCACTCCAGACAAATTACATGCTTGGTGGATGGCTTTTTAAATTGGTCTTTCCATCAATAAGAACTATTACAACACCAATAAAATAATGGCCTTATTAATATTCACAAAGTCTGAGAAAATCAAATTATCTCAGTTGAATGTTTTTTATCTTTCAAATGGAAATAATCAATCTGCTGCCAACTGTAGCTGTCAAAAAAAAAGATTTTAAGTTAGGTTAGATTTTATGGCTTTAAATTACTGCTTTCTCCCATGATCTTCATGGGTTTGTCTCAATTTGTTGCTTTCTGATGTATAAAGAAAAAAATACTTTTAATTTTATCTCCCTTCTCAATGTAGAATACCAGTGTGACCCTCCCTGGTTTTGCTTTGTGTCTGAGAAGATACTCCCAGCTTCTACTGGCAGCTTTTTAATGAACAGGGCAATCATGTCATCAACTTCATCAGCTAGGGAGAACATGTTAGTTAAGACGTCTTCAAATAAGACACAAGACTGAGATAAATATAAACTTTCCTGTTGCCAGTGAAAAATGTTCTCAGTCTGTCAAAATCCTCCTGCTTATCCAGTCAGCACCGGTTTGTGACAGTTTTCCCTGAACCCTGCTGTCCCCTCTTTTCTGACAGGAGACAGAATTCCTTAATGCCTGTCGTTGTGTGTCCCCTGTGTGCAGCAGGGGAAGCAGTGCCAAGGAAAACAGACGAGAGAGCATGTGTGAGGCCTTGCAGAGCAGCTTGGAGCTCGAGCAGGAAGGAACAAGCAAGGAGAAAAATGGCACTGGTGGCAGAAAGGCTCCTTCTCGTGTGGGCTTCAGCCAGGTCTGCTGGGGGAGCCTTCAGCCTGCTCACAGGGATGGATTTAGAGCTCTTCAAACCCAAGTGTTCCTCAGATGACCACACTGTTAGACAAGAAAATTGGGTTTGCCCTGGCTGTGTATTCTGTTTTAAATGACAAAAAAAATGAAATGGTTGGGCAAAGCGTGCATTGACCAAAATCTGTTGTAGTGCTGTTGATACCTGATCCCCTTGGTTGTCAGGAGCACATCAAGACTCTGAATCTTCACACTGCTTTTTCCCTTTAATTAAAAGATATTCTACAGATAGTAATGGCAACATCAAGTCCGTGTTCTTGCTCCCTATTTTTCATATCTTATCCATCAGATATTTTATGCACCAATTTGTTTTTATTTTGCAGACTGTAAGCTCTTATGTCAGAGGCTTGTCACACAAGGTAATGTATTGGGAAGAGATGCCAAAAGAAATCAGTAGCATCTCGTCTCCATTCTTTAGAGATTATTTTAGCTAATAAATACATTCTTCTGCAGTGATAAGGTTGCTCATCTAAATACTGCTTAATTTGTTTAATTGTGGGGAAAGCAGAGAAAAATCCATCTGTACAAATCAGTGAAAGGGAATCTTATGATTGGTATAATCTCTAAAATTAAATTGGATAATGTCTGCATAATGATAGGATTTGCATGGCTCTTTAGACCTCCTGCCTTTGAATAAGTTCTGATGTAATTACTATATTTTTCTGCCTTGTGGCACTGCCAGAGCTCAAATTTCTTTTTGTTATTTCAATCTATGCTTAGAGTTTGGGTCTTAAGGAAGAGTTACTTAGTTTTTAGAGGAAGTATCTAGGGTTTTTTTGGTTACAAATGTTGCCAAAGATTGAGTACTTGGATTTAGAGCTGTGTCTAGCTGGACACACGTGGTTGCACTTGGCTAGATTGTTTCTTTCTGCTACTTTTTAATCAAAATTCTGAAACAGTATAAATTGGTGTCTGTAAGTGCTGAATCTGAGAATGGCCGTATTTTAGATGCTTCTGAATTAATTTTTAGCTTTGCTATTAAATATACTTGATTTATATATTAAATATAGTTGTGATTGTGAAGCGGGTATTTCAGGCCATGAGAGGTGGGCTGTGAACAGTTGGGGTTAATTGTGGCCACCTGACTTCAATAGAGGGAGGCTTTGCCCACCTGATGCTAATTTGGGTAATAAAGCAGAAGTTCTGTGATTGGACAGTTGTAAAGCCGAAGTTGTAAAGGTGTGTGGTGCTGAGCCGTGCCATTTACTCCTCACTGAGCTTTGGGTGGTGCTCAGGAGCCGAGCAGTTTCTCTTTGTTCCTGGGAGGATTTCATTTCCTCGTGGTGAGCTCCTGTGGATTGCTGGGCTGGGATAGGTACGTGCATCCTGTTTCTGGAAATTCTGTGTACTTGGTGGGAGAGGAGTGAAAAGTTTCTTTGGAGCTGAGCTGTGAGAGTTTTTTCTTTGTTTGTTTAGTTTTGCTAACAAAAGATGCCAGATAAAATTCTGTCCCTGCTCTGAGGGGCTGGGGTGATGCTCAGTGGATGAGGGACTTCTAGCAGAAAATGGCATTACAGAACCACTCTCTGAAATGCTTTGGTTCATGTCTGGTGTTGCTGTTCAAAATGGTTGCAGCAGTGAGGTGAGAGTGGCAGCTGTGTCTGAAGTATTGAATGGCCTTTTAAAAACATCCTCGTGGTGGGCTCTTAATTTGGCAGCCTGGGAATTGTAACAGGGAACGTTGTGGTAGAGCCATGATTCATGTCTCTGCCTTGTGTCCCTCTGTCGGTGCTTTGGTTGGCACTTGGGCATTGTAGGGGAGTGGAGCTGCCTCTCTTTTCACTGAACAGCTGATCAAAAGGAGCAGAAATGGCACAGACCTCACCTCTGTCCCAGTGCATCACAGTCTCTGTGTTGCTGGGCAGCTTGTCTCAAGTGGAGCTATTTTAAAAACAGAGAAGCTGTGAAATTGGACCATGTAAAGATGATATTGAAAAAAAAACTTGCCTTAACCAGTTTGGTTATAGATTTCTGCTTAGACAAGAAAATGTTGTTTGCTGGAGACCTGTCTACAGAAACAGACTATTTAAAATGCTTGTTTTGAACTTGTTTTCTTCATGCATTTCAAGTAGTGCAGTACAACTCTCCCTGCAGGTGATGCATGGTTCCACTTTGCTGTAATTGCCATGAAGGCCCAAAATGACCTACAGCTGGGCTTGTTAATGGTCAAAAATCCTGGCTCCTTCTGTGATCCCAGCTGTGATGCCCTTAGGATGTCCAAAATGCAGCTCCTTTTCCCCCCTTAAATCTCCAACAACTCCCAGCTTCTGTAGCAGCTTGCACACTTTCCTCCCAAGATTTCCAAATAGGTTCCTAAACTGGAAACTTCTCTTAAAAAACTTAACCCTATAACTAAAAAGAGCCAAAAGAGAAAAACAAATTTGCTGTGTCTCTGCAGCCTGATCTAATGATGTAAAAAGGTGCTATTAATAGTTAATGTTCTTAATCTTGAATGGTTTAAATATTTGGTGAAATCCTGTATTTAGAACAATCGCATCATAACAGGAGATGATTTAAATGGCGTTTGTGTAGGCAGCTGCTTTTCTCAGGAAATTCTTGTGAAGTTGTGTGCCCTTGTTTTGTACTGCAGTAGGAAATTAGGCATCCAAGAACTTGAAATAATTAACTTTTAAATGGCCACATGTGTTGCTGAACAGCTTGAGATAGAAATGCTGCTGGGGCAGCCTCCACTGTGGGCTCATGAACAACTTGGTGCATTGAAGGAACAATTTCTCTTTCATATCTGCCCTAGAGGGGTTGCTGCAAATGGAACTTTTACACAACGTGTGACTCATGTCACAGATGCCATTCCTTGGAGTATTAATTCTTCCCTGTTTTCCTTTATTGTTAAATATTTATGTTAACAGGAGAGGCCTTTCACAATGCCCCACTGTGGGAGGTCTGTAAAGTAAAAGCAGTCCCTAGCCTGTGAGTTTGGTGTCTTGCTCGTTTCCTAAGCTTGCAAAGGTGAAATGGATTCTTAAATACTCCATTTTTGTGAATTTTGTTTTAAGACTAGCATGCATTTTCCAGCAAACTAATCTAGGAAGTGATTCAGAAAGCTGGAACTGCCTTCTAGCAGCCTAATGCAGCCTCCTGCCAAAGCTAAACCGGGCATCAGGTGAAGTTTGCTGAGTATTTCTGTGGGCTTTGTCTGTGTTAATGCTGAGCTCATACACAAAAATGAGAGCAAAAGAACAATGAAGGCACTTGAGCACAGTCCTGCTGCTGCTGATTGGAAGGAGGCACATGGGAGCAGATGGAAGGGTCCTTCACTTACAGAAATCCAGTGATGAGGGATAGGAATTGTTCTGGCTCAGTTTTTATTTTCTCTGACTAGACTGAAGTCCTCTGCTGTCCTTTGGCAAGTATGTTTTATGGGAAGAAAAAAGGCTGTTTTCCCATTAATTGCTTTTCTTGGAATTTTCAGTTTACTACTTAATTTTAAACATTTTTCTCTGGAAATCCTTGCAGATAATGTTAATTTCATTAGTCGTGTAAGAAATCTCATTTATTTCTCTACTTTGTATCTGAAATTTTGTATTTAAATGTTAAGTTTTGTGCTGGTAATGTCAGCATCTTGTAACATCAGCAGTTAGTGGGAAATCAGCAAAAATTAAAATGAGGGTTTAAAATTACATGTCTTTGTCACGCTGGTGTCAGGGTTCTTTATTTTTAAACAAAACTGAAATCTGATTCTCATTGGGGGATGCTATGTTTTAGCTGAAATCACAATGTGGTTTTGAAATATGAGACTTCATGCTAATGGAAGAGGTGACAGGGCTGTGGGGTTTTTTTGTTTTGTTTTGGGGGGTTTTTAGGGAATGTTTAATTTGCAGAAATCCAAGGTAAAATGGACAGAATGTTTCTGGTTAAAAACCAGGAATGCAGTCGGGCTGAGTCTCTAAAGTTCTCTTTAAAAGCCATCAATTGGAGTGCTTCAGTAACTCATATAAAGTGGTACCACTCATAAATGAGAGGTCAGCCTTTATCTTGGCTGCAATGCTGAAAGTACTTTACTAACTTGCATCATAATGGATTTTTGGCTGAAAAATTTTGGAGTAAGAGCTCTTTTCATGGAGATTGTGTTCATTTTGAGGTCTCCATTCTTTTGTGTTTCATGAAACAAAATCTGTCTTCTGATGGAAGTGTTACCTGAGCAGTTCATCCTAAGGAGTTTAAGTTATGATTTGTAAAATGTTATTTGTTTTTAGTCATGATTTGTAAGAAGATCAGATATTTTTCTGTATATATTTGAGTGAAGCTTTGTTATAGTGAAACTCACTTTGTATGTCAGTTAAGGTGTTTTGAATATCTACTTTTGCTTGACAGTATTGTCACTCAGAGCTTGATGTATTCAGGAGTTTTTTTTACTTGGTTCTGTTGTGTTGCTTGCTTGGGTGTTTGTTTTTGTCACCTAATTTCTGCCACTGAGATGCAAATAGAAGAAGCCACCCCTGGTGATGGATCCTAGAAGTGTCCTACTTACCCACAGAGCTGTGTTTCTGAGAGGTTTCTACCTCCACATGGGAGGTGGGGGTTCTTCAGCAGTGTCACTGCAGGAAAAAATCCCTTTCACCATGTCACTTCAATTGCACTCTGCAGAGAGTGGTGGTTCAGTCAGCACTGGTGCTGGTGGGGAGTTGTCCTAGTCCATTTTCCCTGCTTGCATGGAGGTGTTACACAGGCCCCACAAGGGCAGGAAAAAGCCCTTGTATCTTTTTCTTTCAGCAGGAAAAATGCCTTTCTGGTGTGGGTGGAGGGAGAGTGGGTGGTTCTCCTCAGCTGGTTAGGAAACACTGCTTTTATGTAATCTCTTTGCACACTCCAGCCATGTGTGGAAAATAAAGTTTGGGTGTGGACATAATATCCTTCCATTAAGAGAACCTGGGAATTCAGTGGCTGGCAGAGCAATTTTATGGTTCTGTGTTGGGTAAATGGAAGCCAGACCTCAGAAGGAGTTTTTGCTTTGTGCTGTCTTAAGAAAACACTGAAAAATGAGAGCCCATGCTCTTTAACTCAGTACCCTTTCCCTGAAACCTCTGTCTAGAGCTGGAAGGTGTTCAAAAGATTTAAAATGTGGAACATTTGGTTCAGATTGCAGTTGGGCTTTGGACAGGCAGGGAGCTGCACCTTTCAGGGATGGCTTTTGTGTTTTCCCCTTCACCCCCTTGCCTCCCAGTGGACTCTGCTGTGTTTGTTTGCCCTTCCTCCTGCATTTCCAGCAGCTCCTCTCCTGCCTCGGTGTTGGTTTCTCTGGGAGGCCCTTTTCTGTTGGGCTGTCAGGGTGTCTGCTCACAGCCTCATCCCATCAGTCCATCCTGCTTTTTCTCCTGCTCAAAGCTCAGACCCCTTCCAGTTCATCTGGGTTGTGCTGCTCTGGGATGATCTGGAGCAGGGACAGTGTGTGGTTTCAGGAAAGGTGTGGGCTGAGGAGCAGTCTCTGCTCATGGAAAGGATCCTGGTGAGCCAGGGGACGTGGGGTCAAGCAGCTCCTGGAATAAAGGGCCTGCAGTGGCACTTGGTGTAGTGGTTCTGTGACTCTGTGTCATGTGCACATCACTTGTCCTCCAGTGTGGTTTTTGTCCTGAAAAACTTTGCCACCATTGAACTGTGACACTGCTTTAATGTGCTCTAAATTTGGAATTGAGGTTTCTCTCTATATGGCCCTAAATCGGAAAATGTAATTTTTAGAAAACTGAGCAGAAATCTCTTTGGCCCAGCAGGAATTGAGGACCCTCCTGAATACCCAGTCCTACACTCAGCTTTATTTCTTACTCTGTTTTCTGTCATCTTCAGGTGATACTTGTAATCCACAAAATGCAACAAGAGATATATGTTCTGTGACACAAACCCAACCGACTATATATTGTGACAGGAAATGCAGGTTGTGAGGAGAGTTGATTTTTGGAACACTGCTCGTGGGATTAACTTGAATAAGCCAGACAGGTTGTGAGTGCCTGCAAGTGGCATCACTTCTGCACAAGTCATAGTTTAGTGCCTAAACACAGCTTAGCTTAATGCCTTGCCTGGCTGGGTTATTATTTATGTGCTGCTGCAACTACCATATTTCTCACTTCTTGCCTTTCATCTTTTCAAATCAATTGCTTCTATTATTTTTCCCTTTTAATTATGATTTTTTAAAAAAAGGCAAAAATATCTCCGCCTCTTTTCCTTGGTTTTGTCCAGGCAAATAGACAAAATAAAGGGTATTGGTGTCTGTACTTGTATGCTTTTACAGCCTGAATTTTAAAATTTCATGCTTTTCTCCGAATGAAATTAATTTACCCAAATGGTACATGTAAAACCAAGAGGCCATGATGGACCTGGGAAAAACACTGCTGCTGACACAGAAATCCAGAGAAGGACTGGTTTTGCTTTGCCTGTTTCCTCATGATGGCTGGTACTGCAGCTTTGAGTGGAAATTGGAGAACTGGGTTTGTCTTGGGAGATATTGGGTTTAAAGCAAGCTCAGCAAAGCCAAAGACACTCCTTGGATCACGCCAGAAAATGCTTCTTCCTCTGGGAGCTCGTCTGTATTATACCAAAAGGAAAGGAGTAAAGACATGAAGCAGATGGCATGGCCCAGAATGGCTGTGCCTGAGGAGTGCTGTGGCTGTGGGTGTTTCAGAGCTTGCTTTAGTCATTTGAACTTTCACCAGTGTTCAGCTGAGTGTGTTGGGGCTGCTCTCACACAGGGGCGGGGTGTGAGGAGCCCTTGGGTGGGGAGAGCTGAGTAAGGACAGTGTGCCACTGGCAATGGCAGGTGTAGCTGCCCAGCGGTGTGCAAGGTCAGGAATGAAAATCAGAGTAGCTGCCAGGGTGTGTCTCACCCTGTGCCTGGTCACTGGCTTGGAGGGTGGAGATCCCTCAGTAAAGATCCCATTGTGAATGGGGAAATCCGGGTGTCGGCTCTCCCAAATCTCCTGGCTCTGATGGTGCTGCTCCCTGGTTCTCTTGGGTGTTGGCTGTGGCTCTGTTGGGTTTACTGGGGACTGACTCCTCGTGTGCTTTCTCCCCTCTTCAGCCTGGCCCTTCCTTCTGCTGAGGTTATTTGTTTGTTTTTCAGATGAGACCCTTTTTGCTCTTCCTGCTACATCTGCGCCTCTGATGCACTCCTCTGCAGGCAAGTTCTTTCTGCTCCCCTTTGTCTGAGTACCTACTGCCTTTCTGACCTCATTAACCCTTTCCCACTAGTCTGCTTCTACTAAAAGTCAGCATGGGTCCAAGAATAGCCTCTGTCACATTTTTCAGTTTTGACTTTTCGGTTGATCTATTCCAGATTTTAATACACATTCATTTGTTTACGTGGTAAACTGTTTCATAAACAAGATGTAGCCATCTGTGAATTCTTGGACCCTTGATGCAGGAGAGAAGTTGATACTGTTAACAGGTTAACACATCAGAGCATAGTTGCTTTACTGATTTAGCAGGAAGATTTAATCTACAGTAACTTTCTGCAGTATTTTAAAGAAGTAAAATTTGCACCTGTAGTATTGATGTAGTGGTTTTATTAGGTACACTATCCACAAATTCCCATTTTTAAAAAAAGGTGCCGAAAAGACTTTGGCACATGTCTGTGCAATATGTTTATGCCCAAGCATCCACATACCCCCTCTCTCTGTCTCCCCTTGCCACCCTCCTGTTCTGGCTTTGTTAATATTGCCCCCTATACTTGTCTGGCATCTTCAGCTTTACTGAGATCTTTGCACTGCATAAAGTTGCTGCTCCTTGAACCTCTTGCTCACTTCTCTCCTAGAAGTGAAGTAGAATAGCTTTAAGTGATACTTTGTATTAATGGCTCGTAGTATCCATGCTAGACCTTGGAAGAGCCTTTTAGTAGCTAAAATCATGTGAAGCTGTTGAAAGTTTGCACTGACTTTGAGAGCACTTGCATTCTCTAACTTTCCTTTCTATCCATGGTCACAGAAGTTATGGACTTGCAGGAGCAGCCAGGTAGCACTAAATCGCTTGGGCAAGAGGATTTTACTGCAGTCCCGCTTGATGCTGCTCCTTCTCTTCCCTCCTTCTCTCCTCTCTCAGCCGATCCCTTTAAAGAGCATGCAGCCTTTGGTACCCTCTCAGATGGATTTTCTGCAAGAGGCACTTACAAAGAGAGCTCCAGTGAGGTTTATAAAGAACCTGTGAAAAATGCCAGAAACCCCTTTCTTGCTGAGGGAAATGATAAAGACATTTCAGAGATGACATATTCACAACCCCCATTTGCTAAAGAAGAAGCAGCCATTTTATCTCCAGCTAAAGAAAAAACACAGCTAGAGGGCCCTAAAGAATTACCTAACCTGGAGAAAACGCCTGAACAGCAGCTGAAAATGTCTCCAGAATCTCCCCAAGATTTATTTGAAAGAAACAAGGAAGATCTCTTCTATAACAGAGACAAGTACAGGGGAGCTGGTGATCATGGTGAAGAAGGGGGGCTGAAAGAAGACCCTCTTAGGAAGGAAGAATATGCAGACTTCAAACCATTCGAGCCAATATGGGAAGTCAAAGGTGCTGGTCATGGACTGAGCAGCATGAGAGAGGATGTTGGAAGTAAGATAGAGGCCAAGCTGGAGAGCAGTTTGGATGACAGATATGGTGTGGGTAAGCTGAACGTGCAGAAGGATTACGAAAGAGAGAGTGAAGGCAGTGAAGAGCCCTCCTTCCCAAGCACCCCAGAAGCCGTAAAAGAACCTTCGCAGACTTACATCACTTGTACTAAATTTGACTCCTCTCCAAGCCCTGGTGATAACAAAGGCAAATCTCTTTCTCCACTAGAGGAAGGCATTTTGGAAAATAGAACCGACGATGAGAAGAAAATTGCAGAGCTGCAAGCTCAGACGGGCCCAGAGCAAGGTAATTTTGCTGCAGGAGCGGTCGGGCAGGAAAGGCAGGGAGCTGACCCTGCTAAAGCCCAGGGGGTCCCCCCAGTGTCACCTGACAGTGGCACAAACATGCCCGAGGGGCTCACCCCTGACCTGGTGCAGGAGGCGTACGAGATGCACGACGCAGCCTGCACCAAGCTGGCCTACGAGAGCAAGATGGATCTCGTGCAGACGTCGGAGGCGGCGCAGGAGAAACCGGCGGCGCAGATCTGCCCCTCCTTCGAGGGCTCGGAGGCTGCTCCGCCGCCCACACTGCCCGATATCGTCATGGAGGCCCCGCTGAGCGCCGGCACTGCTGCGGCAGAGGTGTCTGCTGGGCAGCTGGAGGCTTCCCCACTAGAAACATTCATGCCCACTGCCAAGTATGAGAATGTAAAAGAGGCTGAAAAACCTCCTGTGTACCAAGAGGCAGTGAATGCACCGCTGACACAGGCCCAGGAAGCAAAGGAGATGTTGGCATTTAAACAACCTGATGGTGAGAGCAGCAGCACTCCTGAAGATCTGGAGACTCCTTATATATCTATTGCATGTGACTTAATTAAGGGAACAAAGGTCTCTGGTGAATCTCCTTCTCCATCTTTCCCAGAGTATTCAAAGATGCCGGGAACAGAAAGCATTTCTCAGGATGTGTCTGAAGACAAGGAACTGGATGGAACCCTGTGTCCACAGTTTGGAAAAGCTGGCCTGTTTAATAGCCAGATGATATCTGACTTTGCTGAGGAAGCAAGTGAAGATCCATCTCTCTTAAAAAGTAAATCCACTGAGAGCATTGCAGCTGATGAAGAACATGAGGAAGGACTGGTGGATTCAGTAGCTGCCACAGGCAAGCCTTATCTGGAGTCATTCCAACCTGAGCTGGACTCTTCCAAAATTGTTGCTGCTCTACCATCTGAGCCAATACCTGCAAAAATAGCCAAGGCAGATAAGATTCCTCTTCAAATGGAAGAGCTGGATGCTTTGGCTTATTCAGCTGATGTATCTGTTGCTATGAAACCAAAAACAGGAGATGACAAAGCTCTCTCACCCATGGAGTCTTCCCCAGTCTCAGTAGAAGACGACTTTGTGATGTTAAGTCATCCTAAAACTGTTCCTGAATTTGTGACAGAAGCCACTGACCAAGAAATAATGCACAAAGATGAAGGTGAAGACATCAGTAAGGTGATCCAGGCAGAGAAGAGGCAGTTGCCTTTTCCAGACCTGCCCTGTGATCTGTCTGTGAAGAATGTAGAAGTAAAAGCTGAGGAAGATACCAATGCCTTGAAAAAATCTTTGGAGGCTGTGGACAAAGAAGTGCCTGAAGTATCCACCATGTCCTTACCAGCCACAGATACCTCACCTTTATCTGCTGAAAAAGAGATAGTCAGTGTAGTAAAACCAGGAGCTTTTGAGAAGGAAGCTGAGAAAGAAGCTGCTTCTGTTAAAGAAAAGAAAAAACCTACTGCTGTATTTTCAGCAAAGCTGACTAAGTCTTCAGGTAATCTGTGTATGCTGTCTTGCAGTTTGCTGATCCGCATAATTCTTTAGCTAAACTTAAGCATGTCTTGACTTACTCTTAAAATCCTTTTCTGTAAACTTTTCTGTAGGCCAAGGGTAACAGAAAATGTCAGTGCCTGCACTTGTACCTTTTTCATATTCTGATTGCTTTAGTACCTTTTTTCTGTTTATCAGGGATGGACTCAGCATCTCCAGGTTTCTCCTCCAGCTCTGCTGCTCGTGGCCTGTCGGTGCAGAAATAAGTGGCTGCTCACTGCAGGCCCCTCCATGGCTGGGCATGGGGTGGCCTCCCAAACTCTGAATCTGGGATGCTGTTTGCTGTGTGCACATGGTTTGAAGAGGCATTTCTTCCTTTTCATTAACAGTTCACACATCAGACTGCCAGACTCAGGAAAATACCCCTGCTGCTCCTGTATGTGCCTGGAATCTGGAAAAGAGCCTGTGCATCTTCAGCCTGTGTTAGATCAAGGCCAGTGGTTTAAACCAAGTGGGGAACATGAGGGAGCTTAATATGCAGGAAAAGTGGTCATCAAGAAGTTGAGTGTTCTGCAAACACTAAAATTGGTTTATGCGCAGCACAGATATTAATTTGTTTCTCTTTTTAGGTGGGGCTTGCACGTCAGTGTAGTTAATGTTTCTTACAGAAATGTGCAGTTACAGTAGCAGGAAGATGTATTCTTTGCTCTAAACTGAATGCCTCATGAATTTCCAGCTTTTTGTAGACTACTTTGCTTTTTGATATTGCAGCACTCTGCTGCTACTTAAGCTTTGACCAGAAGCACTCACACACACAAAAAAAAAAAAACCAAAACAGCTACTGCAGAAAGAACAGTGCTCTAAATAGAAAAGCAGGAGTTAGTTTGACTCAGCAGCAGTACTGTATTTATGCAGTAGCTGCAGCCTACAGTTCATAAAATAGGATTACAGAATACCCTGAGCTGGAAGGGAATAGCAGGGGGTTTGGGAAATAAGGTAGAAGATGTATTTTTTTATACTTACCTTTGCTATTTCTCCTGTCTCACCTCCTCTATACATACAGGTAAGGCAGAAAGGAGAGAGTTTTGCTTTTCCCTTGGGGTAAAACTTCATTGATAACCTGCACTGCTAAAACTTTACACTAGAGGAACGCTTGCTTAAAGCTAAATAGATGAGAATACCAACTCAAAAATAAGCCCTTTTTTCTGGATTTTTCTCCACACTCTGCTGTGTTGCAAAATACAGAACTGGACTTCTGAGACAAGCCACAAACAACATCAGTTGTCTGCTTTAAATGCCACACTGCTTAGGCACAATTTCAGAGTATCATTGAAGAACTAACAAGGAGGGATTGTTCATCACAAGGCCAAGTGCATCTGTGCATGTGTTTGGCTTTCTGACTGCACCTTTGTTCTTTGGGCTTTTATTCCTACCCATCAGTGGAACTGAAATAGATTTCACTGTGTCTTAAGACTTGTGGAATTCAGCTGGTGTGATGGTGTGACTGATGCTTGTTAAAGCTTTAATCTGAGCTGCCTTACTGGTGCACTTAAATCCAAGGCTGTGGAATGCTTACTTAACAGTGCTATTTTTTGGAAGCTAAGCTAAATGCCAGTGTGTTGTAACTTCCCACAGCCCCAGTGGGCTGCAGGGAGCCAACAGGGATTCTAAGAAGGTTGCCAGTACTTTTTAAAGTTCCCCACTCCACTGAAGCAAATGTAAAGCTTTTGAGAGCCTCCTGGGTAGAAGGAGGTTTGTTAAATGGTGCCTGCACACCCTTGGGTAATCTGGACAGATTTAAGAAATACATAAAAGCACAAAACCCTAAACCCAAACAAATTCAGAACTGTAGGTAACAACTGGAACAATTTTAAGGACAAACACGCCCCTGCAACACCAGCAATTTCTGCTGTCTTGAATACAGTGATTTTTTTTTTCCCTTAAAGTTTCTATTTCTCAGTAGATGGTGTGTTTGGCTTTGAGCAAATAGCCTTGTTTCTCTGTCACCCTCACCAGACCTCATACACACATTTCTGAGCTCCATCACTGCACTGCCAGGTAAGATGTGACCTCAGAGGGCCCTTCCTGGGGCTTCAGGTGCTGCTGGCAGGAGGTGTGAGCAGCAGGCAGGGGGTGCCGTGCATCAGGGCCAGCCTGTGTGACAGGGCTTTAATGCCACCTAGTGTTTGTCACCGAGGTGCAACCCCAGTGCCTGCCCAACAGGAAGGGATCCATCCAGCTTTGGAGAAATTCCCAGCTCCTGAAAGGAGTCTGAGAGGTGAAAGCTAAATATACACATTACATAGCTCAGCCCTTCAGTTGCACTGACCTTCTTCTCATACAGGTCATTAATCCTCCCCAAGCCCATGCTTTCCACAAACCTGCTTTTGATTGATGGGATATGGAGGTTTTTATACTACTGATATTATTGAATTGTAGACTCAAAAACTCTGGCCACAACGAAGTTATTACTCAAATGGAAATTGGTGTGTCCATGTTGAGTGTTGCAATAATATTTGGAAGTAATGTTGAGATCTTTACCATCCAACACTCAGTTTCCCAGAACACCTTTGTTTCATGCTGGGTTTGACCACCAGCTCTGTAGACATTCCCTTCAGATTAACTCTAACTGGTCTTTCATTACAGCACTCAGAAATGCAGCTAATTAATAATATTTTACATTTTCTGGATTTTCTTGAGAGGGCAAATACCAAGGTGAAGCCCAGGTGGGAAATGTGCTTTGAGAGGGCGGTACTAATGCTGAATCTTTGCTTTTTCCTCCTACAGCATGGGGGCAGAAATCAAATACTTCCTGTAACAGAAACCAGGTCATTGCAGTTGTGTGAAGCTTAAAGGACCTTAGAAGTTCTGCCTGATACCAGCTGTACCCATTTGGGGAATTTCTGCTGTTTTCTATGCTTGTAGTGGGTTAAATGGAGCTGCTCAGCAGATGGGAGGTGTCTGGTTTTGTTTATTGTTTTTTACTGGAGAAAAAAGGCCTTGGAATGTCTCTGAGTTTCTTCCAGAAACAGATTGGTAAAATTCCATTTAATGCAAAATGAAAGATCTTGATTTAATTTCATCTCATTGTAATCTTAGGGTCGTTGTTTGTTCAGGTCATCTATTATGCTACCAGGTAAATGGAGAGTTCCAGAGGGCAGAGAATTTGTGGAGGAGGAGGAATGAGGGAAAAAACAAACCCAACAAGATATTTTTTTCTGAAGAAAAGACACAGACCTGCTGTGTTTCATGAGAGCTCTTGTGACCCCTGTTGAGAGGCAGACTTGTGTCCCTGAGGCTGCTGAAAGAGCAAAGCCTGAGAGAAGTTCCTTCAGAGTGGCAGAATTAGGGAGAACATGGAGCATTTGGGCCAAGTTCCAAATGCTGAGGGAGGTGCAGTGCTGTTCCCAGTGCCCCTGCTCTGGTGATTTAATGTGTGAGCAGTGAGTGAGTGAAGCACTGGCCCTGCCAGGAGCAGCCCGGGGCGTTCCAGGACACGTGTCCAGAACTGATTGTGTCTGACTTGTCTGGGGGCCCCGATAATGCCACCCCCTCTGTCCTTGGTGTTCAGACGTGCTCTGGAGGCAGGTGTGCAATGTCCCTGCTGAAACAACTGCTCCAGAGATGTGGCAGTGCTGGTGCCCAGTTTGGGTGCAGAGCAGGGTCCCCTCTCGCCTGGAGTGGGAGATGGGTTTCATGGAGTGGTGAGAGTGAGCACTGAGTACACAGAGAGGGAAGAGGAGGAGCTCCTGGGGGCACTGAGGGTCCCTGGAGATGGGAAAAACAGGACTGGTGGTGCTGCTGTGGCCACAAAAAACTCTGGGTAGACAGAGTCCATGAATGCACTATTTCAAGTGTAAGGTATAAAGAATATAAATATGAAGAGGCTTTAATTGGGTATCTTTAGAAATTTGATAATTAGTGGAAAGACCTTTGGAAGCACGATGTTTTTGGCAAATCTAGTGACAATGCAAATATGGAGGAGGACTCACAGGTTTTGGTGGTTTCCAGTTCAGCCTGAAGACAAAAGCAGATTCTCTGACATGTTTTGTACTTCTTTTTTGGTACAGTGCAACCCTTCACATTCACTTGCACTGTTTGAATATACACTCCCTACTTCCCTCCTATTTTGGATTTGTTTGGATTTACCTGTTGAAATTGGAACTGAAATGCATATCTTTGTACAAGTTAAAAAGAGATGTAACTGGTCTTGCTGTCAAAGAGGGCCTTAATTTATGTAGCAGTTGAAGTCAAAAGCAGGGCTTTTGGGTCTCTTTGTAGTAATCTTTCTCAGTGCAAGATTGCTCTAATGAAAAGTGAAACTGTCTATTTAAGGTCTGATTTGGGATCTCTAGGCCTTCTGGTCTACAGTATTTTCACGGAAATGTGGAAATACCCTTTCCTAGTTCTTAAGAAAATTATGTACTAGATTTTTAAAGGGCTTTGGAGCAGTCCTGGGAAGATTTTATCTTTCTGTTGTTAGCTCCAGATCTTAAGAAGCAACTCCAAGCTGGAAAAGAAGTTGTAGGTTTTTTTCCCCGCAGGGATGGAAACAAAATGACAACAGGATTCTCACAGCTCTTCTCTTTCAAATTCAGAGTTGTAGTTCACGCTCCTCTCCTCTTTGTGCAATACTTTCCATTTGTTACTTTCTATATGTTGGTATTGCAAACTGTCAGGTTCCTGTTTTTATTTAAATGAAGGGAACAGTTAATTGTCAGGTCAGCAGCCGCAGACAGATGATGCTGATGTAAAATAAAAAAGGGGAAGGTGTTTGCTTGTAGGAGCTGGGTAAAGGGCTGAGTAACTTTTTCTGCAGCCCTCCTTAAGTGGAATAAATATGGCTGAGCAGCTCCTGAGGACTAAAGATACCAGCAAAAGGATTAATCGTGTTCGTCATGAGCCTCTGCTTTTGTTCCAGGCACAGAAAGGGTTCTTTTCTGTTTCCCTTCACGCTGCTCGCTGTGAAGGGAGAAGTGTTACAAAGACGTCTCTGTTAGTCCTCCAGCAGGCAGACATTAGTTTACAGAAACCCGAGGGGAAGCCATACATCTGGGAGGTTTGCAAACGCCTTTGAACCTCTGTTTGAAAAGCGAGCTATTTAAAGCTCGTCTGGTGCCTACTTTTAGCCGGGCCGCTAAAGCCGCTTAGCGCGGCCGGGCTCGGAGGGCGCGCTCGCTGCCGGCCTTGCGGCGGCGCCGGGAGGAGCCGGGCGGCGCTCCGGGCCGGGCCGGGCCGTGCCGTGCCGTGCCGTGCGCTGCCAGCACTGCGTCAGCTCCACACCCCGTCAGCTGACCCGCTCCTGCAGCACCAGTGCAGCACCACTGCGGAGCCCGGGGAAGCCCATGGTTCCCTCCCTGGGCTGCAGGGCGCTTCTCCCGCAGCTCGCCCCTCTTGGAATGCATAATTGATAACCGCAGCTGGAGAGATGGACAGTCAGCCGAGCAGCTGGAAGGATAAGGGTATTTATTCTTTTTATTCTTTCACCTTTTTTCCTTGATTCCTTTGAGGTGCCGCGGGTTGTTTTCAGCTAATGGTGTCTGTAGCACGCATTTATTTCGTATTTGTAGCTGAAGATGTGGAGTCTTTGTGCCACATGCAGAATTCTGAAAGTTGCAGGTTAAAATGGGTAAATAGGAGCAATGCAGAAGAATTAATACTTTATGTAGGTGAAACGGCTCGTGTGACACTGCAGATCTTTCCTAGTCCTACAGAGCATATTAATGAAGGGCTTGTTTTGGTATGCAGGGCACAAACACCGGCGTAGTCCCAATTCAGTCTGTGGTCCTTGGAAATTTCGAGATTATTAATAATCTAACAATGCTAACCGTTAACTGAAAACCCCCATGTAATCTGCAGGTCGTGTTTTAATATTTTTAAGAGGAGAGACTGCCTGCAGGCTACGGCAGGGTTGGGGGGTATTTTCTCTAAAAATCTGTTTGAAATCTACCCTTAATCCCATTTGATTTGAATCTTTCGTAATTCTGTCGAATTTTAGGTAAAAGTGTGTCTGAGTTTTCAGCATTTACAGCCATAATATCAAATTGTTTTAGGTAAATAAGTAGCTAACCTGAAATTAGTGTGGTGCTGACCTTTGTTCCTGTAAGCACCAATGGGAGATCTCCGGTGTAAATCTCTGTGGATCATTACATTAGTGCTCAGTGTGTTAGAGTTTAAGCCTTATTTGAATAAGTAATCTTCATACTTTACCAACAGGACAAGCTTTAAAAAAATTTAATCATCTCTGGATACTGGAATATATTTCAAAGGGCCCTGTTGTGCTTGGTGCTTGTGAAGTTTTCCTCTTTTTTGGGGGGGGAATTATTGTTCAAAATCGAGGGTTTTTAATATTTTTTCCACTTGGACAAAATTGCTAGCTCTCTGAAATCCATAGAATGCTTTATCAGAACTTAAATATATAGCAAAAAAAGTCCAGAAGGTGAAAACACTGCCCGTGCAAAATCAGTTTCTTAATCTTTCATTAAAGGGCTGTAAAATATTAGGAGAAAATATTGTGCAGTGTTTAGTAATATGTTGTTGATGTGTAAGTAATTTAAATTCAAGGCTTTGTATGTCAGGCCTGAAATTCTTGGGAACGGGAAGAAATAAAGGAAAAAAAATAAAAGAAAGGGGTGAGATCAGAAGGTTTTCGTAAAAATCGAAAGGCAAGTTCCCTTTTTGTGTTCAGGCCCAATTTTCAGGTTTCTTTTATGCCCAGCCCAGCAGGGGTGGTGCTGATCTGAAAGCACATTTCTAACCCTGGAATTTGAGGCCTTGAGAATAATGGAGTCTGCTTTGGTTTAAAACCACTGAATTCCCATCCTGTGCAGAGGTCAGGTCTAAAAGAAAATGGAAGCAGAAATGAAGATGTTCAGGGAAGCAGAAGACCTTGGTTCCTCTCCTTTTGCAGCTGCTGTTGAAGCCTGGTTTAAAGTTGTTTTTTTGTTTAGAACAAGATGAAGACGCTGTGTTTCACGTTCTTCTTTCCTTAGGTCAGGCTCCAGTGGCAAAGAAAATGGTGGGTAAAGTTCAGGGACTGATTGCACTATTCATCAAGCCCCAAAATAAATATAGAAGCAAATATTGCAACATGCTTCTTTCCATGCTAAAAAATTTCTTAAAAAAATAATTAAATCTTAAACCAGAGAAAAGCAAAAAGTATGGTTCATAATTTAACTTTGCAGAGAAGACACTGCTTTATAATGAATATAATCTTAAATTTAGATTTGGCTAATGCATTGTGGTTGAGGAACAAGCATAATGCACGTTGTACAACGTGTGTCATTGATTAATACCTGTGGTATTGATCATCCAGATAAATAGGATGAAATAGGTCTACCCTGGGGGTAGCATGATTTAAATTTTTAATGCTCTTGAAGATAGGCCCTATGGAGTAATTGGTACTAAAACATAACATTTATTTATTTATTTTTTTAATGATTTCAAGGTATTGTCAGATTTTAATGGCTGAATATTGATATGATGGTATGGTGAACAGTACAGCTATAATTCCAGGTTATCCCTGGATTCTTTGCTAACTAATGAGCAGAAATCTCTCTGAATTTTCGTTTTACTTAGCTAACTGATGGCAAAGATTGCATAGGCAACCTTTATCATTAATACTTGGGGCTTTGGAATGGTTTTCTCAGTTGGCACATTGTGCACACATGCAGGAGTATCTGGTCAAGTAGAAATGAAAGGAAAATGTTGCTTTGGCTCATTAGGTAGTATTTGGTTTTTGGTTTTTTTTTTTGTTTGTTTGTTTTTTTTTTTTTAAAATGGTAGTTTTTGCGTTTTTTTTCAAGCCTGTACTTGTGAAATCTGTATCACTTTCTTGCTGGGGCTGTGGTGCAGATGTGCCAGCCTGAGCTGTGCGTGGTGCCGCCTTGTTCTGTGCCCTCTGGCACGCATCGGAGCCGCCTGCCCATCCTCCCGCGGATGTGCTGCTCCGCAGGGATGCCTGTCCCTGCGACAGGGACAGCTCTGTTGGTGGCAGCCCCACGTGCTTGGCACCACTTGCAGCCCTGCTGTCACCACCCAGTTTCTCCAGCCAGGGGCTGGTGGCTGTCCCTGGCTTGTGAGGAGACGGTCAAGGGCCGAGCAGGCGTCTGATGAGGGCAAATGGAGGCTGCAGTTTTGTGGCCCAGTCTCTGCTCCTGGTAGGATGTCAAGCAGGATTTTGAATGATCATCCTGATGCAGGAAGCCTTGAAAATGTTAAACCCCAGTCTGTGGTGGTGCTCGACACACCAACCACTGGATGGTGGCTTCTCCTGGGGGTCGGTGGAACTGCAGGGTCAGCACTTGGGTTCCCTGCAGAGATCACTAGAAACCCTGAATTCATCGTGTGTGAATTTGAAGTTTATCACGTGTAAGTGGAAAAGGCCTCTCAGCAGAAATGCAGAGCCATTTGTGGTTGTGGGTCTTCTCCCCAGCAGCTTTTCCTGCTCGGTGACAAACGGGACACTGCACCGCAGCCGCGCTGAAAGCTGCCCGTTCTCAGCGCTGCTGTCCCATTTCCCTATGGGCACAACGCTAAATGGAGCCACAAAAGGCTCCCCCCCACGCCTGAGGATATAAAGGAGCCGTGCCTCCCTTTCCCACCGCAGAAAGGCTCCAGTGTAACCCCCCCGAAACTCGCCCAGTGTTTCCCCTCTCCCCTCCCCTCCCCTTCGACACAAGCAGCCTTTCTGTGGCGCTGAAGCGCGGGTTTGCCGGGCTGTAAATACTGCATGGATGGATGCATGGATGGATGGATGGATGCATGGATGGATGGAGGGGAGCCGCTCTTTGTGCAGCTGCACTCCCAGCGCTCGCAGCAGGCGGGGCCGCCGCCCGGGCACGGCAGCGGGCGGAGGTTGCGTAGCTCCGACCTCCGAGCGCCCTCGCAGGAAGTGGAAAGCGCCGGGAGCCGAGCCGTGCCAGGGCCGGCTGCTCGCAGCGCGCTCAAGATGGATGCCAAAATGGGTTAGTCCCCTTTTTCCTGCTTTTCTGGGAGCTCTAGGCTCGCTTTTAATTTCTCTTCCTAAAAAAAAACCCCCGAGCAAGACAGGGTTGCTTGGTTCAGGGGTTTTTAAAAAGAGGATTATCAGGTTAAATGTATCAGACCGCTTGTTTTTGTCATCAAAACCCGGTATGACTTACTCAGTTTTAAGTTAAATATCTGAAGGGAAAAGACTTTAAAGAATACAGCGCCAAAGCTATCGCAGCACTTGCTTTAAAAGCAAAATGTAACTGGATGAGTTGTGCATGTAAGGCACGGATGGTACAGGACTATTTTTAGACGTGCCAAGTGACAGTTCGTGCTTACCAAATGTAGGCAGCTGTTCTTGTTTTAGAATAGGCCTGCAAGACGTGCATTAATATTATTTATTTTATTACACTTCATAATGTATAAAATGCAGCTCAGAACGGTTTCCATACGGAAAGATATTGCAGGGCTGTTGCTGAAAATTGGTTTGGGGTTTTTGTTTCTTCTGATTTTATTTTTAATCTGCTGTGAATATCTTGCTTGTAACTTAAAGCCAGAAAGCTGCTTCTAGTAATGCTTTTAATCTTTTCCGTTCAAAATAAATGCGAATAACTTGTTTGTGATCAATTGGAGAATACAAATCAGTGGTTTTATGTGCTTTCATGGACTGCGAAATTACAAAGCAGTTTTTCAGTGACTTCAGCACCGAATTTCCTTTGAGGAATTTACGATGAAACCAGATCCGTATGTCATTAAGCCTACGCTCGTAAAGGAGTGGAGATGGAATGAGGAAAAATGTTTTATGTGCAGCTGAACTCTGGTCCAAGAGCTCCTGGCGTGGATTTTTCTTATTGATTACCGAGAACAAAAGACTTGATGGGTCGCTAAAGGCCATTTGGCTTTTGCTGTGTGCTTTAATTCCAGCAATGTACCTTTGTTTCTGGCATTCTGGAACTGTCATGCAGATTAATTACTCTCTTTACATTCCTTATAACTGGGATAATGCATTAATGCATGGAATAAGTGATTTCCTATGGAGCAGGAAGAACCCACAGCTTTAAAGCTGTGCAGAGAGGAAGGAGCAGCTCATTTACAGAAATGCTGTCTGCAGGCAGAGGAGCAGGGCTCGTACTGAATGTGTCACCTGATACAGGGGCAGCACCAAATTCGAGTGCATGGATGCTCAAATTGCAGCATTTAAAAATAAACACGGTTTCAGTACTTGCAGCAAATGCTCCAGAAAAAAGAGAGGGTTTTTTCTTTAAAGATGCCTTACATGATTTAAAAGCACAAAATCCACCAACTGCTTTTGGCAAGACTGGTTGTAAAGATCTCACCCAGGTTGTTGAGGCTCCTTGCAGCTCAGTTGAGGTTTACAAGGATTCTTAGATCAATCACACAATTTTGTTGATGTTTAATACAGGATGTACACAGACAATAATAGATTGTTTTATGTCTGGAAGCAAAGGAAAGACCCGAAGAAAAATTAAATTTTGGGACTGCAACCCACACAAAAGCAGATCTACGATGATTTTATTTTATTTTATTTTTTTTTGTTTGATTTTTACAAATATTAAGGAAGAGCTGTGTTGCTTGGAGCCTGGGCTGCAGGGGGAGGAGGAGTTTGGATTGGAGGTGCTGGGAGAGCAGGAGCGTGGCCTCCGGGCAGTGCTGCTCTATCTCTGCCCCCATATGTTTGTGCAGTCACATGGTGGCAGCTCCAGGCCCTGATCTGGCTGGCTCCCGGCTTTCTGGGAGGGTTTTGGCACAGCACAGGCGCCAGGCTGGAAGAAAGGAGTGGGATGGAGGGGTGAGGCTGTTCTTTCCACAGCATTTGTGGTCTGTGATAAATTGGAGGTGTTGGTGCGGCTGTAACCTGGCTCTGTCCGTGGGGCTGCAGGAAACTTCTGCTAAAATGTGAATTAAATATTGGGTTTAGATACTTTGCATTAGGGTGGCTTTAAGTTTCTGACCATGGTTTTCGTCTTTCCTGCTGTGCAGTATAGTTTCCTTGCTGGAATAACTGGAAAGAACTTCAGCCCTTGAAAATCTGGGAAAACACCCCGGGGCTTTGGCATGTTGTACCTACAAAAGGTTTACACACATTTTGCCCTACAGAAGCTACCTAAGTGTTGAATGTTGGTGCATGACTGTTTTCTTTCATCCTGCAAGAAATAATAGACAAATTCTATTTTTTAAAATGCTTTTGCAGTCATCCAAATAATCTGGTCCAAGCCGTGATGCACTGTTTTACAGTTAATTTTGGTGATGTTTAGGATGAGGCAGGATTGCTAAACGTACAGTGGAATAGTAATGTATTTCTGTAATTCATCTTGAACTGTCTCTAGTAGGTTATTGCTGTTATCAAACTGATCTGCAGTGGGTGTGTGAAGCCATTACCTATGCCTTGTGCAGGGATGTACTTTACTCTGAACAGTGATGCTAAAAATGGCATAATATTGTGCTCTCTAATGAGGGTCACTTAAGGAAAATTAAACTTGGTTTGCAAATGAAGTCTTCTGCATTGGAGCACAGCAGATTTAGCCTGGATTGACATTTCAGGGAGAGTATTCCCTCTTGATGGCTCAGTCTGTCACCCATAATCAACATTAGAAACTCCCATGGGAATGCTTCCATCAAAAGAAAACAAAATGAACTGTTAATGAGCCTTTGAGCAGTGCCTTTGCCTCTAGAAAGATACAATGGTTTAGAGATCTGTCGGTGTCTTGTTATCTGTCCTAACAGGGAATTGGAATCAATCTCTCCAGGGAGTGACCTGCACAAAATGCCTGACAATGAGAGGAAATGAAGCACAAACTGCTGTGGTTCTGGTGCAGAACACAGCGCAGTAGCTGAGGAGATGAATTCTGACATTGCTTAAGGGCAGCATTGTTTTAAAATTTGAACAGTTGCATCTGGGGTAATCCTAATAGCTGTAATCCAAATAATCTGAAGTCCAGAGCAGAGCCAGTACTAAATTCCAACTCTGAAATTTCAGTTCTGGTTTGACGGGGGCTCGCAAGTTCCGCTCTTGGTGACTCTCAGCAGTCAGAGTGAATTATGAAAAATTACTGCCTTGATATGAATGCCAAAGGTGTCTTGTTCTAATTTCTTGCCTCTTTTAAATTGTAGTTGTTGACCTCCTTTACTGGCGAGACATTAAGAAGACCGGGGTGGTGTTTGGAGCCAGCTTGTTCCTGCTGCTCTCATTAACAGTGTTCAGCATCGTGAGCGTCACAGCCTACATTGCCCTGGCCCTGCTCTCCGTCACCATCAGCTTTAGGATATACAAGGGAGTCATCCAGGCAATCCAGAAGTCTGATGAGGGCCACCCCTTCAGGTGAGATTTTTCTTTTAATTAAGCAAAATTGTGTTGTTTTGGAGAGCAGCAGTGTGGGTGCTGCCAGAAGCAGCGGGTGACACGTGCTGCAAGATGTTGCATAATGATGTGAATAGGCTCTGCACTGAAAAATGTGTTCCCCACTTCCACATTTTCTCAGGAGTCATGCAGTAAATACAGAAAATGGGCTGAGGGCTTGGTACAAGGGATGGAAAAGCCAGAATAAATATAGCAGGGTATAAATCATGACGGGGGCTACTTAAATCTTTTTGAAACTTGTAAGACCTTAAAACGTGCGGTTTAGCGTGCAGCAGTGTAGCTGTCCTCCCCACTTGCAAGGGTAGTGACAGGGTCCAGATACCCACTGCTGCAGAGCTGCCTCTTAAGAGAAATAAAACCTTATTAATCTGTGTTGCAGGACTTGTAGGAGTCTGTGTTTGCTGTTTCCCTGCCAGCCCTGTCTCCCTCTGCCCAGCCTTGCTTCTCCCTGTTATTAATGGGTGAAGTGGCTCAGTGTCCCCTTGCAGTCTTCAGAAAGTCCTGTTTGCCCCTTTATCCCCAGCCCTCTTACTAATTTTGTGGTATTCCCTTCTTCCCATCTCCTGTAAGGCAAAGCAGAATGTTTCTGCGCATTCCTCCCACACCATGTGCAGTGACTCCTTTTCCAGTGGAAGCCAGTCTGGGACAAAATTCTGGGGAAAAACACCCCCCTGTTAGAGTGAATATTCCCAGTTGAAGTCTTGTTTGCTTCTCATTATCCAAACAATTTCAAGTTTTTTCGTAGCAAGAACAAGCAGAACTTGTTCTACCTGTGCTCTTTCTTCATTTTTTTTTTTTCTTAAAAATTCTGATATTCCTAAGTAGCTTCCAGACATTGTCACCCAGCATACCTGCCTGCTTACTTTTTTCTGTATAGCTTTGCTACAAGAAGAATATTGGAGAAGAATTGGATTTTTGATGCAGGTACTGAGTGTTTATCCTGTGGATGAACTGGGAACGGTGAAGAGATAGAAACCAAGGATGGATGGCAGAATATAGCCTTGAAATGGCAGTTACCATTTGAAGTATTTTCATTTGTCTTGGACTTGCCACAAGGTCACGTTTAGCTTTGCCTTAAATGACATACATGGGAGCATCGTGCAATTTTCTTATTAAAAAAATCCCCAAACAAAACCACCCCAAAGCAAAATCCTGCTAAAGAAAAGTTTAACAACTGTAAAATGAGCTCTGTTACAGATGTGCATGCTGGAGGCAGGAGCAACACAGCTCATTAGATAAATAATTTATACTTTGTTTAAAGACTCCAAATTGCCATAGCCACTGCAACTACTGATAAATGACAGTGGAGTGGAAAGGGCATTTAAGCAGAGAGGAATTTATATCTTTATGTAAAAGAACTGCTCTCACTAGCTGTAAGAAATTTTTCTAGCAAATGACAAATTTAGCTCATTTTGCTGTGCCATAGCGTGTTACAGTGTAATGGTAACTCCATCAAAGGAGAGCTCCACCTCCTTCCAGGCATAGAAATTGATATATTGCTTTTGTAGGATTTTTTTTTCATTGTCTTAGCCTGCCCACCTTTTTTGCCTGGTGCAGGTGACTGAGTAAACAGCAGTGAGGAAAAAAATGGTTTGCTAAGAATAACTCCGGTTAGTTCTGTTCTGTCCTTCCAGCCTGCCTCACACCCTGATGTTTGTTTCTCTATAGCGCACAAAGGAGGTTCTGTTGCCACTGTATCTAACCCTTAGCTAGGTTTGCAGCACTGTTACACTCAGCTTTCCTGGCTGCTCCTGCAGGGCTTACCTGGACTCGGATGTGGCCGTGTCCGAGGAGCTCATCCAGAAGTACAGCAACGTGGTGCTGGGCCACGTGAACGGCACCGTCCGCGAGCTGCGGCGCCTCTTCCTCGTCGATGACCTGGTGGATTCCCTCAAGGTGAGTGTGCCTCTGGCAGGACATTGCTGCTGGCCCAGTTAGCAGAGCCTGCTGCTCCCTGCAGAGTGAGCAGTGTTAGGTAAATAACCAGACGTGGTTTGCTCTTGCAAGTGTTGGGCACAGGCTGGGTATCGAGTGCTGCCTGCAGTGATGGGTAACTGGGAAGGATAACTTGATGCACTAACACAAATGGAAAGCAGAAATAAGCTGTGGCTGTCTGCAGCTCCCTGTTCCAGCTCCTAGCTGGTGCCTCTCACAGCAGGAATCTAAAGAAACAAGCCATGCTCCAATGTGGGCATGGGGGTTGTGTTACTGATGTGTGTGTCCCTCTGGCTCTGGGCTGGATTGTCCCAGCCTGGTTTGGAGTTGGTTTTCTATTTGTGCTTAGAGCACAGCTCCCTGTCTCAGAGAGGAGTTCTTGTTCCACTTTCTGCTGCGATGGTGAGGACTGAGTGATGCCCTTGGGTTACTGGGAAGGTGGGAACTTGTTCCAGCCCCTGGATTTGGATTTGAAAGTTGCTGCATTTAGTGTTGGGAATTACTGAAATGGGGTTTGCAAGTTACCCAGAGTGAGCAGTGCTGTATAACAGCTTGAGTACATCCATGTAGAATTTAATGGGATTTATTGAGAGTGGCAGAGCGCAACTGACTGTGAAGAATAGCAATAAATTAAACAAAATTTAACAGAAAAAAACCCCCAACAAAACACACCAAAAAAATCCCTCCAAAATAAAAGAATTGGCTGAAAACCCTTCAGTTTTGTTCTGGGAGAATGATATACTTTCCTTTCAAGCTCTAATCGCCTTTCTTTGTTTTTGAAACTGGTGTTCCCTTTACCCAGTGCAGTATGTGGTCCCCTTCTTTTTCAGTTTGCTTAATCTTCTTGAAAAAACTTGCATTTATCCTGCAGTAAATCCCTTTACTTAGGGCTTTGTAAAGTCCTTTGAGTTGCTGTGGAGTTGGGGGAGGGGTTCCTTGTGAAATGTGGGGAAAACCAGGAAGGCTGTCAAAGTCTTTGTTGTATTTGTGCAATAGAAATCTGCAGGCAGATCTCGGAATCTTACCCAGAGTTTGTAGATCCAGTTTCTCATTATGCTCCAAGTTAAACACAGTTTGTGGCAGAGAGCTGTGCCTGGTGCCCTGCAAGGCTCCTGCAGTGAGGCAGTTGCCTCTGGAAGCAAGAGGAGGAGGAAGGGGCTCTGCTGCTCCTGGGACAGATTTCTTTTCTCAGGAGGGAGGGAGGAGGTGGAGTATTGGCTTGGGGGTTGTGCAATAATCTCCCTGCTCCTAAAGGGCTTTGCAGGACAAGGCTTTTTAGGAGCATTCTTTCTCTGGTTGTTTTTTGAGACGTGGTCAATACTGCTGCTGCCAAAGTCCTGTTTGGATCTGATTATTAACAGCACAGAAAAACCCAGAATCACAAGGTCACTTGTGTTTCTGATTAAGCCCTTTGTGACCCGTGCCTTGCTGTGAGGTAGGGGACTTCTCACCATTTGTGTAGAGATGCCAACCCCTTGCAGTAAAGGAGGAGGGAGCAGGGAGCAGCCAGCTGCTGTTCCAGTGAACACTGGTCTGAAAATAAGGCCTTCTGGAGGAATTGTTAGAAGCAGAATTAATTCCAGCCAGAATGTCTTCAAGGCACTCTAATCACTTAAAATACTACAGTCCATAGGAAAGATGTGTTTATTCAGCTGAACTAATTCATTGCCCCTCTCCTTCTGACATTTAAAACGTTTTATGTAGGTTAATTAGTCTAATTTATGGTAGTTGGAAACAACCCTTTATCAGAAACCAGTGAATGTCAGGACAGTTCACAAGCACAAGTTACTGATTTTGAAGAGTTTGTGCTGGAGGAGAGCATTGGGATTCCAGGGTCTTATGTAATATAATGGCCCTGGTTTAAAAAATAAAAATATCTTGGCTTGTGTAGTTTAAACATCTTCACTATAGGAAACTACATGTTTATGTATAATTCAAGTTACAGAGCTCTAATGTAGAAAATGTCTGCAGGTCAGTTTATTGTGTGTAATAGTTCTGACTGTAAAATCTATCTTGTTAAGATTTTTTTCTTCTTTATTAAACAATGCTTCAGTCAGGGAAGTCCTAAAATGGACTCTAAATATTTATGCAGCACAAGGAGAAATTCCTCACAGCTCTTGAGGAGTAACTACAGAGGAGCCCTTGCCAGAGCCCCAGGAGAAGCTGCATTTTGTCCTGGTAAAGGCTGTGCTGGCACTGGGCACTGCTGCTCTTGCTCAGCTGAGGCTTTGAGCAGCTGAGATCTATATTCTGAGTTTTCTGTGGCCAAGAAGGGGCATGAGGCACTTCTGGATTTGCCCATTTTGGCTGGCAAAACTGGTTCAGTCCATCAGGCAGACTGGCCTTTCACTGGTGCTTGGAAGGGTCACTCCAAGCTTGGCTCCTGAGCTTCTCCTCATCCCAAATGGGTGGGAGGGCCAGGATCAGCTCTGGAGTGGATCCTGGGCTGCCTTCTGCTTGCTTTTTCTTGTCTTAGAGCTTTGTTTAGAGGGGTTCCAGGGAAGGTTTTTTGTGCTTGTAGAGGTCTCTTAGGTGTGTTTCAGCTTTGTTGTGTCTGTGAGGGTCTCTGGGTTTGCATAGTTTATAAGAAAAAGAAAATAGAGACCGGTAAATAAACGTGGGGTTGAGATGGGCTCCAGGATGGATAATCCTGGGAGGGCTGCTTGAAGTGTCAAAGGGGTGCAGAGAGAGGAGTTGTGGGATCAGGGTCCCTGTCCCATCCAATGCCATAAGTGAAGGGGTTTAAAACCTGCATGTGCAGCAGTTTATGGTTCTGCCCTGGTGCTGCACTGGACAGACTTTGGGTGGAGAAAAGCTTGTGTTGTAGTCAAATGTGAACTCCTGGATTTTGCTCTTTCTTGAGCCATAAATTCAATGCTCACTAAATAGGCTAGTTCAGATAATTGTTGGACTTTGGGATCGATTTGGGTCTTGTTACCCCTGTGCTTACGTAAACTCCCATTTTCTGCCCTGGGCAGAGTCACCAGCAGTGTTACTGGCTGCTGAGCTGGCTGGGTAGTGCCCAGCTTCAGGAATTCTGTCCATGGGGAGCAGGTCATGGATGGTGCTGGGATGCAAGAGAACCATTGTGAACCATCACACACTCTGGGGCTCTTTGCCCAGTGCAATTGGTGCCTTTCCTCCCTCTCTGGGGGTGTGCTGCAGTGCAGGCTGCTCCAGCATGGAAGTGTTTGCTCCAATAAAATGCCTGGTGCAGAGAGGTCAGCTCCAGGCTCACCATGGCATTGCAGGGTAGAGCTGGGCCAGGGTTTGAATCAATTATGAGGGAGTTCAGCAAAATCTGCTTTATTTTCCTTGAGAAACCTGCCAGAATCCTTCAGCTGCTGGGAAAGGTGTAGCCTCTCTGAGGGTTAACTTTGTACCCCTCCCTGGTGCCACTTTGTCACATCTCAAAAGTGCTGACAGATAAAGAATTGCATCACTTGCAGTCAATGCACCTGAATTTTGAATAGGATCAGTTTTGAGTGAAGCTCTTGAAGTCAACTTGATTTCATTGCAGGGGTCATGGAATTAAACTTGTATTGATTGTCAATGCCCTTATCTTGTTGCTGGCTGTTGATATTGTTTAGTTTGGATATTTTACCTCTTTTGATAAGCTAAAATTGGATGTTGGGGTATGTAAGTTCAGAGTACCTTGGCTGCAGGCCAGTAGCAGGGTCCTGGCCACACCCACAGCCCTGCAGCCATGCATTGTTTTCCTTGCCAGCACTTTGTACCTGTCCTTCCTTGGGTGCAGCTCCTGCTGCTGGGAGTGTTTCCCTCTTGGGTTGTTCCCTGTGCCCGGGTCTGCCCTCCCTGGTGCCAGTGCCTGCCTTCCCCATGTGCTGAGCTGACCATGCTGGGGGTCTCTGCTGTGTGCAGAGCAAGGAATGAACCCTGGGAAAGCTGCTGTTCCTGGCTGCTGCTCAGCTCCTCAGCAGCCCTGCAACTCTAGAAGAAAGCGGCTGATTTTCCTTGGGAGGATTCCTACCCCGAAATAGAGCTGGCAGCCCTGGGGCCCCTCCCCCTGCTATAGGTCAGAGGTGTGCCTGGGACACTCCACCTGGCACCAAACGTGGGCAGACCTTTGTGTGGAGCTGGGAAGCACAGCCTGTGTCCCACTGGGAGCTGCACAAATGCTGTCAGCAGGGAGGGGGGAGTGTGGCTGGGGCACAGAGCCAGCAGTGGTGGCACTGTGGGGCTTTAGGGATGTGTTTGCTTCTGAGCTTGGCTCTGGCCTGGGGCCAGCTTCTGTGTTAGAGCACTTCTCACTCCTCTTCTTCCTAGATTTTTTAATACCCAAAGTGCCTTTGGGTTTTTTGAAGGAGAAAAGGTAAATCAAGCCCACCCTACCCTGTTGCTTTCCAGACAGGCTTTTCCTGATGTGCCAGAGCCTCTGCCTGGTCTGGTCAGAGCATGGCTGGGCAGGTGGGCGGACACGCAGGTGGCAGCAGGGCCACCACGCACACGTGTGACCTCCTTTCTCTCTGGCTGTGTCCTGCACCAGCCCTTTGGCCTCTCTGAGGCTGGCCTGTCCCCTCTCTGGAGGAGGGGAGGCAGGAGCTGTTTGCCATCATTGCTGCCCATGGAATTGGCAGTGCCCTGTGAAGGCACAGGGCAGTGTTTGGGCACTGCTGACTCGGGCTGAATTCAGCCCCATGACCTGGTCACAGGAGGTGTCCCCTTACTGCATCCTTCAGCCACCTCATCCCCCAGCTCTGGTTACATGAGGGGTACAAGGGGGAGGTGCACTTTGGGGCTGGGAGGTTTGTGTTTGTGTTTACAGCAAACTGGGGGGTGTCCAGGGCACAGGCTGGCTGCTGACGGGCTCTCTTTCCCTTGCAGTTCGCAGTGTTGATGTGGGTTTTCACTTATGTTGGTGCCTTGTTCAATGGTCTGACATTACTGATCCTGGGTAAGTGTTTGACTTGTGTTACACACCTGGCACACCACATAACCTTGGCAGAGCAGTGGGGTCTGGCCAGCACTGGGAGGCTGATCCTGTAGCCTTAAGATGTTGCACTTTTAGGTTCTTTTTTTTTGGTAACACGACAGAACAGGTCACTTGGAGTTGTGTTGTTGCATTCCTTGAGATTGCTGATTTCCAGCCATTACATGATTTATAAGCAGGTTTGTTGTGCTTGTCCCTGTCAGGGTTGGCCTGCCCTGAGTGTCACTGCTGTGCTGGGACTTTGGAGGAGGTGCAGGATCTGCTGTGGCTGTGTCCCACTGCAGGATTTAATTTCTTGTATCCCAGAGCAGGCTGGCTTCAGGTGTCACAATCACCTGATGCCTGAGCAGCCCTTGGGAAGAATTTGCATAACCCACAGTGAAAAAGTGACCTGTGACCAGACTTACTGTACTGTTGCTGAGACCTGGAGAACAGCCCAGGATCTCCTTAACAGGGATTATTGAATTTATTGGCCAACAATTGGTGCATGGGGCTTAGTCATTCATTTTTCTTGTACCTTTTTGCAAGACATATCAAGGTGTGGAAACCAGTCCTTGTTCTGCCTGAACAAGGCGGAATTTATTTATATTTATAATAAATTTATTATATTTGTCAATATTTATGCATTTGATGTGCTCTTTTCCAGCTTTGATTTCGCTCTTCAGTGTTCCTGTTATTTATGAGAGACATCAGGTGAGTGTTTAATAGAATTCATTAAATGTTTCTTAAAAACTAGCAACAAATAATTAATTTCAGTCTTCTGCAGTATTTAAAGCCTTTAAAAACAGGCCTTTACCCAGGAGCCCGGGCAGGCTAGTTCAGTTGGAAGTTCAGACTCTCTGCATGCTTTCACTTTTCCTTCTTTGGTGGAAGAAGAGGTTTCCTCAGCAAACAGTTCTGGAAAAGGCCTGATTAATTTGGAGGCCTTTTCTGCTGGTCCAGCTTTGGTCAGGACTGGAGCAGCACTGGGCATGGTGTGTTAATCCTGCTGTACCTTTTGGAGTTGATATCCAGGATTGGTTTCCCAAAGCTCTGTGGAATTTGTAGCCCTGGCAAAAACAGGAGGTGGGAGCTGCTTGGCCCAGTCCAGTGCTGCTCCTGGGGAGAGGCTCCCATGTAAAAGGAGGAGGGAGGAAGGAGCCAAAGTAAAATGCCTGTGATTAAATTATGGCCAGGGCTGTCTTGGGCAGGTCACTGCACAGGAGGGGGGAGCCAGCTCTGTCTCAGCCCTTCGTCTCCCCTTTCAACAACAAGGCTGGGCTGGGACTGGGGAGGCAGGAGCAGATGGCAGAGCCTGGTGGGGTCCTGGCCAGGCTCCTCCTCCCAGGGACAGGGAGCCCTGAGCCCCAAGGCAGGAGCAGGGACAGTGTGTGGGGCTTAGCCCGAGCTGCTCAATCCTCTGGCCGGGCTGCAGCCTAAGCTGGTTACCCTGCCCAGCCCAGCTAAGCAGCTTTGCTGTTCTCTGGGGCCCAGAGGGGCCCAGCCCTGCACCCACAGCTGGGGTTTGATGGACCAGGGAGAAGCCAGGATTGATTCCTTTGGGGCTTTGCCCACCGTGCCCGCCGGTGGGTGCATTGCTGGAGTCCTGGCATCACACTGGGAAACAGCTCCCACTTCCCCCAGAGCTCTCTGGGACTCTGCCAGGCTGCAAAGGGGCAGCTGGGCTCTAACTTCTGTCTGCTTCATTCCAGGCCCAAATCGACCATTACCTGGGACTTGTGAACAAGAATGTCAAAGATGCCATGGCAAAGTGAGTTGGTTTGGGTTTGTTTCTTTTCCTTGGTCCTGACGACAGTTCCTGGCACATGTGACACTCCTGTCTAGGACTAATGTGTTCTTCCATGTGCCAGGCCAAGGAGGGAAAAGGTCTCTAATTCTGGAGTGGTTAGGAAATGAGCTCATTTATTGCTGATGCTGTATTGAAATCAGCCTCTATTATTTCTAATAGAAATCTGAGTATTTCAACCCATTAGTGATACCTGAGCCCCTCAGCAGGTGCAGTTGAGGGGGGGAATGAGGAGTTCAGCAGTTCCATTGGGCTCTGAGTATAAAGCTGTGTTGTGAGGGTTCTTTTCACATGTTGCTGTTTCTAAGACTCTGTTTAACCTTTTCTTTATTGTCTGTTACTCAAACTTACTTTTGTCTGTTTCCTTCTTCCCCTTGCAGGATCCAAGCAAAGATCCCTGGGTTGAAGCGCAAAACCGAATAAAAAAAGCCTGAAGCAACTTATCAATAGGAAGTTCATCTTTTAAGGGGGAAAAATATTCATTGGATTTCCACGGGGAGGGTCAGGGAATAGCAAACCCCTTGACATTGCAGTGCAATTTCACAGATCTTTATTTTTTAGCAACGCAGTGTTTGAGGAAAAAATAACTGTTTTGACTGCCATGTGTTTCATCATCTTAAGTATTGTAAGCTGCTATGTATGGATCTAAAACTAATCATCTTTCCTTATCCTGTGTGCAGCACTGGCTAATACAAACGACTGAGACAGCTGTACATTTGCTTCATCAGAGGTAGTTCCTGCTGCGTGCCGGAGGTGTAGAGCAGGTGGGGCAGAGGACAACACTTCCCAGTTTGTGCACTGTGTATGGTCTGTGTAGATTGATGCAGATTTTCTAAAATGAGATGTTTTAGAAGAATATACCAGTTTAGCAAGTTTTGAAAAATCTTGCCTTTTTGGTATGAGTATAGCTGTATTGTGATTTTATTGTTTTATCAATTGCCAATATATATATATATGTGTTTCACAAAGCTTAGATCTTTCAGCTGCTCCACAGTGCTTTGTACTTCAGAGAACTGACTGAGGCCTGGACGAGCTCCAGAGCACACAAGCTTGAGAAACTAAAAAGTCTCTGTAAACACTGGCATCTGTTGGAAACAACAAAAGAGAAATGAACAAAGAACCTCCACATAGAGTAAAAGAGAATTACAGCATACACTTTGTTGCACAAACGTACAGTAGTTGATCTTGAGCAAATAATTCTCCAGCTCTCAGACTCTGATAATCTGTGGACCGAGTATCTAATGCTGCAAATGGTGTTTGGAAACTTAAAGCCCTGTCCTGTTATGCAAGAAATGATAAGTGAAAATTTATACACTTGCAGTTTGAGCTGTACTGAACTAAGTCTGTGGAATGCATTGTGAAATGTAAAAAAAAACCAACAAAAAAGCAAAAAAAAAACAACAACCCAAACCAATCCCAAAACCCCAAGTATCAATAAAGCTTATAGACATAAAATAATACCGGTATTTGGCTTTCTTGAGGCAAGTTTAATATATTTGTGTTTATTTGAAGTTTGTTGTGATAAATATCCATGTTCCATGGTGGTGGCAGTGGTGTCCGAGCAGAGCACGGTGCAGGGTGGGTTTGTCACGGTCCCTTTTCTCTCTCTGCAGTGGGAAGGAGTTGCTCAGAGCCAGCTCCAGTGTCCCAGGGAGCTCCAGAGGGTGTCGGGTTCTTGGATTTTTGAGACAGGAATGTCGATGCCATTTTCAGGTTTGAAGGAAATAAGTCCCAGTAATCTTTCCAGGTCACGGTGTTGATTCTGATTTAAGAGCTGGACGTTGAAAACTTGTGTACAAATTTATTTGAGATGCAGATTTTAAATGAATAGCATCTTGACCATATTGAAAAATAGAAATTCATGCATTAATATTTCAGTTTACAGTAAAATACAGCATTACTTCTGAGCATTTTATACAGGAAGCCAGACCATAGAAACATCCAAACTGTAAGTGTGTGGGTTTCCTGACAGACACTATTGCTTGGAGATATTTCTCACATCACTTGATTAATTAATTCTGCCACGCAACTGGTTTGATCTGGGATACAATCAATGTGGAAGGAAGGCAAACATGAGTGGTACAACACAGGCAGAGGTGCTCACTGCTGGCAGCACCTGACAGAACAGGATTTGATCCCGAAGGTTGCTTTAAAAAAAGACTGCATAGGGACTTGTACTGTGTATCTGACAAACTGCTCTGCTGTATAGTCATATAAGGCATTAATAAATTCAATTGTAAAAAAAAAAAAAGGTGATTCTTTTGAGGTTGCTGAAGCACTTTGTGTGTTAAACAGACAGTAATCCACTCCTTTAATGGGATGTTTTTGCTACTTTTCTATGCAGTGGGCAGCAGAAACGGACTGGCAGGAAGGTTCCAGAGTTCAAAATCCTATTGTCCTGAACTGGGACTAAAGCACTATTGCTTTTCAGAGACTAAATGTAAGTCTAAATGTTTCATTTTAGCCTTAATTTCTTTTAATTTAGAAATATAATTTAAAAATATGGACTTTGTTCCATGCCTAGAATCTTAAATATCTTAAATACATATTTTGACATTGCCCATATTTGCTAGTCCTTTTTAAACTTTCTCCAATTACACTATCCCTTGAGTTTTTGGTTTTGACAGAATGTTCTAACAGATAGTGAAAGTCTTGAGTTGCATTTGGGGAATATCTGTCCATAGTTCCAGTTCCCCACGGAGGCAGCTCTCCTTCGATCTCAGCTGTCCCCCAGGCCAGGACAAGGGGCTCTGTGGGGTGAGGGAGAAGAGCCCAGAGTCAGCCAGGATCAGCTTTTCCTCAAAAAAAATCTGCATTTCCTGGTACCAGGGGCTTTATGTTCTACTTGGAAGCAGCAGGGACTGGCTGGAGGGCACACAGAGCCCTGCTATAGAGACATTGAAGGGATTCCCCTCCAGAACAGGAACAGGGATTGGAGGAGGCTTTCCCACCAGGCTGAGATTCTGGCTGGCCACTGCCTGTAGGAGTGTAAAGCACATTTCCCAGAAACAGGGAGCATGCAGGAACACTTGGGGAATGACTCCCTCCATCTTGGTGTTAAAATGGCTTGAACCAAGTCTGTCCAAAGCCTCTCCTCTCACTCGCTGTTGGAGTTCACTTGCACTGCTGGCTGCAGGAGCAGCTGCCCAGGAGCTGGAATGCCATCCCTTTGGCCTTCTGCCAGCACACAGCCAGTGGGGAATTCACTTGTGAAGGTATTAAAAACCCAAAGGAGAAAACAGGGATCACGTAAGTACCCAGCTGGAAAAGGTGAGAATGGTTTAGCCCTCCTCTGGGTGAGAGTCATAGCACCGTGTGTGGAAAGCAGGTGGGAGGAGGCAAGGCTGCAGCCCAAACTACTAAAAAATTATTCCAAGGCACTTCATGGATAGAAAATTCTGCCAGATATATATATTTAAAAAGAAAATGGACTTTAAAAAAAAATGATACTTTGCTCCTTCAATTAATAAAAGCTGAAGGATGGCCTCCCCCCTCCCCAGTCTGCTCGTTAAATGCTCCCAGCTTTACTGAGTGCACCCAATGGAGTTTTAAGCAGGTGTGGTTAAAACCCACCCACTTTTTGGGCTTTGTTCAAGCCACAAATTTGAAAACTAAAGGGCCCAGCATTTTGTCAGCATTTTCTCCCTTTTCAGACATGGTTTGAACAACACAGTATTAGGCAAAAGCAGCTTTGTGAGTGAACTGGCCATTCCTTTGGGATCACCGGGTTACCCTTCAAACGTCAGCTTCCTTTGCAAGGACGTCGGGCTTTCCAAAGCCAGCTGCCATTCCCTCCTGGTGAGTTGGGATGAGTGATCTGGAAATGTCAGCCTGCAGCAGGGCTGGGATTCCTACAGCCGGGGGGCATTCCCGGCTGTCCTGGTCAGCACAGCCCTCACTGGGGCAGGACAGCAGCAGCCAGAGGCTCCTCAGAGGCAGCGCCACACGAACACGCTGTGGAGACAGGAGGGACAGCAGGGATTGGCCTTCGGCACAGCCCGGTGAGACAGGAGTGAAAAAAACACACTGGGGGTGGAGCACAGCCCGTGTGTGTGAGATAGAAATACACTGCTCACTGTTGCTCTGTGTACGTGCAATGTGTGTGCATTGTATATGTGCAAGTCTGCAGTGTGAGCACTGTCTGTGTACTGTGTATGTGTGCATTGCGTGCACAGTTTATGTGTCTCTGTGTGCAGTGTGTCTGTGCTGTGTGTTTTTGCTCTGTATGTGCTCTGGGCAGAGTCTCTGCACTCTGTGTGCTGAGTGTGTCTGTGTGGATGCAGTGCATGTGTCTGAGTGTATCTTTGTGCATCTCTGTGTGCTTGCTGTGTATCTGAGTGTGCTCCTGTGTGAATCTCCTGTGTGTACACACACTGTGTATGTGCAGGGCATGCAAGTGGGATGTCTCTGTGTGGGTCGTGTTAGTGTATCTGTGTCTGCACAGCCGTGTGGCTGTGTCCCTTTCCATGAGTGTGTGCACACCTGTGTGGCTGTGTCCCTTTCCCTCTGTGTGTGTGTGTGGACACTGTGTGGTTGTGTCCCTTTCCCTGTGTGTTGTGTGTGCAGACCCGTGAGGCTGTGCCCCTTTCCCTGTGTGTGTGTGTGTGTGTGCACAACTGTGTGGCTGTGTGTGTGTGTGTGTGTGCACGCCCGTGTGGCTGTGTCTTTCCCTGTGTGTGTGCACACCTGTCTGTCTCTTTCCCTGTGTATGTGCACACACCTGTGTGACTGTGTCCGTTTCCCTCTGCTTGTGTGTGTGTGTGCGCACCCATGTGTCTTTCTCCCTTTCCCTGTGCGTGTGTGCACACCCGTGTGGCTGTGTCCCTTTCCCTCTGTTTTTGTGTTTGTGTGTGAACACCTGTGTGACTATGTCCCTGTGTGTGTGTGTGTGTGTGCACACCCATGTGGCTGTCTCCCTGTGTGTTTTTGTGTGCACACCCGTGTGGCTGTGTCCCCTTCCCTGTGTGTGTGTGTGCACCCCAGTGTGGCTGTGTCCCTGTGTGTGTGTGTGTGCACCCCAGTGTGGTTGTCCCCCTGTGTGTGTGTGCACACCTTTGTGGCTGTGTCCTTTCCGTGTGTGTGTGTGTGTGTGCACATCCGTGTGGTTATTTCCTTGTCCCTGTGTGTGTGCACTCCTGTGTGGCTGTGTCCCTTTCCCTGAGTGTGTGTGTGCACACCTGTGTGGCTGTGTCCTGTGTGTGTGTGTGTGCACACCCGTGTGGCTGTGTCTCTTTCCCTGTGTGTGTATGTGCACACCCGTATGGCAGTGTCCATTTCACTCTGTGTGTGTGTTTATGTGTGCACACCAGTGTGGCTGTGTCTCTTTCCCTGTGTGTGTGCACACCCGTGTGGCTGTGTCCCTTTGCCTGTGTGTGTCTGTGTGTGTGTGTGTGTGCACACCAGTGTGGCTGTGTCTCTTTCCCTGTGTGTGTGCACACCTTTGTGGCTGTGTCCCTTTCCCTCTGTGTGTGTGTGTGTGCGCACCTGTGTGGCTGTGTCTCTGTCCCTGTTTGTGTGTGTGCACCCTGGTGTGGCTGTTTCCCTTTCCCTGTGTGTGTGCACATCAGTGTGGCTCTGTCCCTCTCCCTGTGTGTGTGTGTGTGCGCACCCGTATGGCTGTGTCCCTTTCCCTGTGTGTGTGCGTGCAGAACCCTGTGGCTGTGTCTCTGTGTGTGTGTGTGCACACCTGTGCGGCTGTGTCCCTTTCCCTGTGTGTGTGTGTGTGTGCACACCTGTGCGGCTGTGTCCCTTTCCCTGTGTGTGTGTGTGCACACCCGTGTGGCTGTGTGCACACCCGTGTGGCTGTGTGCACACCCGTGTGGCTGTGTCTCTTTCCCTGTGTGTGTTCAACCCCGTGTGACTGTGTCCCTTTCCCTGTGTGTGTATGTGCACACCCGTATGGCAGTGTCCATTTCACTCTGTGTGTG
>JANRGV010000062.1:1205231-1218464 GCA_024734035.1 Alethe castanea | reverse complement strand
GGAAGAGATTTGCGTACGCGGATCTCACGATTCCGTTACCGCGCGCGGTTGGCGGGAAGAGATTTGCGTACGCGGATGGCGGGATTGCATTTGCGTACGCGGATGGCGGGATTCGGTTACTGCACATGGGTTTTGATTTGCGTGCGCAGATATCTGGCCTCGGTTACCGGACGCGGCTGGTGGGAATTGATTACCGCACGCTGGTCTCAGGACTCGGTTACTGCACCATTCCATTCCCTTTCCCTCCTCCGTGTTATCCCAACTGCCGCTCCCCAGCTCACACATCCTCTGCACACCCCCGTGGCACTCCGTGCCCGTTTCCCTGCGCCAGGGCTGTGCATTTGGAGCCCCTTGTACCTGATGTCCTGGATTGCAGACTTCCTGTCCCTCTTCTTGCCCCAGACCTTGAGGCTGCTAACCAGCAGCAGGACGAACTCGCCGTTCCTCATGCCGATGGCCACCATCTCGCCGTCAGGGCTGTAGGCGGCGCAGCGCGCAGGGTGCCCCAGGCTCACCTTGTTCACCAGCTTCTGCAGGGACACACGCAGCAGGCTCACACCTCCCCGGCACACCCACGGCTTCTCAACACAAAGTGCAAACCTGCCTTCATTAAAAACAAATCGTCTCTGTTTCCCTCTAAACATAAACCTGCAATGTCGCACCCAGACTCGCATCCCACCAGGCATATGCTGCTGAGCAGATTTCAGCATAGAAATGCGATTCGGAGGGGGGTTCATGTCTGCATTATTTTATAATAGACTGACGGCCAGTTTCATAGGAGGAAAAGCATTATTTAGCAGACCACACTGAAAAATCTATTTCCTAATTTGTTTGAAAGGTGTCTTTGACATCTTCAACAACTGCATTTCATTTGATATGTGGAAACATCCTAGAAAGCTCTTGCATTTTCACCTAGCTGGTTGTATTTATAACATACTAATTTTCCTCATTAAAAATTATTTCTGTTAGATTAGGTAATAGGCTTTTGAAAAGGTTTATGGTGGCCAAAATGAGCAGAAACCTTTTCAGTGGTATTTTAAAAATGTGTTGTTTTTAAAGGTGGTTGTTGTTAGCCAATTTGACTTGGAAAAATCCTTGAGGCAACATGCGGAGTTCCAAAGGAGAGCTCTGAAGAGGAGAGAGCTGTGCCTGCCAGGAAGGTGGAATGATGGGCTGGGGCTGTGTGTGTGTGACAGCACAGTCTGTGTCACCCAGACTGGCAATGTGGAATTAAAATGCTTCCTTGATCCCCTACCTGCAGATTTCCATCAAAATAAGCAATGCCCAACAAGAGGCACTCCATGGGCAGGTGTGCTGGTGAATCCCTGTATTCCTCTAGGAGTGCTCCCTGTGGGACACCCAGGAAAGGACTGGGACCAAACAGGACCAAAACCTGCTCAGGACAGAGGCAGAACCCAGCTCTCATTCCAGGGCTGCTCAAAGGCACAGCTGGAAAAATGGATGCTTAGATAAAATGTTCATTTCTAGTCACACACATTTATGTTCAGGGTACTCACTTTGTCCAACAGGTCCCAGATCCTGGCTGTTCCATCATTGCTTGCAGAGATAAATATGTCTTTGGAGGGGTGAGTTGCCAAGCCCCAGATTTCCCCTTCCATGTGACAGTCAATTAACAAGTTGGAAGCAGCGTTTTTTTCTCCTACTTCAAGGATTTCCCCATCTTTTGTTCCCACTAAGATCTTCCCCTGTTTGTAGCCAAAGAAAAGGAGGGGAGAGAAGTGGTCAGTGTAACAGTAACTGCCATGGTTTAACCTGCCAGAGCTTCCTTGGCAAAAGCATAAACAGATTAAGTTTGTAATTGGTTAATGGCTACTCGATTGGAAATATAAACCAACATTCCTCAGTGGTGCTGTTATCAAGGACTGTATCAGACTCCTGGGCAAAAAGAAACGGAGACCATTCCTGGAGCTGGACAGGTCCCATCCTGTGCAGCATCACTGCTCCTTTCTCATTTACAATCTAAACACAACAAGAGTGACTGCAGCAAGTGAAATGGCTCCGTTATTTCTAGTGTGTTCCACTCTACCCAAACTCCCAGTGCCAGCAGCTCCCAGTGGGGTTCTGTGGCTCTAAAGCAGCAGCAGCTCGGGAGCAGCTGGGCCGTGCCCCGGCGCCCTCACCTTGCCGCGGCACACGGAGCGCACGCACTCGATGAGCTGCCCGGTCTCCAGCTGGAACGCTCGGCACCGCTTCATCTCCTGGTCCCACAGCTTCACTGCTCCCCCCTCCTTCGTGCTGCAAAGGACACCTGCTGTTACCTGGGAATCCCACCAGGGTTCTTCTGCCTAAACCACACAACTTGCACTGACTCGCCCTCCACTCTATATTGAGATACCTGACTGTGGTGCAATGGGAAGGAAATAATAAAAAATTAAATGCTTTCACAATTCATGTTTTAAACAGCATCGTAATTTGTACAAACCAAACTGTTCTCTTGCCACTTAAATCTCTGTTTCTTGTGCTAATCCCCAAGACCTGCACATCTCCACTGGGAGAGGCTGGCTGTAGTTTGACAGAACTAGCAAATGAAGAGAACTCACAGCAGGAGCTCAGGCTGTTAGAGCTTATCCAGGTGTTTGGACCAATCCCAAAGAGGTTCAGCGTGTCCCTGCTATGTAACATTTACCACTGTGACCCTCAAGTGTCCCCTTTTAGTCCTTCACTTACTGAGCCACCTGGGCAGTTTATGCTAAACTGAGAATCAAACTGCTGCAGCGCAGAGACTGTTTATCTCTGGGGTGCTGGGTAAATAATGACAACAAAAAGCACAAGAGACAGAAGTTGGGCACTTTAGGAAGATCCTGTGACTTACGGCCTCTCCTTCCCTCCAGTAACGATGAGCCCGTCCCGCAGAGTCGTGTACATGGTGAACACGGGTCCTGTGTGAGCCTTGGCCACCAACCTGACCAGGAAATGATCCTTCCACACGTACACATCTCCATTTATGGCACCAGTGAACGTGAGGTTATTCTGCAAGAGACAGCAGCAAGCTCTGACACAACAGACACCTTGGCATTTTTGTTCAGCTTCAGGTGAAATTCTTCAAATTAAATTTAAAAGTCCTTAACGACCACACTGGATTGCCACCACCGGTGGTATCACTGGCATGTGTCACCAAATGCCATTAGCAGAGAAAATTATATACGAAATAACAGGTCAGAGTTTAAGTTAAACAGATAAATAACCAGCAAAGTAAAAAAAAAAAAAAAAAAAAAAACAACAAAAAAGCAGGGCAGTAGGTGTACACAGAACTTAATAGAAGACATTCACCCAGATGTGCTCAGAAAATTCAGGGAAGGATCCCAAGGTGCACAGGTTTTAAATCCACACTTCACTAACAAGGACTGGGTTGGATTTCAGCAAAGAAAACCGACCCTGGCAGGTTTAACACAAAGGTAGTGTAAAATCCTGTAGCAGGAAATTTGAACTCACTGCTCCAAAGGCAACAGAGAGCATGGTTTGCATTTTGGCATCTTCCATGGAACCAATGACTCCTTTCTTGTAGAGCAGGGCGCTGCCAGCCAAGGTCCAGAACTTCATGTGCTTGACCCCCACGGACACAAACTGAGTGTCAGAATCTGGGCGGAACTCCACAACAAAGATCCTCTCCAGGTGCCCTCCCCTGCTGGCAACTTTAGCCCCTGGTTTCATGAGGAAAGGATAAAAACAAAGCTGAATTTACCTGAGAAATGAAGCTCTGATATGATTTTATCAAATACATTGAGCTGGTACTGGGTTAGAGATCTGTGTCCCACACGCTGAAAGCTGCAAATCCCAACACTATTTAGTGTATCAAACATCTCAATGCAACTCCCAAAGTCCCTGGTTATTCCATTGCATCCCACAGATTTAGGAAATGCAGATTTGAGGCCTTCACAGCACAGTCTGTCTCCTGGGTCAGTGAAATAACACAGAAATGTTGGCTATCATCCAATGAAAAATGCATAGGGAGACACTAATGAGCTGAGGCACTTTTCCCCTCCCCTCCACCATGTTCAAAGACAATTGTTTTCTGGAAATTACTTCCCAAAGGCCCATCTCCATCATAGTACTGGAAGTGTTTTAGGAAAGAAAAGGAATAATTTTCCTTAATTTCATGTGATTTTACATTAAGCATCATTCTTTCCTTAATTTCCACTTACAATAGGTGTTTAAAACCTGTCTTCCTGTTCACAATTTGTAGCCCTTTGCCATCTTTCACTGACTAACTGGGATGCTCAGAGCGAGGACACACAAGTCCAAAGGCTTGAAAGGAAAGGCAATCATTGTGCACGGCTCTGTCAGGCTGAAGGAACAGGATTTCCCCCTGGTTTTTACCTTCCTGCCACCTCCAGACAGTGATGGTGTGCTCTGGGTCGACTCCCACTGACACCAGCAGTTTGCCAGTGGCACTGAAGTTCACGTAATTGACCCCTTTGGTGTGGAAGCAGCGCAGCATGGAAAGGGTTTGCTTGCTCATGGCATCCCATATGTGAATTGTGGGGGTTGTACCTGTGGGCAGAGAGAGGCATTAACAGAGAATTGACTCTGGAAAGCTGCAGTGCAAACCAGGCATTTTTCAAGAACATTCAACCTGAACAGACATTAGTTGGGGGGTTGGATTTGTTTGAAGATTAGCACTACTGAGAAACAAAGAGAAATCAAAATAGCTCGCAAACCACAGGGGGGAATCATTGTAATCCATGTCAGACAAGTTCTGAAAGAACAACATAACATTCATGAAGAGCCTCATGCAAAAGAAATTGCCTGCAGATGTTTCACTTGTATCCATGGTTCACACAGATACAACGAGGCAACATGGAACTCGTACAGGACTCTGCTAAACTCACAAACAAATCAGCCTTACCTGGGAATTCTGTCATGTCACCTGCATTGTGAGAGCAATGGCAAATGAGGAAGCACCAAAGGAAAACAATAGGTGAAATAAGTCATGTGGCTCGTGCTGCAGTGCCAGCATCAGCACCAGAAGGAAAACAAAATTAAAAACTTGGAAATGGATATGGATTAAATCAACAAAACAAATAAGCAGGAATATTGTTGAACTTTTTTGGGTATATTGGCTTTTATACACAAATATTGCAACAATATTTAGTACTTTTAAGTTTTAAAAATGGCATCTAAAAGAAATGTTAAAGGCATGCAGGTTTTAAAAATTATTAAATTCAAAAGTGAAGTGAATCCCTAGTTATACAAAGTATCAATCAAACTCAGGAGCACTGACCTCCTGAGGCCTAGGAAAAGGCCTTTATCCTTTTCCATGTCACAGAAACCTGTGTTTTGCACAGCTCTGGCACAAATTCAGCTTTGGGTGCTCCCTCCACACCCCAGTGCAGTGACTGTGCTCAGGACAGGCAGCAGAGGGTTTGTGTTTGTCACTGTGCTCATCGCTGCCACTCCCTGTCCCCTGTTAAGTGACTCCTGTCCTCAGGTTCTGGACTCCATTCTCCTGCTGGAATGGGGTGACATGTTCTGACCCTGCTCTGCTCCATGAAGTTAATTCCTCCAGCATTAGGCTGGGAGGCAGCAGATCCTTCTTAAGGCTTGGGAAGCTCACCGTGCATTCCCCATGCAATGTTTACTGCAGCAGAAGGTACCAGGGAATCTAGCAGGACTCTCCATGTAAATAATAAACACATGGATTCACACAAATACATAGGGACTCTCCACTGTCCCCTGGTATGTGTCCTAACTTCTGCTGAGATCTCTCTCTGTCTCTGGCCTTTTCTGTACAGCTCCTGTGTTCCTGCAGAGAAAATGATACCCTCTGTATTCTCACTGCTAAACAGTGCCTTGGACACAGGAAGGAATGAATTCTATAAATCACATTACTGAGATGATTAGGCAGTTTATCAAAGCCTGCCTTCTGAAATAAGATTACACTACAATTAACTCTAAAATCCAATCACTCACAATCAGAGATGGAACTGAAACAGTAAGAAAACTCTTGAGCTTGATTACTTCTTCCAAATCAAACAACAAGTGAAATTCCCCCACAGACAAGCCCCAGATGAATAAATCAGTGCCCTGAAAACCGTAGGGCTTTGCTGTGGGGCACGTACCGATCTGGCTGGTGGCCACCACGTTCTTGTACTTGGGGTGCTGGTTCACCGTCAGGCACAGGATGTCATCAGTGTGCTCCAGGTAGAAGCTCTGGCTACCTAATGGCACCAAAGACAGGATTTCAGTCACCACAGGGAGAGGGAAGAGCCACCACAGGAGCACAGACTGCTGGGGCAGCTTGGTACAGCTGAGGGGCCACTAAGGCTGCCCTGCTCTCATTGCCAGGCACCATTCCCAAATGCACTGTGGACACAGCCATCAGCACGCAGAGGTGGATGCAAAAGCAGTATTTGGGAAATTATCTATATGTGCAGGGGTCAGCCCACAGCCACCATGACTACAAGAAACACCAAAACTGCCAATGCAAAGCCCAGGCTTCCCAGTGAGGCCCCAGTGAACTGAGGCACTGAGTGGGGAAGTGAAATGGAGGCAAAGCCCTCCCAAGGGAACGGGCCCAGAAGGGACAGATGGGGCCATCCTTGTGTCCCAGCCCACAGGCCAGAGGCTGTGCTAGCACTGGAGTCCCCACAGGCCACCTGCAGGGGGTTGTGCCATATATCAAGATACAAAAGTGGGAAAGTCACAGGAATATTAAAAAGTTCAGACTTTCAATCAAAAGTGTTTTCCTTATAAAGCAATTTTATCTCCAAGTATTGTTTCAAGTAGAATTACCAGTGGAGAGGTTTTGGACAATGCCTGCTGCAGCTGTGTGGAAAATAATGTCAGCACCATCGTTCAGGTAGTGGAGGTTGTTGCGACAGTCAAACCCTCTGTATCCAAACACGTGGTCTAAAGCCAGCTCCTGCTCCAGGGAACAAAGAACAGGGGTGAAATGAAAGAAGAGGCAAAGGGGTTTCAGAGCCTGGACCACTTAAGGACAATTCTAAATTATATAAGTACAAATACCTTGTAGAGGCAATGGAATAACAAAACAATAATTAGTTATCCACACTCTGCTCATTCATTGAGGCATAACATTATCAGAGGCTATCAACAGCCTTTAATTGGTCAGTTAAAGCACTGCACTTCTAGTATTTTCTTTTTTAATTATTCAGAGGGCTATAAATGTTCTGGTTCTGTAAATTTCCATTCCAAACAGATACAACTCACAGAACAGGTTTGATTCTATTGCTCTTCTCATCGCAGTTTAATATTTATATAGAGTATCAGATATTGTAAAGAAGATACTTGCAGAATTTTTTAAAAATCATTCTCATAAACAACCGAATTTCCACAGACTAAATTCTGAAATTCTGATCTTAAAGTCAGGGCAGGCTATAAGTAACTGTAATTAAGACATTAATCAGAGGTGTAATTGCAGCTTACAAGGAGCAGTTGCCAAGGAAATTTCCTCCAGGAACCCAGGATAGTTAATGGATTGTTGTTAGAGCTGCCTTGGTGCCCTGAAGCCTCATTTAATGACTGTCCCAAACACAATCACAGCTCACTGGGAACAATCCCAATTAACCACAGACCAAGTGCTGCAAATTGTCCACACAGGTCACAGAATATTCCTTGTTCTGCAAGTTGTTTGGGGAGAAAGGGAAGTTCCAAAGTCAAGGAGCAAATTCCATCATTCAAAATCCCACACAGGATTTTTCCTGGGCCAAAGTGCTGGTTCTGGATGTATTTCCTTTAGGATTGAGCATGGGAATGCACATACTCTGTGACTGTACCTGCCCTTCACTGAGAGACAAAACAGGGATGCATTTCACATATTACTTTTAAAGAAATTTCAAGGTATTAATCCTGACCTCAACCAGTTTCTTTTTTTTGTTGACGTTGTTCTTCTGCAGTTTCTCAGGCTGAGGAGCAGCTCTGCTCACGGGTGGCCTGAAAAGAACATTTAAAAAAGGAGACAATCAATATGCTTGAAAGTAAAATACAACCTTCAAAACCACAGCATGTGTGAGCAGCAAATGGACAGTTGTGCCTGTATGAACTTTTTTACAGAGCTGTACAATAAACTGATTAAAATCCTGCACTTTTTGACAGGAAGAGCAGAAACATTGATGAAGACTTTGTGGATGAGTGGCAGAACAGACAACCTTACACAATTCAAAGGACCCCAAACCATAATGATTTAAATCCATGGAAAAATCCTTGAATATGAAATTATGTAAACTGGTATTTTCAGAAATGATCTGAAGTAATTTCTGCAATTGACCTCTGCCCAACCTTGCTTCTTCTGAGAAACCCCATCCCAAAACCTTGACATGGCCTCAATAAAATCTCAAAATCATATTAAAGACAAAATGGTTGCATTTAAATGCACAAGTCATTCATCCAAGGGAATTTGGGTGACTGAGGCCAGCAAAGCCTTTTTATATCATTACAGTTGCTAAAAGTAGCTAAAGGGACAAATTCAGAACACAGGCTGAGACAAAATCTGATGTGTGCAAATGGTCTGTAAGGCCAGACAGCCTCTGCTGCTGCTGCTCTTGATCCTGCTGGGAAAAGAGGGACAGAGCTAAGGGGAGCACTTGAAAAGCATTCCCAGAGCTTATGATTCCAGAAAAACGGTGACCTTGCTTTTACATTCCACGTGCTGTAAAATTTGTTCCTGTCCTGAGAGTGTAACTACCAGTAATTCCCATTTTGGTAAAAGTTAATTGGAGAAGAATGAAATCCCTTTTGTGTATAGGGAGCTGCTTTCTCTGGAGCTGGATTTTTCCTGGAAGGTGTCAAAGGCATGGTGGACAGAGCCCTATGGGAATGAGCAGCAGGACAGCCCGAGTCTGAGACTGAGCAGAGCTGAGGTAACCAGCCTAACCCAGGTCCCAGGCACAGCAAGGACAAGGAGCACATCAGCAGGTGACACAAAGAGAGTGAGTTACCTTGATCCCCTTGGAAGCAGCAAGTAAAGCCAAGCAAGAGACTTAATAGAGTTTAGGAGTCACTTCTGAGCACGAGACTCATGCACAAGCACTTTCAGAGCGCAGCAGTCATTCCTGGGGCACAACACGTGCTATGCAAGCAACTAAAACAGAAACCAAAGAGTGCACAGAGCCGGACACGGCGCACCTGGCATCCCTGGGCACACTCAGAGCTGAGGATCCTGCAGGATGGAGCCACAGGGAAGCTACATCCCAGCCTCCTGCACCCTCTGCACCGGAGCAGAACGGAGTTCCAGGGCTGGGTCATCTCCAGGAGCCTGACAGGGCTGCTGGAGGAAGCTGACAGTCCCCATGGCACTGCTGGGACTGCACACAATGGATGGTTGTTCTCTAGCCCAGCTCAGCTGCCATCCAGCCCACAGTTGCTGTGGGGAGGCCAAGTCACTGCCAGGACAGCCTGTGCTGCCTTGTCCTCAGGGGACAAGGACATTTATTCCCTCAGAAGAGGTCACTCCATCCCCCAGGGTGACCCTGGGTGGAGCAGGACCGAGCAGCGGCGCTGTCACCGGCAGGGAAGGGGCAGAGGAATTCATTACAAAACTTAATTGTCTTACAAAATAAATTCATTATTTCAGCCCAGATTTATGAGGGCCTCTGAACTGGCACTCAGGAAAATGATTGTTTTCTTGTATGCTTTTTTTCTGTTTTAGTGTTATTTCAAACTGGATCACTTCCACATTTCTTTACCTAGGAATATCAAAGTTTATGACAAAAGCAAGCCAAAATACTTCATGAAAGCAAGAGAACACTACCACTGTGACATGCTTGATAGTCACCAGATTGTAAGCATGAGGCTTAATTTGGAGCCACACACACACAGATACTTTTATATAGATACCTACTCACAACACACACAAACACAGATGTGTGCATTCATATATACATGGCCATGTATATATACACATGTGTGCATTCTCTGCCTCACACCACCTTCATAAAACAAACGGAAAGCAGCACATCTGAAACATTTTAAGAAGTCATTTCACTTTTACCAAGCCTGTGACTACACCTAGTTTGTTTAGACACAGAAGATGACACTGCCAAGACAAGGACTTTGCACTGCAGCAAACAATATCCCTTTGCACTGCTGGACCTGTGCAACCTGCAAGGCACATTCCCAGCAATCCAGCCTGCCTGGGCTCCCCAGCAGTACTTACTTGACAATTCCCTGCCTCCAAAGGAAAGCAAGTTAAAACATAACACAAGCATTAATGGTTTCTTTGCAGCAATTCAAAACCAACTGCTCAGATTACATTACGGCACGGAGGAGCTCCAGAAAGACAAGACACAGTCACATGTTAGAGGGTCTCAGCTCTCTGGGCACTGTGGACACAGCAGAGAAGATTCCTGTTACTCATGGCAATCTCCAGGATGCTCTCACAGGAGGACAGGCAGCTGTCAGGCAGGGCAGGAGACCAGATCCAAACTGACAAAACCTCAGCACCACCTTCGTGCAGGAGTGTGAAAAGGTGTGAGTGGACATTCCCTCTAGCCACAGGGGGAGAGAAACCCAAATCAGGGCTGGGGTGAACAGGCAGCACCAGGATGGTGCAACACATGGACACAACAAGAGCTGGGCAGGGGGGAAGAGGAAATGGGGTTTTGGAACAGGGGGCACCTTGAGAGAGGAAAGAGATGTGATCTTAGAGAACTAGGCCAAACTATGAGGGGAAAAAAGCTAGATCTGCTTAGATGGAAAATAAAGGTCCAAAGAAAAGGCAGATCAAAAACTGTTATGATAAATTCTATGGGAGGGGGATATAACCAACTCCTGTTTCCAGGGCACAGGCCACAACTGCTGTCTGGCTGGAGATGCTGACTGCAGCAGGAATAAACTGGGCAGAACACAAACATTCTGCTCCAAGGCCAATGGGAACAGCATGGAACTCCAGAAACAGCATCACATGAAAGGGACCAGAGCAGGGTCTGGAGCAGGGACAGATGGACAGGAGTGTCCTGCAAGCCAGCAGGTGACAGGCTGAGCCAGCAGCAATGGGGAGGGAAAAGCTTCGAGCCCAAAAGGGAGACACACGTGGATTTACACGGCTACAAGCTGGACAGGGAACACACTTGGATTTACACAAACATGAGCAGGACTGCTCCTGAGGAGAGAAAGTAAAGTTCAAGGAGAGGTGAGGGTTGGGTTGGGCAACAGAGCAAAAATCCAAGGTTTAAAAAAATACACTGTTCATTTCAGAAAACATGCAAAAGCAGCTTTTAGAAGTGCCCTTCACCAGTGACAGGAGGGGACTCCCAAGTGCCCCAAACTGCTGCAAAATTCCTTGAGCTTTTTTTTTAATCCCTTCCCAGAGAAGGGATTAAAAGATTTTTTAAATTCTAAACCCTTGGATTTTCCCATCCCAACATACATAGGAGTTTTACATACAACTTTTCCTGCTGTTACTTCTTCTTAACACTTTGTAGCTACCATAAGACAACAAAAAGAATAGGATTCACTGTGAAAATATCCTACTCTCAAATGCAGCAGATAAAAGCAAAGCTCAAACAGAACTAGAGAGGAACATCACTGGTAAATTATGTTTTTAAAGGACTGAAAAAGCCTTACATAGTGGCAATATTTATAACTTCACGTGTATGCTGATGCACTATTTAAAATGTAAAAAACGATCAAGAAGTACTGCAGGACATATGGTGGGGCCAGCTGCTGTCACAGGCTGTCAGGGCAGCTGGGCACTGCATTCCCAGCTCACCCCAGCTCAGTGCCCCGTGAAACGAGCACTACAGCAATTTGTAAGGAGGGCAATCACTGCAGTGAAACCTGAGGGTCTTTGCTCTCAACACCTTGGGAAGGTTTTCCCTGAACAGCTCCTGCAGCACAGGCTGGCCCTGCTGTCCCTCACACCCGGGACACACTGCAGGAGCAGAGTCTTTCCCACTTGTTTTGTTATTCCCTGCATATTTTGAAGCTGTGTTGTGTAAATAAAACCACTGAACCAATCACACACGGCAGATCCTCCCTCTGCATGACACAAGCATGAGAAATGGCTTTTCCCATCGGCCCTCCGGAAAGCTGAGTATTGCACATCACCCTGAGTGCAGAGAGCTCTCAGGTTCAGACCCAAGAGCTGGGAACCCCCAGTGCCACCCCCAAGTGCCACAGGGACAGAGAAGCCCTTTGAGGCAGCTCTGGGGGAGCAGTGGGACTCACTCTGAGCTCAGTGCTTGGCAGGGACTGACAAACACCAGTCACTATGTGTACAGCCTTGGGGCCAGCTGGGATGAAACCAGCAGGCTGTCACAGGCATTTAGGGTGCATTAACTTGACAAAATGCTGCTGAGGAAGTAAAAGTGAATATTCCAAAGATGCTCCTCATTCTCAGAGAGGGGCTTTCTGCTGGAATAAGCCTAAAGTTATTTTCTCCGCCCCAAGGATGAGTTTTTCCAGATACATTTTGAATAGTCCCCACCTACACATGAATATAACACAGATTCACACTCAAATCTTTTGCACTGCACTCACAGATGTGTGTGTGTAAAGGTGCAGGAGCCAAGGCTAGAACTATATGTCTAATAATTCACTTCATGGTGCAAAGGCTGGTGGGGGCTGTTTTGGAAGCTTATATAAGTTAGCTCACCTTGTTTTAAAGAAAACAGTAATTTCAAGAGCAACATTTGAAAAGAGAAAATTCAACTTCTTTAACTTTTCACCTTTATCAGGACATATGATTACACATGAGGCAAACACCACGATAGAGACCAGGCTCTGAGGTGGGTAATTCATGGAGAGGGAGACAAGCCAGGATGCCAAGAAAACAGAAAACCAGACAAACATGCTAATGCTGCTTTTTGTTTTCTACACATTCCACCTGCTTTGAAGGAGTTCCCACCTCCAGGTTCATGTGTAGTCATGCAAACTGAGCTAAAGGAGAGCTGCAGACCAGGGGGTGTGTCAGGAGCTAGTGGGAGGCCAAACGCAAACAGGTCTTTGCCTTTGAGATTAGTAACAAATGCAGCCATCAGCAAGCTCGTGTTACTCGGCATCACAGCAATTCCTGGTTTAAACGGTCCCAGCTCAAACCCCGGCCCTTGAGAAACAACAACTGATTAATGACCTCAGCCAAACAATGCACGGATACAACTGCAAGGCACTTTACAACTGGCCCTGGGCAACAGCTCTCCTGTCACTCTGCCATCCTAGAGCTGCTGGTGGACACAGGAAATGTTGGATCCCTCCAAAAATACCAGAATGATTTGATTCAAATCCAGCAAGTAAAATCTATCATGGGACTTCTAC
>JANRGV010000062.1:1177487-1205079 GCA_024734035.1 Alethe castanea | reverse complement strand
TATCATGGGACTTCTACGCTCCTCCAAGATATTTGCAGAATCGTGATTGTTTTAATTACATTTGAGTTAGGTAGGAAAAATAAATTTCATAAAGGGCTCTCATTTTCTTTTCTAAGGGAGAACTGCATTATTACGCCTAATTTTGTACTAACCATTGCACAGTTCAGCTCACAACATACACCTGCAATCTTTCAGGAGTCCCATCACAGCTCCTGAGATAAAATCCCTCCTGAATTGAACAATGAATTGTTATTTCTAGAGAAATATGCACCCGGAGGTTTTCAGATTCACCACTCTCTATTAGAGAAGCACAGAGTCCTGCAAGCTTATTCCAGCAAACAGAAAGATTGAACAGATGGACATGTCTCATAGGTGCACATGACACCTTTGAAGCGTGCTTGATTACATAAACTGGAAAGTAACTCCTGCAACAGTTTATCCTCTAAATATTACCATTAAAAGAAAAAACCCCAGTGAGCTCCAAGTCATTGCCCTCGAGGAGCAGCTCACAGAAGCAGCCCCAGCTATTGCTACTTCTTGCTTAAACCAGAAATCTACTTTTTCTCTTTTTTTTACCTTTCCCTAATTTAAACTTGCTAAATTATGGGTTTCTTCTCAGTACACCTTCACAGTTTTTCCTTTCTCAAAGCCACAATGAAAATACAGCAAGGGGGACACTCCAAGACCCTCAGTAGATGTTGCAGTGCAGTGGGCCAGCACTTCTCCAGGCCTTGGGATTTACTCACAACAGTTTCTTCCAGCTTGTCTCATAGTTTTCAACACATGGACAGTAAGCAACAGTAAGCTACCAATGCCAGAGTATTCAGTGCACAACCCCTGGGGTCTCCAGACAGACATTATATCACAATCACTTAGGGAAAGGTCTGGAATACTTCTTCCAGAAAAACTTCCTCTCCAAAAGCCTACCAGGTTTCCCCAAATACCTGCCTGAAAGAGAAGGGAACACATCCTCTGGGTTCCCCTCCTCAAACCTGGAGGGGCTGGGAGAGCTGCTCCAGCTGTGCCTTTGGCAGAAAATCTAAAGCTTTGGGAGCTGCCTTCAGAACTCCTTGTGGCCTCTTCACTCAGCCCTGTCCACAGAGATTTCAAGACCTGCTGACCTGGGCCTCAGATTTCCCTGAATATTTAGGATTTCCCTCAACACAGACAGCTCAGTACTTGCAGACTCTCCACTTCACCTGGGTTGATCAACTGTCCCTTCAGAGCCTGAGAGGTGCAAAGCAAAGCCAGCCAGGGATTTCAGAAGTTTGTCATGGGCAGACAAACCCTTTTCCAGCTGCTGCTTTCTTTTGTGTGCTCTGAAAAGATGGAATTTGGCCCAGCTACAAAGCTTCCCTCATATTTCATACACCTCCTGATAGAAGTCAGCTTCAGCCTGAGGCACTCACAAATGTGCAGGAATTGTCCCCATACTGTCCCCTGTGACCAGGAATTGCAGCCTTGCAGTAGCCAACACATTAATTCCATTTTACAGCACCCAAACCCCAGCACCTTTCACAGCCTCAGGCCCTATCCACTCACAGCACCCTCAGAAAACAGTTGTGCTGACATTTCACCATAAAGCTGCTGCTTCTGATTATTTCACTGTAAACTCTCATTATTTATATTAATCCCTTGAAGAAAGGAAAGTGAATTTATCTGCTGTGAAACATCTGTACCACTGCCACTTACTATTCCTGTAACAATTTAGCAATTCACCAAAAGTAAAATAATAATTTTCTTTTTTTTAAACTCAATTTGCAAACATTTATGTTTACCAGATGATACACTATGCCTCTTTGTAGAAAAATGGAGGAACAAATTCTTTATTTGAGGAAAAGAGATATTCTTAAAAGAAAGAGAAAAGAGAGGGTCATGGTCCAACATTCTATTGCAAAAATCACTTATCTTCCTCCCACATGGTATTGCTAAAACATGGTGATGAAAAGAAATGGGTGCAACATTTTTCTTCACTCAATTTCACACCCAATTCTCCTGTTCTGCACATTAATTGAGCAGAAATGATTAATTACTTTCTGTTCAACATGTTCAGCACTGCGTTCTTTGAGAGCTTTAAAGACAGAAACTTCTTTTTCCAGGGCCTACATGAGATTAGGAAGTATTATTAACTCCATTTTGTCTCTTGCAATAACAGAACAGCTAAGCTGAAATTCCTGCTCTGGGTTAACCCCCTGCAATCCTTTGTGTCAGTTCCCAGTGCAGGGCAAGAGCAGGGAAATTCCTGATAAAGGAATGATCATTTCTAAGGAAATATTCTATCAAGAGAGGCAGAATGGGTTCAGAGCTGAGTGACCAGCTGCATTCACAGGTAGGGATTTACTGCTCCAGTCTTTGAGGGGGAATGTACTTTACTGCTCATAGATGCTCCTGTTCTGTCCCATCAGATTTTACCACCCCCTCCTTTAGGCCTGTGTTTCACTGGACTCAGCCTTTGTTCTTAGCTCTTACCTCTTTTCTTTGCTCTCCTCTCCAACATGTTCCCCTTCCCTAATTTTTTTAGAATATTTCAGCCTAAGGGCAGTGTGTGCCATGGGAAATTGCAGCTTTAACAGTGACAACCCAACACAATTGCAAGGGACCAAAAATCTCTTAATAAAATCACCACCTAAAGCCTTAACCACAAAATATTTACAAGCTTACCTCTATCACAAGTGCTCTGCTGCAGACACACACTAGTTAGGAGGGAATGTAAATGCTCATGTGAACAGCAGAAGAGAACACAACACTCAGATATGTGTCATATGCATGTATTTATCTCCATCACATTAACATGTACTCTGTGAACACCATTTTAAATGTTATCTGGTGAATTTTTAATTTCCTGTCTTATCTCTAAGGACTAATTTTAGCAGAATGAAAAGAGATGCAAAAGGGCACACCTGGAAGCAAAAGCCTTTGTGGGACATACCTCTCTTCCACTGAAACTTCCTTCAGCTGCTGATGGGGTTTTGTGCCTTCCATTTCTCGGATGCTCACTGCATAGATCTTAGTGGTGTAGTCAATTGCTTTTTCTCTTGCAACATCACTATCATAACCTTAGAAAAATAAAACACAGAATCAAACAAACTACCCTTGTTTCACAGTGGGAGAGTAGAGAACAGAAATATCTGCACCAATGAGAGGAAGGAAATCCTACCAAGCTCTCCTTACAATTCTCCTGCAATTCAGCACAGCAAAGCTTCAGGCTAAATCCCTGAGTGAATCTCTGATTCAGGCAAGGAAGACTGAACGAAATCCTCTTTACCTCCATCTTCTTCTGCATCAGTGTCTGACTCCTCACTGTCCACCAGCTTGCTCTCCTGGATGCCCAGGAACTCCCTGGTCCAGATCATGAGGGCGGTGTCGGCGCCGCCCACGGTGAGGAGCACGGAGTCGTTGTGCAGCCACTGCACGTTGGTCACCTGCGCGCTGTGCCCCACGTACTTCTTGAACCTGGCGTGCTGGCCCTGCACACACAGAGCCCAGCTGGCACCTGGCAGCCAGCACAGGGCCTGCTGCCCTGCCTCTGCCACCCAAACCCACCTTCACGGGGTAGGAAAAGAGCTTCACGAAGCCGAAGTCGTCGCCCGTGGCCAGCAGGGTCCTGTCCTTGGTGAGGCTGGCCGCGTTGACCACGGTGACGTCGCTGTGCGTGGGCCAGATCCCCTCGCACGTGGGGCCCAGCACGCACGTCCACGTGTCCCACTCAATCTTCTCCATCTGCAAGAGAACCCCCCAGGGCAAGGCTGCTTACTGGGAACACACCAAATGTGCACCGAATTCACGCGTGTACTTTTTAGTTCTTAAGGAACTGTGCTGCTGCAGCTCGTTAATACAAACTGTGCCTCTTCATCAATTTAAACGTTCCCGTTTTTCCAAGGCAGAGCGTGCTTTGGATACAAATCTCCCTGAAGATCTTCTGAGGTGCTAAACATGGGTAATTTTGCAGCAGATTTACATGTCACAAATAACCAGCCTCATGAAAAACCAGGTCCTGCTGTCTGAAGGTGGTTCACAGCCTGCATGCAACTGGTTACACAGAAAACAGGTGACTTTGACAAGGGGATCATTAAATCATAAATTTAGAGATATCAGCAGAAACCTGCACATTCTGCCATTGACAAATGCTAGGAAAGGCACTGTGGAATTACTAAATAATTTTAATTATAATCATTGCAAATATAGCACTGTAAAAGGAAGAAGTACACCATTTGAAGACAATTCTTAAAATTAATTTTCACAGTAAAAATAATCCAGTACACAATTCATACCTCAGCAATTCTTATAATATGTCTTTTCCCCCTCGGTGCTTCAAAAAATAGCTGTTCTTTGGCACCAGAATTGACTTGCAGTAACTTTCCTGGACACAAAAGGAGAGTTTGTTATGAACCTTATTAATTATTAGGACTATAAAGAACTTTCTTTTGATTGAGTGAAGAGATTTCTGTGGGTAAATTAAGAAATTATCCTCTAGAGAGTTATTCATAGCCAAAGTAACACAGATGCTTAAAATCACTCTTGTAAGGGCCTTATACTCTGCTTCAATGCATAAGTAATATTTTAAATACCATCCAATATCCTTAAGAAGTTGCTGTTGCACAGCAAATCAGTTTCTGCTGATAGGAAATACTTTGCTTGTGCTTCACCATCACACTAATGGAAGTCAAAAAGAAATGCATGTGCTATTGATTTCCCCAATAATTTTACAAGGCAGCTTTGCCAAGAGTGGAACCTTTGCCAGCTCTGCAGTGCCCCACTGGCAGAGCCAGCCCCACTCTGAGCTGTCCTGGCATGGGGAGACTGCTGTGCCATGGAGAGGCTGTGGGGTTGCTGCCACTGGCTCACACCAGGGTTTGGGGCTGGCACCCAGCAGGGACAGGGCTCAGGCACACAGGTGCTCCCACACACACCACATCTGCTCTGGCAAGGCTCACTGCCACGAGCTCATTATGGATCCTGCTGGACTTCATTAGTTGGGACCATCAGGCTCCAGCTCCTTGAAGGGATTGCCATGCAGAGCTCAGCAAGGAGAGGAAATTGGATACCAAGAAATGGAATTGCACTGGATCCGTACAGTGCTCCGTGGGGAAAAAGCATTTGCATCATGGCTGATCTCACCAGCTGGAGGGGAACAGTTTCCTCATGTCCCATTTTATGGGCATTTCCAGTCTGGATCTCTGGCCAGCACCTCACCTCTGGAGTCCCAGTCGATGTGGGTGATGTAGCTGGAGGCACCTTTGCAAATGCCAACTCTTTTGCTGGTAAGGACGTTGTAAATATCCACAAAGTTATCGTGGGAAGCCACAGCCAGGTACTTTCCTGATTCTGTAAGGAGGAGACACCCAGGTTATTAAAGGGTAAATCTAACTGCTCCTGGTGTGATTTGCAGCACTGTAGTGAATTCAGCAGGCAGGGGTGGGCCTGTTACAGTGCAGCACACAGACACATGCACTTGTAAAGCATTTCACCACAGAGCACACACAGCGCCAGTCTTCCTTTGGAACATTCAACCTCGTCCACACAAGAGAAACACGCCGCAAGACCAACACTGCTCTTCCACCTTATCACCTGGCTGTACCTCGTGAGAACTTTATATCCGAGATCATCTCCTTCCTGTGGTGAAAGGAGACCATGTCCTCCACCGTGTCAGCGTTGACCACCAGGAAGCTGCCGTCGTTCAGCCCCACCGCCAGCGCCTTCCCGTCGGGGGAGAAGGCGCAGCAGCGCCCGCCTGCGGGAGCACAGGGAGGTGAGCCTGGCAGAGGGCTGGGAAAACCACACTGAGCTGCAGCTGAAAGGGTTTCACACCAGTGTGTCCTCTGAAAACAGATTTGCTGTCTCTTGAAGCAGATATGTTACAGAGGGCTATGATGGATGATCCCTTTTGAAAGAGGTTTACATGCAAACACCACCTTCCAGCTACATTCTAAACACACCAGTTACAGAAATAAGACAAAAAAACCCCCCACAAAACACATACAGAAAGGAAATCTGGATGGGAAATTCAAAGACTCATTAAGGGCAGTGTGACTGCGCCTCAGCATTAGCCCTGACCATACTCTCTCCTACAGCTATCCTCATCCATCCCCAAGTTCACCTCTCCAAAATATTTAACTGTTTTCCCCTAGTCAGTTAAGGCCTCCTGTGCTCTAGATCTGTCACTGAAAATGAGGAATTTTAAATTCCTGAAGGATATCAACGAGTTAATAAAATAAGAGTAATTTTGAGAAGGCAGCATTTCAACATAGCTTATCTAATTTTATACAGAGGAGAGAGCAGGAAAAGTGTTAATTTTAGACAAGTTGGTTTAACAGGTAAAGCTCACTATTGACAGCAAAAGATGATTGTGCTCAACATGCAGGAAACTGTACTTTTGTCTTTATAAGGAAATCCTTTTACATCAGCAACGTTAAGTATTCCTAGGGAGGAAAGTGATTCTGAGGTCAACTCATCCCCTTAAAACTGGGGGAAAGAGGCTGAAGTTCACTTTGTTATTATTCATTATGATAGATTACAGTCCTTTCTCTTCTTTCCCTTTGCACTGACTCGACACATGCCAAAGGCAATTCATTTCCTGCGCTCCCAATCTCCTAATGGCCGTGTCCTTTGCCTACCCAAAGGACTGAAGCAGAGGGGAGTGCTGCAGAGGCAGAGGGTCCCTGGCTGCCCCAGGGCTGCCCAGGGCACAGCTCTGTCACCTTTTTTGAGTTTCCTCACTGCCAGCATGCGGTGCTGCGCCGAGAGCTCCCAGATGCGCAGGGTTTTGTCGTCGCTCACGGTGGCGCACACGGGCAGCAGGGGATGAGCTGCCAGCCCCCACACTTCTCCTTCCATGTGGCCCTGCAGGAAAGCATGCCATGCAACAGCAAATAATGCACGTGGGGCTGGGGGATGTGCTCTAGCCTTGGCCTGCCTCATTCTGCCAGGCCCAGGAAATAAAGCCTTCACCATCTCCTCTCTCCAAAGCTTCCCACATTCCTAAAGACCTGAACATCTTCTCTGTCTCCCTGACAAATGTCTAAAACACTCTTCCACAGCCCCCTCCACCATTACTGGCTGAATCCTGTTCTTCCAATATCCTCCTTTCCAAACTTGAGCTGAACAGGGACCAGTTACACCTCAAACAGGACTTTAGCCTCAAATCCTAGCATTGGCTAATCCTCAAATGTCCTTTTTTAGATCCTTGTTTGCCCAATACTTTGTTTTCATTTTGCTTCAAATTCTCAGTTTTCCAGCTTGTTAATCACTCTTCCTTTTTTTTTCCAGCTTTCCTTCAGTTTGCATACAGTTTGCTAGCACTGCATATCAAGGTTAAATAATTTCTTGCTGCTCTCAATCTGCATTAGTGAATGAGTTCGATGTTTTATAAAACACAACCTCACACATCTTGGATAGTAAGGCAGTCATGCAGGCAAGACAAATTTGAAGGATTACTTAATGTGATCAAAATTTACTGAAAAAAGAATACCAAAGAGCATTTCTGTAAAAACACAGTAAAGTTTGCTATGGGAGGTCCATACAGTACCTGAACTAGCAGAGTCATAGGCCCACTTTTATCAATTTCAAGTATTTCTCCATTTTTAGTTCCTACCAGGATGTGCCCATGTCCCAGGCTGATGGCTCGGATGGAGGGATTGTCTTCTAAAAGTAAACCTGAAGAATGTAAGATTTTTTAAAAAATTTATTTCGTATCACTTGGAGTTTATATATCATTGAAATCTGTTCAAAATCATGAAAAAATTGCCTGATCAAACTGGCAGATAACCCATGTATCCCTCACTACTTCAGGGAGGGGAGTTTGTCTGTAGCAGTGGCAATACAAAGACTGATATTTTACTGCTTTAACAGTGCCAGGGTCTGAGAGGCTCAGGAGTTCCTGCACCTCAGAATTTCTGTGATTGCAGAAATGTGAATATTCCTCTCCAGGCTTCCACACTGAGGCCTGGGGAATTTACCAGGTCCCTGCTCCCACCACAAGGAATGTGGCCAGCCAAGGAAACTGGGTTGACTTTGGAATTGCCAAACTCAAGGCTGGACATATTTCTGCCTTAAAATCATTCCACTAATGAAAACAAAGCTCAATGTCATGAAACAGAGGAGGGAATAGCAGAACAAACTATAAATGACAAGGACTACAAGAAATATGGATCAAACCAGAACATTCCAGCACAGTAAGTGCTGTGTTGCTGTTCCCTTTGGCTTCTGGTGAGGTTTGACCCCCAGTCCTACCCTTTTATGCCAGTGCACCACCCTCCATGCACACAGTCCCTACTGAAACACTGAAAACCAATACCTTTAGAACTAGCAGAGAGTGCTGCTCTTTTAATAGCATATGTCTTCAGACACCTCTCAAACATATCATCCCAAAGGGCCACAATTCCATCTTTTCCACCCGTTACAAAGCCCTGCACAATCACAGGAGGAGAGCACACACAGATGTCAGCACTCATGGGGGAGATTCAAAAGGACATGGCCAAAGGAACAATAAAGTCTCCCTTGCTTTTTATTCATGTGTCAAACTAAAAATGCTGAAGTCTGTATCTATGAGGGAAAAATTCAAGTGGACAAGATTTAAAGTTGCTTTTTTTAGGTTGCATAGATTTGCAACCATATGGAGCACACACTGTTGTAAACAGGAATGCTCAAGCAGGACATTTGCCTGCATGTGGAAGTAAGTGATGGAAAAACGTATTTTACCCTTAGAAGAGGCAGCAGTTGGCAGCATCAGCTTCTCAAGTTATTCCAAATTCAACTGACTTAACAGATGCTTCAACCCAAGTTCTAATAATGCATCAGGGAGCAATTCTCTCATTAATTCCCTGGGTAGATTATCTCAGCCAAGTGAATGCAAAAGAGCATAAATAACTAACCAACAGAAATGTAAGTGAAGAGGATGTTCAGTGCCAAGATCAAACAGAAAAAATGATGGGAAAGCTGGGAACAATCAATTAGGGCCAGAAAGGATTGAGCCACAGGGATCTTAATTGACCTTGATATACAAAAATGTTAATGGCTAACATTCCTCTCATCCTTTACTTCTACAGTGGAAACCATAACCTCTAAAGGGATATTCTATTATCAACATTATCTTCAAATTGCCCTTTGTCCTACGCTCACTTATGAGATGCAAATATTTTGCCATAATTTATTTTATAGATTTATTGATGCAACTGAAAGAGAATTCTTTTGATATCTGGAATAGAGAACTCAAAACCCAAAACCTTTGGATAGCTAAAGTCTTTTCTAAGACACAGCGATAATATTATTAAAAGATCACGTTTCACATTTTGGAAACTGGTAACACAGTAATATTTTTGGGATCAGATGCTACCCCTTACTCTCCTGCGGTTTGCACAAACATGAAAACGACACTCCTGAGCAGAGAGAGAAATAAATTCTGAATTTTTAGAGCTCAGAAAGCTGTTGGTCAGGTACCAACATATGGAACAGCTTACAAATCCACGCCTGTCAAATAACGTCGCCTTTGTGATTTGAATCCCAAACCCCTCCAAAATCCACTAGCACAACAGAAACCAAGGTGAAGGAAGGAGACAGACACCTTGTCCAGGGCGTGCATGGCAAACACAGGTCCATCGTGGGCCTTCACTGTCCTCAGCAGCAGGGTGTCCTTCCAGATGTAGATGTCTCCGGTGGCCGCCCCCGAGAAGACGAGCTCGTCGGCGCGCCCGTAGGCCGCGCTCATCATGGTCTCCGGCTTCGCCACAGCGCCGAACGCGCCGCGCCGGGCCGTGAAACCTCCCCCTGCAACAGAGCACGGCCTGCTCACCCTGGGGCTGCACAGGACAGGGGCTGCACCACGAGGGCTGCACAGGACAGGGGCTGCACCCCAAGGGCTGCACAGGACAGGGGCTGCACCCCGAGGAGCCCTGGGGCTGCACCCCAAGGAACCCTGGGGCTGCACAGGACAGGGGCTGCACCCCGAGGAGCCCTGGGGCTGCACAGGACAAGGGCTGCACCCCAAGGAGCCCTGGGGCTGCACAGGACAGGGGCTGCACCAAAAGGGCTGCACAGGACAGGGGCTGCACCCCAAGGGCTGCACCCCAAGGGCTGCACTCCAAGGAACCCTGGGGCTGCCTGGTAACGGGAATCCAGGAATGGGAAAGGCGCAGTCCAAGCAAGGGAGCCCAGAAATCTGCTGTGCTCCAGAAGCCAGCTCTGCAGAGGTCAGTCTCAGGTTTTCAGACTGCATTTCCAAGCAAGGGATAAATTTGGTGAGGAGTTCTGCAAAACCAGCTACTGCAACGTCTGGCAGGATGGTTTTTGCCCACAGCAGCCGCTGCTGTGCTGCTTCTCCCTAGAGGTGACCACAGCCAGAAGATGGGTTTAGCTGTCCTCTGGTACCCTGAGCATTTGGCAGAATAAATGGCAGGGTTTGCTCTTCCTCTGGCTGTCAGAGAACCAAATCACCACAGCCCTGCTTTGGCTCAGAAAGGAGAAACAGCCATAAAGCCCATGAACCAATGCTTGGACAAAAATACACATACAATTATAAAATATCATCTGCACTGGGGGCTTTGTGTCAAGCACTGTGGCCTCAAAACTGACACCACACTGAGTCCCACTCCATTGAGCAAATCTGAAATAAAAATACACCTTTTTATTGCAAAGAGACTATTCTTGGAGTCAGATGCTGCTTAATACACATTCCCACCATGGAATCTGGCAAACGGCAATGCAAGTCTATGTAATCACTGCAAAAATAACCTGAAGATTTAAAAAAAGGCAGAAAAAATGATTTTTCATCTTAGAGTACCTGGACCACTTGAACACTTAAAGTGTGGTAAGAATTGCAGGAAGCTCTTGAATTACCTAATTTTGAGTTGTCTTGAGTACTTGTGTCATGTGTACAAAACTAAAAAGTCATGAAGAGTGATAATTCAGTCCTGAATAAAAAAATATCCTAAATCAGAACCTGATTTTCTGGGAGCCAAGGATGCTTGCTTAGAATTCTTTAATATTATGACTAGAATTGAAACACAATTAGATGGAAATTCTTTCCAAGGCAGAAGGAATATTGTGACATTTGCTGATTCAGAGGTGGGTTTTCACCCCTTTAATATTTTGGTAACTCTGGAAAAGTGCGTAACAAATAAAACAAATTCCCAAACTGAGAACATGATGTTCCTATATTAAAAATATTCCCAAATCCTCACATTAATCAAATATAAAATATTCAATACAGTACCTGTTTGCTGCCAAAATTTGATGTGCTTCATCCCAACTGTGACTAGTCTGTCCACATGATGTGGATTACACTTCACTACAAATATTTTATCTTTATGGCCCCTGCAATAAAGGTAGACATTTTAAAAGCTTGGCAAGAGATGACTTAACATTTCAAACTAATTAAATCATTTATATAAATCACTTCTCCATCTAACAAAAAGTAGAGAGCCATAGTTCATATTTCTGCAAGGGTTTAGTTCTGGGAGTTTGCCCCACAGAGCTGGCAGGAGGAATTTGAGCATACACCATGTGGGGAATAAAAATCCTCTCCCACTGAGCTTCAGTTCATTTAAGTCATAAAAAAGGAGCAGCCAACAAAGGTCAAGGCAATTAAGAGAAGACATAAAGGTCAACATAAGTATTTAAATGGATGAGAACTCAATAAATATTAAAAGATACTCTGGCAGGAAAAACGAGGAAGTGTTTAATCTATGGGCTTCAAGATGGAAAATAAAATCACAAATTATAAAATTATAGTGTAGGAAGCAGTTCGCTCAGCAGCACATTCACCTCCAGGTTTAGTTCTTGGGTAATTAAAGTTATGCTTGTTGATGTATTTAAGGGAATTTACAAGCTTGGCTCTTATCATAGCAAAAAATATTCCCAGGTGTATAACATTAATTATATCTATGGCAGTGTTTTATTAACCCCCAGAGCAGGAACTATGAGCTTTTCACTATACATCTGCAGGTTTTGTGCTAGGATTAAGTCACTTTTTCCTGACAGGCTCAGCAGATCTGGAAAATCAGAAACCCCTCTGAGGGTCAGCATTTCCTTCTAGTGCATCAGTCTGGATGCAAACCAGTCCTGGCCACCTTTGACATCTGCAGCACATCATCCTGCAGTGCAGAAGTGCTTGGCTCCAACTTACTCAGCAAGGATTTTAATGGAATTAGACAGGAGCTATGGGAGCCAGGACAGGAAACAAGCTGCTAACTTACCTCTGAAACAATTAAACAAATAAATAAGAGCGTTCTTAATGTTGCAACAAAAAAACCTGACAAGTCATGCTGAAATAAATCAGCCTAGAAAGATAAAGCAAAAAGAACATTCACAAAAAATAAAAATAACTGCAGAATAAAGGTGAGTGTCTGTACATGGTGAAGAGACACCCATTTTTCAGGTTTATTTGGGTCCATATGATTGTAAGGAGATGTTCTTTTATCCTTGTGTGCAAAGGGCACATGAGGGCTTTTGTCTCTCTCTCTCTCTCACTCTGTCCTCCTGTGCTCACCAGAACAGGGAACTTGCCTTTAGGCACTGCTAAAATCTAAACAATGGCTTAAACTGGAACATTTCAGAAGATGCATTCATTTTCCCACTCTCTGTGAGGACCCTGCATATTTTCAAGATAACAGATTAGCAATAATAGATCCACTGGGTACATGGTGAAAAAAACCTGAGAGCTCCATGTTCAGGTAGTGACACAGCTCATCATTAGCTTGTTTTCAAAAGCTTAAAGGTCAGCATGGGAATATATAAAGTATTTCTTTGGTTGAGAGTCGAGCACAATCTGTCTGGGGACAGCAGAACTGGGATGGCAAAGCCCAGGGAAATGTCACGTTTTACAACACAGCCAGGGCTGTTGCTAAGCAAAGCCTCCAGCACAGATTTGAGACAGGATTTAAACCCTCACTGCCTAATAAAGTGCATGGCTGAGATGGAATTGTGTAGCTAACAGATTGTGGTACACACACATGGAGTAAAACACTGATTTCTTCAGCAATGGGACACTACTAACAGAGAATGCTGCCACCAGAAAATGTCATTTCTTCTGCAACATGTCACCACACAATAATTAAATTACCTTTCACAGGCACCTTTTTGCAGCTATATTAACAATTTCTACTGAGCAATGCTACATTTCATGGTTGCAGAGAGCATATGGGATTCTCTCCTTGCCTTTCTCCTTGCCTTGCATCCACACTCACAGGAATTCTGCTCAGTCCTAGGGACCAGGGACACATTTGCTTTGTCCTAGGCTGAGACAGAAACCAGGTTCTCAAACAGTTTGATTCTCCTACACTCAATGACTACTGTTGCAATCCAAAATGTGAGTATAAATTAGCAAACATTCAACTTTAATCCAATTCTCTCCCCAGCACTGGTCCCTCCAAGCAGTCACAAAGGACTCTTCACTGTTGGGTCATTGGCTGAGCTTTCAGCTGGCAGTTGAACGTGCAAACAGCTCAGAAAAAGCTGGCTCAGAAGAAAGGCAGGAGCAGCACTCTTTGAAAAAATATATATAGATTATAAAGAACTCTTTTTTCTTTTCAGAAAGTGATCTGGTTATCGATGGAACCCAGCACATCATTGAACACATAAAGGAAATGGACACCTCTGGTGACTTCTGCCCTGAGCCAGGACATAAAACTGGGAGAAAATATTAAACTTCACTTGAAAAGCCTGAAACAAACTACAGTGCCAATGTGGCTCTCCCAACAGAAAGACTAAGGAATGCCTGACAGAAATATTTCAGTGATTTCCAAACAATGGGCTGTGCATCCCCTGGTTTTAATCTGGGTATGTTGCTCTGAGACACCATCCTGCTTTCAGAGCAGAGTTCTGCTTTATTTCTTTGTTCACAGGGAAAATGTGATGCTGTTCAGAAAAAAAGTAATCAGAGGGGACATTTTAAACTGTGGGTATCTTACCTGGTTGTTGCCAGCTTTTCTCCCTTTTTCCAGTCCCAGAACACAATGGCATGGTTATCATCCAGCCCCACAGATGCCAAACATTTCCCATCAGCTGTGCAGAAGCAATACTGAGTGATTAATACTGAGTTAAAGGTGCTAAGGCTTTAGCTGGAAATGTAACAGGTAATGAACATAATCCTATTGCCAAATGAATTTCTAATGATGTACTAGAAATGAAGCAAAAAAACCCCAGAACTAATAGTTCAAGAAATAGTTCAGATCTTTCCCAAAGGCAGACACAAAACATTCCTCTGTGTAAGTACAAGGAAAATAGGGAGGATCAATCAAGGCAATGAAATTCTATTTCATAAAGCTCATGCACTCTAAATTCACGTTGCATTTTATTTGAAATATTTCTGGTCAGAAGATGCTTCTTTTCTTCACTTGAAATGGTGCAGAGACTTACTAGTGTATGAAATGTTCATAGGCAGGGTGATGAAACTATAAATATGGTATAAAATTTTAAGGCTAAAAATAACGGCTGGCTATCTCCACTTTCACTGCAGGAAAGACACAGCAGTACTGATAATGAGAGGAAGGAAAGCCAGAAGAGAAACTCATCCATAATTCAACAGCACCCAGGCACCCCTGCACGTGTATGAAATAATGAAAAATGCAACCACATCTAACAAAGTTTTAGAGACAAACTCCTCTCCTGAAATTCTAAAAAGTTTATAAAACTAAGTCATGATTATTGCAGTTTGTGATAAGACAACTGAACTTTATAGGGTGTAGGAGGAGCTGATCACCTGCTTGGTTTTTTTAACTGCAGAAAAGTCAGAGTTGGAGGAAGCAGAGCTGGGCAGAGACTGAACAGGAGCACTGATCTGGGAATGTGCTTCTCAGAGAAATGAATGATGTGGAGGACTCTGGGCTTGGCCTGATCTGACTTCAAGAAGAAAAGGAGAGTCACTGGTAAAAATCACTCCACCAGAGCTACTGCAGAGCTCCTAGGGCTGAGTAAGCTCTTACAGACTTTAGTGACTGAGTTCTACCAGAAGCAAGTCAAGAAGGAGAAGGGGAATTTAAGAATCAGGAAGGAAGGAACTGGACCAACTGGAAGAAGCAGAGTAAGGTAGGAAGCAATGAAGTTAAAATACAGGACAAGAAACCAAAACTGAGTTTATTAAAAAAAAAAAAATCCCCAAACAACACAACAATTTAAACTTGATTCACTCAAAACAGGAGGTTTATGAACTAATATGGACTATACCCTCCAAACATTATCCCAAGGTATAAATGTTAAATTAGCCACCAGAGGGCACAACCAATCACTGCAGGAATGAAATTATCCCCTTGGAATCACAGTGTCACAAGAAGGGTTGTACCAGAAGGACCCAGCTTTCAGGAATGGGCAGCAGCTGATGTTTTAGAGAGGGAGTGAGGGCAGAGAGAACTGGGGGAGAAGAGGCAGCTGCTGCATCAAGTACTCCCAGAAAAGGTTGGGAGCTCTGGGTTTCTTTAAGCTCCAAGTAGTGAAGATCTGAACTTAATTTTGGAATCTCTATTATGAAGACAGTGCAAATCCCCTACCCAGGGCAGTGCAGCCTCTGATCCTGCAGGGAGCTGCACATTTGCTCAGCTCTGTCCTGGTTTGTGCCAAGAATTCCAACTAAAGCCAGTTAGGAATGCAGTGTGTGCATTATTGTCAGGACCAGGTCCTAAAGCAACACTGTAATGTTGAGTGGTTGATACTTTTTAAAAGACATTGAGGATTTTTTGACAGATTTATGCCTATAGACTATTTGGCCAGCTTATTCTTTACATGGGTTCTAAGATCCAGAATATTCCTACTTGTACAAGAATTTACTTGGTGTTAAAAGTGCAAACCACAAAATATTTTCAAATAAAGGAATGTTTGTTCAATTAAGGATCTTAACAAGAAGTTTTTTGACATCTCTGCAGACTATCTAATACCAGTTAAATAATCTTTATCCATTTTCCCTCCTTCTGGCCCTTTATCTCCTTCCAGAGTGAGTTTACCCACCACAGTGGGTCAGCAATTTCACATTTGAATTCCAGCTCTTGGATGATCACCAGGACTCCTCTCCTGATAATGGAACATGACTGAGTTCCACAGATTTATCTTTGTGGAAGTCAAGCTTCTTTCACATAGCCTTGTCTTACAAATGTGATCTACATCCTAATGAATTCTTACCACATTTCTGGAGAGCAGAATATGAAATAAGCTATGCTTAACTGAAAAAAAAATCAGATCAAGTAGAGGATAGTTCAGAAAAAGTAATCTCTTAATTTTTTTTTATAGAATAAGGGAGAGTGAATTTTGAAGACCTTTTATAGAGAAACAAGTATTTAAGCCCCCACCATATGGAGGATATTCTTCAGTGCTGAACACAGGAATTATCCCTTAAAAACTGAGACAGCTTAGGGCAGCCAGCTGGGAAAGACAAGTGGGAGAGACAGCAGACAACTGTTTTGTCATATTTACTTCTTCTGTAAACTCAGTGAAAAAGTGGCAATTGTTAGCAAATGTGAAGAACTGGATGAGCCCAGAGGTGACATTTCCAACTCATTTATATGCTTTGAGTCACCATCCTGCCTGCTTTAAAATTCTCACACCACCACAGACAGTGACCAGAATTCCAGCTGCACACTTGGTGCTCCCTACCAGACACCACCAAAATCAATCATTGTCTGAGTGACCAAAGGCCCACGACTGACTTCACTACACACACTATTTTTATCCCAAGTCAGCAAGCTTCCATGTAAAATTGGTACTGGCTGCAATTTTACACCTCTTTGAATTAACATTTCATCACAAGGATTGCTTTTAAATTAATCATTTAGATAAACATAGGCTGTGGCTTACCTGAGAATTGAATTAGCATCTCATCACAAGGACTGCTTTTACATTAATCATTTAAATAAACAGGCTGTGGCTTACCTGAGAAATCCAGTGCACACACTCCTCTCTGGTGCTGGCCTTTGAGCAATGACAAACATTTCAGGGTCTGGGTGTCCCAAACATGGATGGCAGCATCTCTTCCAACCTAGGTCAGAGGGTTAATTGGGATCTCTGCCCACAGAAGTTCAAAGCACACCAATAACAGTAATTAGCATTATCATTTCTCTAAAACACTACTTTGTCATGAGCCCTATTTTATCTTTTTCAAGATTTATTTTCTCTTTCAGAGAAAGATGGTCCCTAAAACTATCACTATTTAGCAGAATATTCATGGTATCATTTATCTTGATATCTGAATGTAATACTGAATACATCATATTCAGTACCAGGTATCAGCAAAGTGCCCAACAGCTTTTATCTGAGCAAGGCTGTTGAAAGCTCCTACAAAAATACTGCAGCTGAGTAATGAAAGCCCAAAACTACCTAGGAAAGAGATAAAATACAGCTCCTGTGTTTTACAGCAGAAACCAACAGTAAATATAAGACTTTTGAAGGCCACAGCACAAGACCAGCAGTGTTTGTTGCATAGGAACAGCTTCATGATCACCACCAACAGTTACGGCAGATAGGAAACAACACCGAGTTTGCCCGGATTCCGGAGGGAAAATGGAAAACCAGAGTTTTGCTGTCACTTTGAGCTCCCCACCTGGCCAGTGGCCACGTAGTCCTTGAGGGGGTGGATGCTGAGGCTGAGGATGTCGTCGTCGTGGCCGAGGTAGAGGCGCTGCGAGTGCTGCTGCCGGTTGTAGACGACGGCCACGGCGGCGATGTGATACACCACCTCTCCTGCCTGCGTGTAGAACAGGTTGTTCCTGCAGTCATAGCCCCTGTACCTGCAGCAAACACCAAACACCTCGTGGCTGCCCCACAGCTGCTGGGAAAGGCGGGTTACAGATCCCTTGGGTGCTAAAGGAAAGGAGCCCTGAGCTGGCAGCTCGAGCTCAGAGGTGTCACAGACACTGCTGCCCCAAGAGCAGGAGCTCAGGAATCCTCTCAAGGCTTACTCTGCTCTCAGTTCCCAAATCAGCACTGATTTCACAAAAAGGCTGCATCTTTTACATAGAACTGTGTCCAGCTAAGCTTCACAAGGAATTGGATTGGAGCAGAAATCTGTCAGACATTTTAACACATCACAGCCATCACAAGCAATGAACAGAGAATCTTTGCTCCAGGAAACAACAGGTGCAGTGAGCAACAAGTACAAAATGTAATTTCACAAAATTCAACACTGATGTATTCTTTATCAGTGTTATAAGCTTCCCTTGTCCCTTAACAAAGAGAATCATGGAATGGGCTGGGCTGGAAGGGACTTTGCAGATCACCCAGTTCCACCCCTTGCCACAGGCAGGGACATCTCCCACTGGAACACGTACTGAGAGCTCCATCCAGCCTGAAATACAACTGTAAATAGAAAATCTGTATCTGACATTCTAAAAATTACCACAGGAACAATGACAAACCAATTAATTGTGGGTAAGCACCAAAAACTGCTTTGCTTATGCTCTGTTATGAGTTGTCAGAACACCCCAGCAACGTTAATCAGACAGAAATAGCAAATATTATCTGCTGTTACTCTACCCATGTATAAACTGCAGCTTCAAGCTGTCCTCAGGCGCTCGCTCTCTCTTAAGGAAGGGCACAGAATGGTTTTTCTCTTTACTTTGCTGTTTCAGCTGAGGTAGGTCTTCTTTGTAAACCTAAAGAAGAATTGCTAAAGTTAAATGCATGTCTCCGGTTTTCAAAATACTTGTGTATGTGAGTGAAAGTGACTTTAAGCATGAAATGTAATGTATGTTAATGTGATGTTCAGTGGTTACAATGCAGAGCCAGGCACTATTGTTCCCAGCCTTCAGATGATAATAAATGTTTTCTGGGCAGCAAATTCTCCTGGCCTGAGTGGCCCAGAACACCACTCTGGAGCAGCAGCAGCAGAGTGTATTTTTTCTAGAAGATTCCAGTGTCACTAAGTGAAAAGAAATGGAAATGGTGACTGGGAGTCCCCTCATGTTTTTTAATTTCATCTGTGCTTCAGTGTCCAAGCTCAAAGCTGAGCATGAAGAACTTCTTCTGTCTCAGGATTATGGTGAAATACACAGGAATAAAACCACTCCAGTGATCTGCCAACATGTCCAGAATCCCAAAGTACAATTACAGCTCTATAAATACACAAAATACTTTCCATTTAAACGCTTCAGAAATGCTAAAACTCTGTGGAGCCACTAAGGGTGTTTGAAGCATCCCCAGACAAAATCCATTACAATGCTGAAATGCAGTTTTAGCGTTTGCTTTCTGTGCCTACATTTCTTGGACAAATGGACAACGAAACTGTCACTTTCACAGAAATCTACTTGACTTCCAAGAAGCAACACTGGATTTTCAAAAGAAAGGAAAAGAAAGAAACAAACCCAGTGAAACAAAATGCTGGGGCATCACATTCTGATGCATCTCAAAATGTAGAATCCTCTCTGCTGCTTCAGCCATAACATTAAAAAGAAAAAAACCCAAACCAAGCCCTAATTCTCAATGTAAGATCAATGTCTTTATTTCCCTGTGCTTTTGTCAATTATTTCCTTTAACAAAATACCAAATGCAGTTTCTGCTTGGGGCTGTCTCACACTTCCTATATGAGATGCTATTTTAAGTTGTTTCTGCTTTTCCATGCATTAACCTGCTTGGAATATTGCTGTTTAACTGGCTACAATGATACTGTCATTTGTAGTTTTCAAACCCAGATGTCCTTTTTGACACACAGACAGTGTGGAGGCAGATGATGACTGATTTGAATGCAGATGGAAAATCAGGGGGAGGAGGATGGGACTAGCACTCTGGTGATACTGGGAGTGAATGAGAGAATTTGGCAAAATCCATTTCATTTGTCAATCATGATTGAGCTCTGTAATAAACGGGTGAAAGAAGCTGTTGGCAGAAGTATTTTTGCAATTTATTGTAGGCTAGAAAGTGAGGTGAAAATATAAGGGATGCCCTTGCCCAAAGCCTGGAATGTTAGAGGTGAACTTTCCACATTGCAGAAAGCAATTAAATCCCTTAAATCAACATGAACCAACTCATCCTCAGATTTTCCCCTTAGTGCAAGATCTCTGAGGAATTCCTGACCTGTCCCTATTGCAGCTTGTCACTGGACAAGGGGACAGGCAATACTCAGCTCACAATGACAACAGCTCAAATGACTTGTAAACAGAACTCTAATCAGAGTGCTTTGGGTTGGAAGGGACCTCAAAATCACCTAGTTCCAACCCCCAGAACACTTTCAAATTCTTTCCACCAAACCCTCTCAAATTCCCATCTCCAGCTCATGGGTTTATGTATATTGGTTGCATAATCAGCTGAATACCATCAAAATAACTGAGAGCAGCCTGTGAGTCAGCAGCAAACTTCTTCTCCTTGCTGAGCAGTGATGGGAACTTGCCAGGCAATTGGCCTGAGGGTTATTTCACACTCACCTGGCGATCGTAGTTGATTTGAGCTTCCTGCTCAATGTCAGAATCCAGCTCTGGCACGTCGGACAAATCTGAATCTGATTCCTCACTGTAGGAATCAACACCACCCTCTGCTTTAAAAACAACGAAAAATCAATATATTGAGCACATAAAATCACGAGAAAATAGTATGTGATGCTTTATGTAATTCAGACTATGGGCAAAGCAGTATTCAAGAAGTTTGGGAGCTCAAGCAGCTTGTGGAAGTCACGGGGGCTGACTGAATGTGTCAGGCTTCGTTTCTGTCTCTCCTGTTTCCCTGCCCAGGGCAGGAAGGTGGCAGAGAGAAGAAAAATCACTGAACAATTACTGGTACAGTTCCAGCATCAGAGAATTCTGCTTTCAAAACAGGGAATGGAGAGCAGACACACAGAAATGGCAAATAAAAGCTTTCACTGATCACTCTTTGTGCTTAGAATATTGGCTGTAATGGAGATATTTTACCAAATTGTGCATGTACAGAGTGAAATTTTGTCCTTCTGCTGCAGGGAATCCAGATTTTAGCAACCACCATGACACAGTTCACATGGCTTTGGCAGGATATTGTAAGGATCATGACTATAACAAGAAGAATACCTGAAATATAGCTACTGCATAAATATGAGCAATTTGTTGTGAGATGTGTGAGATTGCATTGAAAAATAAAATTAAACAATTAAACATGTAGCACGACTTCTGAATGTAAGTGAGATGGCTAAAGGCTGAAAATGTAGTTATCCAGTCCTGCTAAATGTCTTCTTTCACACACTTTGAGGAATGCTGCTTATGTATTCCCAAACATAATATTGCAGCCTGCAGCAGCTTTCAATGTGTCCCAAACCAAGGCTTGTCTTTGAAAGCTTCAATGTCCCAAACATGCTGAGTATATGCAATTCCAAAGAATTATGACTTTTTTTTCCCCTGTTAATTCAATAAAAGCTCTTCCAGCAGTGCTGCAGTCTGTGCTGATTTAATTTAATAAATACTTGAACAGAGATGATGTTTACCTTGTGGAGAGGCTTCCAGGATGCCATTGGTTATCCCTTCTGGAACAAATCTCCACTGAAAAACAGAGTGATCAGCACCCCCCGTGCTCAGAACCCACTGGAAATCGTGGGACCAGCGCACATTGGTGACATGGGCTGAGTGGCCAATGTATTTCCTGAACTTGGCTCCTGGAAACAACAAGAGATCTGCTGGTATGCAAGGGGAAAAAATTGCCCTCGTAACTAATGAAGTTAGGTTCCTAATAGAAACGTGCACTTGTGAAATTTGAAAACAAAAAATACTCAAATACCTCATTTGATGTGCTGATACAAAAGTAATTGAGATATGAAAATAAGTGGCATAAAATAACACGGACAATATCTTTAGTTGTCAGTAGAGTACTTCAGTCTTGGCAGGAACACACACAAGGTTTAATTTTCACCTTTCTGGCCATGAGTGCCAGAGTCAACCCAACACATGCATTACATTTTTCCTAAAACATGAATTTGGAAAATACACCGAGATGTGATATCAAATTAAACAGTGAAGCTCACAGAAAGGCACAAGGTTGTTTGATTTGGATTGCTGGCTCTGTGCTTGGTACAGTGCAAATCCTGAGGAGGCAGCCACACATTCTCACCACTTCTGAAAACAGCTACGCAGAGAGGGTGCAAGTCTGGTCTCTAGATCCATTAATACTTGCAGGAATTGTGCACACACTAATTTGAATTTTACACCAGAATGAAAAGCCACCATTAGAAAATACACTGATATGGTGTTGAGGTAAATCTTGCAGTTTTCAGCCATGCAAAATGCCAGCTTACCTTTCTTCAGGCACGGAAATCTGAATAATTTCACCAGCCCAAAGTCATCGCCAGTCACCAGCACGGAGCTGCTGTAATTCCCATCCACAGAGTTGACATCTGTGATGTTTGTGTATTTTGGCCAAATTCCACTCACTTCAGATCCTATCACACAGGTCCACGAGGCCCAGTGAATTCCTTTGATCTCATCTTTGCTCGTTAGATGCTTTCCAGCTGAAAATGACCAATTTCATCATCTGCTTTTTAGAAACTGTTTATTTTCATCATATTTATCTGTGTATTCTAGTTGTGATTAATTTTTAACCTCAATTAAGAAGAGTGACAATCGTCTTTAAATTACTATAATCTTTCATTTGTGGTGTTTGAGGACATCACACAAATGAGGAGTTCTAATGCAGCTGCATTAGAAATAATTAGAATGCTAATTAGTAAGATATTTGGGATTAGCATGCTAAAAACATATGAAAGTGGAAAAACTTCATCATTCCAAATCTACCAAAGAAATGCCTTCAGTAGAAAGTACTGTGAACAGCATGAGTTCCTAGAACACTTTCAAGTGCTAGAAGGTTAATAATACACCATTTTAAATTGTGCTCACATGATTTAAATAGTAGATTTGATAGTAGGAGTTTTTCATCCACTTTATAAGTCCCTGAAATGTGAGTATTTGGCCAGTCAGCCCTTCTGTGGTACTTTTTACTTACAGGGGCTGTTTTAGAGTTGATTGAAGGCTGCCAAAAAAGTGCCCAGAATTTTATTTCTAAAGCTCTCTTCTGCAAAAGTTTCCTCATTAGAAAGCATTTTCAAATAAGAGTGAGAATAATGCAATTAGTTATCAGTCTTGTTTGTACTAACAAGCTTTTACATTGAGAACCTCAGCAATTTGGGTTGACTCAAACAGTCCTCCTGTTTTTAGTTACATTCTTAAAAATATTCTGATCACTAACAGGAATCATTCCTCAAGGAAGGACAACAGAGACAGAGAGGTTTTGGTATCTACCTGAGAGTGAGTCAAGCTGCTAAAGCTGTTATGAAAAGATGTGTGATGTACACAGCAGAGAAAGCTTTTCCTTAAAGCTGAGGATATTCAGTGAGCACTGATTTTAAAAAACGAGCAGTGGGTATTTCTCTAAGTCCCAGCCAGGAAACTCCACTTTCCCCTGCAATATTTGTATCACATCTGTGGTGCTCTCTTCAAACCCAAACCAAAACCCAACCGTTTGTAACACGAGCCCCTTGTACACTCACAGGGCATCTTGTAGAAGAGCCTCTCTCCAGCGCCGTCGTTGGTCTGCAGGAACTTGCTGTCCACAGACCAGTCGATGTGGGTGATGAAACTGGAGGATTTGCTGCACTCCCCGATTTTTTTGTACCTCTGGGCCACAGCATAGACGTCCACGGGGCCGTCGTTGGAGCCCACGGCCAGGTAGGAGCCGTCCGGGGAGAATTTCATCTCGTGGATCACCTCCTTGCGGTCCTTGATGTGCACCACCTCGGTCATGTCCCTGCCAGCAACATCATTTTTAAAATCCCTTTTCTATTTTATTTTATATTGTGGGTAGCTTCCTATTCCTTCCACCAATTCTAAGCATTTTTAAAGCAACAGATAGAAACCACAATGCCTGTCCACAATGCTCTTCATCCTCTTCACCTGCTCTAATCGAGTACTGCTGGCAGCATCCAACCCAAATTTATTGAGATATATTTGTAAGTATTTCTTTTAAATCCTGACACACAGCACTGTAAAAGCAGGGTCCTGAAAGGAGAAGCGTTCCTAACCCAAGCCAGAGATTTCTAGGAAGCATCAGATTACTGGGAGACAAAGAAGATTAACTTCTTTAGAAAAATAGTCATTGGGAAGGCTTTAAAATTAATATGAACGGCTCACTTAAGTTTTGTTGAAGTCATTAAAGCAGAGCATTACAGGGGTTTTCCCAGGCTTTTCCCTCCTATCAGTTTGGAGTTTCAAGTTATTTTTAGTATATGCTTGGCAAACATATGAAGAATAGTCAGGAGGGGGCAAACTCTTCCAGATATCAATTAGAACAGCTTTTGTGTTTTGAAATCACACTGGAGGGTTTGGCTGTTTCACTCTATGGCCAATTTAAGGCACTACCTGCTTTTATGTGACCTCCATAACAGCATTTCAGACAGAAAATGCTTAAGATGCAGCAAAAAAAAGGCTTTCCACTAACACAAAAGGTAGAATACAGGTTTATCTTGAAAATGCTTCAAAACGTCTTTGGATCACCAATTATTTTGTATGTGTATGGCAGAAAATAAATCATCAGTGAAGAAGATTCCTCTCCAAACTATGCTCTTTATGTTATGCACATTTCTTCTCACTAAATATTGTATAACTTCAGACTACAGGAAAAGAGCCAAACTTGAAAATCTAAAATTTTAACATTATTCCTAAGAGCTAATATTTTAAAATTAATTAAAGCATTAATTAAGATTTTAAGAGGAGATTTTCTCCTCTTTGCCACGCTACCACCTTTTCAAAGGGATATGGATGCACGTGCAATGATGATTTCTTTCCCTTCTGGTCAGGCAGGCAGTGGTTTCTCCTCTCACCTGACTCTGAGGACGATGAAGGAGCCATCCTTCATGCCAAGGGCCAGCTGGGATCCGTCGGGACTGAAGGACACGCTCCGCACGGCCTCCTCCATATTGCAGCGCGCGATCAAGGCGTGGTCAGCCAGGCTCCACAACCTGCCCCGAGGGAAGGGAAAGCTTTTCCTGCCTGCCCAGGAGCCCCCCAGGCCTCACTCAGCTGGGAAAACCACTTGCACACACCCCTTGGGTTAATACTGGGGAAAGGATTGAGTTCCTTTCAGCCTGAATACAACTGTGGTTGAAAAAAAACAGAGTGAAGCTCAACTACATCAGCACTTGGTGTTATTTCTAAACTTCACTTAGCTGGCTGAATTCCCCAAAATAAAAAATAAAAATGCAGCTTCTGTAGACTGGAAGGTTCAATGCAGCTCAGAGTGAAATTTTCACTGAAAGCAACACTTGGGGAACATCAACATTCCAACCACAGGCAAGATTTTCGTGCCCTAACTCTGAATGAGCCAGGAGACAAAACTGCATGTTGATTCCCTCACTTACATTACTGCAATTAAAAAGAATCAACCAGTAAATTATGCCCTAAGATAAAGGCAAATAATACCCCTGTACTTTTCTGAAGGAATGGAGAGAGCTGCCCAAATTACTGCAGGTTGACCCATCAGATCTCAGTAGTCTGCAAGACTTAGAAATTTAAAGAACAACTGAAATAATGGGGGAAAATGCATAAAAGACCTCTCTTAGAGAAGAGAAATTAGGACAACAATACCCAACTATCTTTGTGTTGAGGATAGAGTCATAAATGTAATGTGCTGATAACATCTTCAGTAAAATATATGGATTATGAATCAGCAGATATGATCATGTGCTAAACTGAAAAAAGAACAATTTTTGCAAGAACTGTAATGTGACACTGGACCAGGTTGTGGAGCAAAGCTGGACAGAAAGGAACACCCAGGCTGGATGGGAGATACTACTGAGAGTTAAAGTCCTGGAACAGTACCAATTTCTACTTTCACTGAAGGCACTGGCACCAAAAGAGGCTCCAAAGGAGAAGGATTTCTGTTGTTGGCACTGGAATAAACAGCATAAACTTGGATGGAGCCTGAAAAGAAGGTGGAAAATAAATGAATGTGGGACACTAGAGCTGTATTCAAAGACAAACCAGAAGTAAGATCAAGAATCTTGCAGCCTCACAAGGCAGAAGCTGCGAGCCCAATATCACAAGGAATGAACCAGGAAGGCTTTGGAAAGATTTTGAAGAAAACATCAGGATACAATTGTTGCTCCAAGATGTTGCTTCCACCTGAATCAGTTTGTCCAACACTGGAATCCTAATTGCAAAATATGAGAGCCTATTAAATAAAAGCAATAAATAATTCCCTATGCCTTCAGAGAATGATAATTTTTCCCCTGTTCCTGTGGTAAGAGACAGGGAACAGGCAGCTTTCCTAGTTGAGATGGTTTGCTTTGGAAATTTAAGATGTTAGAAACCTATATTTGGCTGGAGCCTTCTCTCAGCTGGGCTAGGGAAAAATACAGTAACTTCCCTTCTCATTTAGACATCCCAGACCCAAGAATATCATCTGACTCACTACATACTTTTATTTCTAAACCAATTTAGATTTATATTATATACTCACTCTTTGAAAAACTGTGATAATCAAATACTAAGAAAAATTACCCAGTGAAAGACAATACAGAAATATCCCTGTTGATGCAATTTTAGTAGTACAGAAAAAAATGTAGGAAAATCCTTTTGTGTACTTTATCTTAATGAAAGTATTTATACACTTAACTGGAATTCCTCACATGAAGTCATAGTCTACAAAAAAAATCAGGCTCTGAGCCAGCAGCACCTTCTCCAGCTCCAGGAGCTGACTTGCTCTGCTCACCAAGGGATGAGCCCAAGACAAGAAATCCCATTTTAGTGGGATTATTGGCCTGAGGGCAGTGCAATGCTAATCCCAGCTTTGCACCCTCCCTCCAGAACTGCCCTGCACCCTGTAACACCAGGCAGGCAAACCCCAGCAGGAGAGACCATTCATGCACTGCAGACACTGAAAGAAATAATCCTTCTGTAGGAAGCAGGGAGAAAACAGCACTGTAGAGGACAACTGGCAGTTCTGTGGGTTTCACATGTGGGTTTTAATTGGGGTTAGAAACAGATGAGGCATGGCAAGGGTAGGAAACCAGTACAGGTGAAAAGATTGAAAGGGAAGAAAAAAGAAATCCCAGCTGAGCAGCAAGCCTCATGGCAGAGGTGAATCATAAGGTGCCATCTGAAGGAGCAGTAATCAGAAGATGGGTGTATGGTAGGAGATGGATTTTTGGCACTCAGGAAAATCCCTGTCTCGTTAATCACAGGTAAATAATCAGTGCCACTGGGCAGAGTCCCTGCTCAGGTGAGAACACACAGCAGCTCTGTGGGTGTGGACTCGGGGAGAGTCTGAGCTGCACCTCCAAACTCTACAGTCAAGTCTTACCAGTCTAACTAAGTCCTGCTACTACATCTACTAAATCTTACTAAGCACAGTAAAATGCCTTTTTTTCCCCCAGAAACTTATCAATATGCCATATTTTAACACAGACAGGAAAAGGAGCATCCTTGACTTTGTAACAATGTCCACAAATTCACGGACAAAATTTTAAAGCTCTGCTACAAATCCTCAAGACACAAGCGGTGTAACTAAACACAGGATCACAGAATATCCTGAGCTGGAAGGGACTCATCAGGATCATCCAGTGCAGCTCCTGGCCCTGCACAGGCACCCCAACAATCCCAGCCTGTGCATCCCTGGGAGCGTTGTCCAAGGGCTCCTGGAGCTCTGGCAGCCTCGGGGCTGGGCCCATGCCCTGGGCAGT